>JAOTOL010001647.1:77500-577500 GCA_034440575.1 Imbricaverruca yamaguchii | reverse complement strand
CACTCCTGACGATGGCCCCTGGCGGAAATTGAGCTCATCGAAATTGTAATGACAGTGCTCGATCGATGACGCTCTGAGTCCTCAAGTGGTCGTCTTGCGTCCATAACTTTGACAATATTCACAAACGTACCAACAGAGACCACTATATGTACCATTACCGGATAAGAATATACCAGCCCTACTAGGTCACTGCCTTTACGACAATTGCAGATGAACATCTATCGGCGAAAGGTGTGGCTCTGGGCTTCTCATTATGTGCCCTCCTTGTCAGCTTGTAAAATGCCACCTGGACGGTGGTGTTCTGTATGACATGTCTGTCGCGCCTATATCTATTGTAGGCACGCTGACTACATGTTCGCCGCCCCGGAAGCGAAGTCGGTCAAAGCGCTGGCCTGCTTTAGCCTCCCTTGGACTCGCGATACAGGGTTCGAGTCGCTTCACGCGCTCGTATTTAACCCCCGGCTGGGAAGGTCAGTTGGCAGCTGGCCCGACTAGGCCGGGGACGAGCTAGCAGGGCGGCCGTATCGGTGCACTGACGGAAGGTTAAGCTTTCGGTAAAAAATTATGCCGTTGAACTGGAATTTATGGATTGGGTGGTGGGCCAGGGTTCACGCAACAAGCTCTACTTAGCAATGGGACCGTGTCTCATAAAACCACCCCCGCAAGAACTCGCATTCAATTTATTTTACTTTTTTGTTGAAGTGCGGGTAGGGACCAACTCACTAAATTTGAAGAACAACACAGTTCTGCATTTCACATCTGAAACATCACTTGATCAAAATATTCCATTTTCATATGTAATTGTGTTCACAATTTGTGTGCCTCAGTGTACCGGAAGCCGCCAGAACTGCCTTAGCCATGCACACAAGTGAGGCTCTCGACGGATGCAAACAAAGTGCCCTGAGTGCCATCGTAAGAAGAATAATTAGAAGTTGCTGATCTCATGTCCTTCTTCATGAGGACTCCAGATAAATTAAAAACAGATCCTAGTCAATAATGTAAATAATGGCAAGACAAACACATAGCTTGATTACCAAATCGAGAAACACACGGTTAGGAGCACCAACAAGACAAACAAACAACCAAGACCAACAAGACAACCAACAAGATAAACAAAGAAGCACCACCCACCCTTACTACGGAAATCACATGAGCCGCACCATCAGTGCAGCTAGATGTGCGGCACCAATGATCAACTTAGGTGTGCAGCACCAATTGCACAGCTAAATAAACGGTACTGCATGTACACCTAACTTGTAGAAGTGCACCGCACTATAGCCGTTTGTATCGCACTAGCTGTACAAGTACAGGACCATTTGCACAGCTAGATATCCATCACCAAATGCGGGGATAAATATTCAGCACCTTTTACTCAGTTGAATATTCAGCGCTGTTTATCACGCTTCATGTTCAACACCTTTTACTCAGCTGAATATTCAGCGCTGTTTATCACGCTACATATTCAGCATCGTTTATCTCGCTAAATATTCCGCAGTTTACTCGACTGGACCTGCAGCATCTTCCGCCCACCTGCGTATTGAGCACCGCCTGCTATTTCTCGGAAGATGACGCTCCTAACGATGCAATTAATTGGATACACCGCGGTCGGCAGCCCGGCGTAGTCGGGCGTAATCGAAAACAGCGGCCGCGCCACGCTGTGGGCAGGGGATGGGGATGCACCGTATAGATCCCCTCACAGCCGCCGACGGCGCCACATCGTGAGCACAGGAAAGGGGAGTACCACCGCAGAGATCATCTGACACCCACCGATCAAAATATCCACGGACAATGCGTAGCCACCATGTACGCGCTTTCTATCGATGTGTGGATGGGCGCTGCATGACCGATGTAGTCGATGCGCCCCTAAACTCCAATAACCAACCAACTATCGATGTGTGGCCTCACTGACGCATTTCTGGGCGTAGTTCTCCTGCAGATGTATGGCAGCAATGGTATGGCTCAGTAGTAGACAGTTGACAGTGGTGACGCTTCATAGGCGCTCCTCACGTCTATCGCTCAGTTGTGACTGGCACCTACCTGCAGAGGTGACATCCTATGATTGCTGCTGATGGTTGATTGGATCATGTAGCTCAGTAGTGGATAGCACCTACCTGCAGCGGCGACGCTCTATGATTGTTGCTGATGGTTGATGGGATCATGTAGCTCAGTAGTGCATAGCACCTACCTGCAGGACGTCTATGATTGTTGCTGATGGTGATCACGTAGCTCAGTATAGAAGCACCTACTCTGCTTTTTTTGCAGTTCTGTGGTATCAAGCGGCGACGCTCTATGATTGTTGCTGATGGTTGATGGGATCATGTAGCTCAGTAGTGCATAGCACCTACCTGCAGAGCTGACACTATGACTGCTGCTGACAATTGATAGGAGCGTGCAGTTCAGTGGTGGATAGCACCTACCTGCAGCGGCGACGCCCTATGATTAATGCTGATGGTTGGTTGGTTATTGGTTTTACGACACATCGACCGTTGAGTCATGCAGCGTCGTCAATCTCTCACGCCGATTGGTCGCGGGCGATGAGTAGCGACATGTCAGACTGGAACCTACAACCTTTCGATTGTAAGACGAGCAATTTACCCCTAGACTACTCGTCCCCGCTGCTGATGGTTGATGGAATCATGTAATTTAGTAGTGGATAGTACCTACCTGCAGAGGTGACACCCTATGATTGCTGCTGATGGTTGATTGGATCATGTAGCCCAGTAGTGGATAGCACCTACTTGCAGCGGCGACGCTCTATGATTGTCGCTGATGACTGATGGGGTAGTGTAGCTCAGTAGTGGATAGCACTTACCTGTAGCCGTGACGCTCTATGATTGCTGCTGATGACTGACGAGGCCATGTAGTTCAGTATTAGGTAGCATTTATGTGCTACCTAATACTGATAATACTGATACCTAATAGGCGTATATTGCCCGGTAAAATCAGGAGTTAAATACGAAAAACCGAAGAGGTGGGCGGATTTCGCCACCCCCTCCTGGGCGCGTGTTAAAGCCGCTCTCATGCAGTCAAACTTTGCTCTGTTGAAATTAGGAACCTTTACCAAATTATCCTTAATAGTTCCCACTACATGTGCCTTGAATCTATGTTATGGTCACTTCTTCCCATAGTTTCTCCTACAGTCACGTCTTGAACTAAGTCACTTATATCCGAGAAGATGAGGCCCAAGAATGAGCCATGCCTAGTAGTTTCCGTTATAAACTGGTGTAAGAACAGGTCCTCGTCAAGGCATTTCCTAAACATTTTGCACGATGGGAGCCAACACCAACATTTTCATATCCTTTTGGATTAAAGTCGCCAATAATAAGGCATTTCCTCTGAAAGTTTCTATTGATTTCCTCGCAAATCACCTTATCAAGCTCCAGTTGCTGAGAATGTGGCAGGGTTCCTGATCGGTCAAAGCTTCTATCTTCAGTTTATTGCTGTTGCCTTTTCCCGCTGTGACATCAAGCCAAGTGGCCTCCACAGACATATTTTTACCCCATCTGCTGCTTTTTGAGAACTAAATAAGCTATTCACGTAGGGCATTATACCACCCCCTTTCACTGCTGGACTCCTATTGCACGATACAAAATATTGTATTCCTTGGTCTCATAGTCCTGCAAGTTATCCCTAAAATACCCCTCACTGACCCATGACTCTGTAATGAAACAAAATCTGGTTCCTCCTGAGCAACATAACACTTCAACTTATCGAATTTGGATCGAATACTCTGAGCATTAAGCATCATACACTTAGCATATGTTTCATACCCACATTTAGCTTCTTTTTATGTTGCGGAGATCTTTCATCACTGGATGAAGTACCACTCTGTCTCCTTGAACTGCTGCTATCCCTATTTTCTGACATGGGGGTTCTATTGCCTTTGCTGTCTCTATTGGCATATCCCTGAGATGGCAATGCCACTTCATCCCTCCCCACCCCATTTCCTAGTTTCCCTGAAGGACATGCTCATACGCTTTGTCTAACACATACACCCCCTTTTCGGAGAAGTGCAGGCCATCCCTCTGATAGATGTCCCATGAACGATAAAACCTGCACCAATCGTCAACAATCAAATCTATTGCAACAAGCCTTTCTCCATATTCTAAGTTACCTATTTCACTGATGAGTTTAGCTGCTCTGTGCTGCACTCTTTCTAGCATGTCTATGTCTTTTCTCTAGGTAGGGGCTCCATGTTTGTACAAGAATATTCCAAGTGGGGTCGCCCATATGCTGAGTACAGTTTTTTTCATGACTTTCTTGCTCTTATATATCACACTTCTATTAATGAGTCCCAGCATTCTCAGTGCCCTGTTTCTATCTTAGATACGTTGTTTTTCTCAGCACACCTAAGTCCCTTTCCTCTTCAATAACATCCAGTTTCCTCGGTCCCATTAATATCTGAAAGCCTCACCTCCAGACCCTAGATGCATAACCTTAAGCTTATCGCAGTTGAAAGACATCTGTCATTGATCATCCCACTTTTAAGGTCCTCCAAGTCTAGTCGAATATTACTAAAGTGATTACTACTGTTTGCCACTCCTACCAGCTTGATGTCATCCGCAAATTTGAACACTCTATGCCTCAGTACGTAGTTCATACGTTAAATTTTTCAGGATAGCTTTGTCTTGACAGGGTGGTAGGCTTTACTGATTCATGAAACTCCTTTTTCCCGGTACTTCGAAACCTTTCGCGAGTCCTGTTTTTAATGGTAGATTCTTTTCTTCTTTTGTTTTCCGGTATCAATTTTGATAGTCAATAAGACAGAGCATCTTCACACGCTACGGGTGTTTTTTTCCGTTGAGGCATTTTCCATCTACTAAAAGCTAAATCATGCTGAACTATTTCTCACTAGGGAAGTGTTTTGTACTGAAATGTGGATGGAATGACGTGATCGATAAACCTACAGGATAAATACATCTTCAAATATCTCAGAGTATTCATTTTCAGTCATAGCGACTAGAGATTATTTACTATTGAAACTGTTTAGAGACACAATGATCTGCTTTAAGGAAATTTCCACTGATGCACTGGCAGCGAAAATAATTTATTTAATGGATATTTCAGGCATGTCTTGATCATCATTGGGGCAATGTTAAGCTTGGTAATCTATTGGGAGTGCAGCGCGCGCGGGATTTTCCCGTCTCCGGCGCTAGTACGTAATATGATTGTCTATCAATCATCTGACACACACCACACCAATGCGATGGTTTTTAACAGCCACTTTTTGTTCTTAATCTAGATTGTAGCCACTTTATGTTGTTATATGTGATTACGTCTTGGTTAAGTATCTGAACATGAGTTGGGTTGAATGCTTTTTCATCACACTGTGACCCACAAGGTGGTCCAAACACCTCATTGTGGTCACAATACTCACTGATGTGAATCCACCCCAGTAACGTTGTAACAGCTTATTCAGCTCTCGCACCCCCACAAATAGTAATCCATTGTGATCACAGTACTCACTGATGTGGCAATAGTACACAATACTAGAATACACAATAATACAGAATAATACAAATACACAATACTCACCTTCACTCCAGTAACGTTGTAACAGTTTGTTTAGCTTCCGCCCTCCACACATGGTGATCCAATCAACTCATTGTGGTTACCATATTAGTTAATGTGACTCCAACATCCCAATAACGCTGTAGCAGATTACTTAACTTCTGTCCACCACTGGAAGTGTGCATCGTTAATGTACGTTAATGTGCGATGTTCCGTATCCGATTGCGATGTGCATCCGTGTCCGGTATAGTTCCTCCAATTAAAAAAAACACGGTGTAAGACTTGGCAGATTCGTGATGAACTTGACGCGTCTCACGGACATATCGCCGCTGTAGCGGTGGCGCCGGTGTTCCTGATGGGTGAGGAAAGCGGAAGCGATACCGCTCCAGTACCGGAAACTTTATCAACTTTGGCGATATAAACGACCCAGCACTCGCACCGAGACTTGATGGCACACGGCTCATCGTCCGCCCAATATCATCTGGATGCATTTTACGTCTCTGAACCCTGGACTACCTGCCCGGCCAGCATCGATCCACTCATCTTGAGCGGCTCGGTTTTCCTAGCCGACAGGATGGTCGCCAAGCGGGGTCAACACCGGATCAACACCGGATCAACACCGGATCAACACCGAGCCAGAGCCGGGCCAGAGCCGGCTGCCAGGCTATCATCCTCCGCCAGATTATCACAGCCCTGTGGCTCAAATCACAGCTACCTGAAGACTCCCGGCTGGGAAATAGTGCGGGCTACTATAACGTCTCCCTATGGCTGTTCTGCCGCCATTGATGCCATCTGTAGACAACCTGGTGAACCTGTGACTGCAGACACAGACGCACCGCGGCAGCAGCTGGTGAAGGTCATGAGGTACGGTAAGCCATGTTCCTGTTAGGTGATGTAAGCTTGGACTTGTCTCGGCCCGGAAAGCCATAAGTCTTACAGCGCATCACCATGTTGCAAGATCTGCACAGAAGCAAACTCATCGCTGAGCCAGCTCATCCGGGGCCGACTCATCGCTGAGCCGGCTTATCCGGGGCCAACTCATCACTGAGCCGGCTTACTGGGACCAACTCATCACTGAGCCGGCTTACCGGGACCAACTCATCACTGAGCCGGCTTACTGGGACCAACTCATCACTGAGCCGGCTTATCCGGGGCCAACTCATCACTGAACCGGCTTACCGGGACCAACTCATCACTGAGCCGGCTTACTGGGACCAACTCATCACTGAGCCGGCTTATCCGGGGCCAACTCATCACTGAGCCGGCTTACCGGGACCCATCACTGAGCCGGCTTACCGGGACCAACTCATCACTGAGCCGGCTTACTGGGACCAACTCATCACTGAGCCGGCTTACCGGGACCAACTCATCACTGAGCCGGCTTACTGGGGCCAACTCATCACTGAGCCGGCTTACTGGGACCAACTCATCACTGAGCCGGCTTATCCGGGGCCAACTCATCACTGAACCGGCTTACCGGGACCAACTCATCACTGAGCCGGCTTACTGGGATCAACTCCTCGCTGAGCCGGCCGGCTCATCCGTGGCTTACTTTGAACGACAACCTGATGCATCTTCAGAGCAGAAGCGACGCTGCCAGACACGAGGGAGATGTCGGCAATGAGCAGGCCTCCCTCAGAAACGGCGCTGCATAGCAAGTGTCGCGTAGCCGGAACCTGAGCCAATGCCACCTTATGTAAAGGACACGTGGAAGAGCTTACACGTGGAAGAGCTTGAAGCACGTACCGGCCCCAGCCAGTGCACTGGACCAGAAGTCGCGCCCGACTCAAGCACAGCCAACATCTTGAACCGCTACCTTGCCGACGTGGGTCGCCGCACCGCAGGCCAGGTGGCCGGAAGCCGCGGAGCACCGCCTTCCTCGGTCGGCCACCACCACCAGCGGGATCTTCGCTGTCGGCCGGGTCATGCCGTGACCCGGCCGGGTCATGTCGGCCGGGTCATGCCGAGACCGGGTCATGTCGGCCGGGTGATGCCGCGACCCGGCCGACGGGGCGAACTCTCGCGAGCTCAGCACAACGGGCAGCCTCGCGGCTGCGGGCCGCGGCAGCGCGCCGCTGCAGCTCGTCAGGCGGCGTTTGGCGGCGACTAGCCCGCATCTGCTTCGCGTGATAAACGGGTCATTCGGGCCAGTGGAAAATGTCGAATCTGTGGAAACATACTTCTGTTGTTCCCATCTATCAATTAGGTTATTGGGCGGATCCGTTTAATGTTCGACTATATTAACGTGCTTAGCGTTATCGCCAAGCTGAGAATCTGGTTAGCCTTCAGCTCGCTCACTATCTAGCTGAAAACAATTGAAAATTTGTCACTATCTCAGCACGCGCACCGAGCCTACCATTCAGCAGAGAGCGCAGCTGGGAATGTCGTCAGCACCAACAGACCATCCCAACAGAGGTGAGCGCCATCTGACCAGCGTAGTCGCACGCTATCCATGCCAGGCGTTTTACTACATATATCACGATGCACTCTTCGAGAACTCTCAGTGGTACGGTATTTGCATCAACTGACTTCGTGATCATTTTGATTGTCGCACATAAGTCATGAGAGGTAACCCTAGCCTCGAAGTCACGCATGGGGCTATCATGTGGTTGTCAGGGGAGCATTATCGGTCCTATTATGTCCAATTGATGCACAAATGATCGTCATGCTGTCTTTCTCCACAAGCATCCGTTATCTCTTAAGCTCAGTTCACACTTGATAATTCGGAGCGTTGATCATTCGTGAAACGAAAGGATGTCAATATCGAATGTCAAACAGAAGATAGACGTCATAAAACGAGCGGAAATACAGCGGGAATAACACACGGTGTTTCCCCGAATGAAAAGGTTCATTTTACTCTTTCCTGCGAATCAATTATGACGCCAATGGGACCATTCTGACGCGACTGCCGCCGATTCAAGTTGTGTGGAAATCCTGAATGCTTTTACGAATGCAAGCTGAGATATATCGTGCGTTATATTCTGACATTTTGCTTCTTTTTTGCCTTGAGGACACAACAAAAATAGTTGGATAAGCCTGTGAAGTGGTCAAAGTGGCAAGTTAGATGCAACTTTGATTACTGCAAGCTCATACATGTAGGTAGACAGCATACCAAAGATGTATACTTGATGGGTAACCAATTACCAGTTATGACTTAACAAAATAAGAATTTGGTGTTGTTGCAGTATATTCCAGACATAAAGAATTAACGCAGAAGTGCAACAATGAGCCACAGGGGCTATTCCTGGTTGCATTTTGTGGACATCATTAGCTCGTTGGCCGTGCTGAACCGTGCGTCCCAACATGCTGAAACATGAGTCTGCAGACGAAACAGATGGGTTAACTTTGCAGCCTAGCTTGAGACATGAACTTACGTGTACCTTGACAGCGTGAGGACGAAAATTCACATTTACATATTTCAATATGCCTATCATGCACATATCATAACGGAGAACATCTGTAGTTGGTACTGAGCACGTGCAACAAATGCTTTTGGTTCTGAAAATTCCAATGAATTGGCATTTACAGCAATGGAGATTATGAATATGTTTTTCACCATCATGCATAACCTTCAAGTGCCAAATTGTGTTTAAAACTCTATGGGCAAATGGTTTCCTACATGGCTATGTTCTTCAGAAGTACTTGCAATAATTTGTCAGGGCTGCGTACACAGCCCCAACACATTGTTTCCCACCTTTCCATCTTCCATCATGCTTTTTTGGTGCCAATAAAACACAAACACAACACAATTGCATACAATTCCGCCCGTGACCATTTTCCAGGGCTACTTCTCTACCACGTGGCCGAAAGAGGTGTTCTAGAAAATGCAATTTTCTTACCACAGGCATATCAATGCTTCCAGCCTGGTTATAGGCAGCCAGAACAACTTCGAATATCTCGCGACCACTCAATTCCACCAATAGAACGCTAAACGCCAAATCGACGGTGAAAATATAAATTAAATCTATCTTTTGGACGCCAGATAGCCGTTCATTACCCGGTTACGACATACCCCGATGCACACTGTGCGACGCTCCGATCGCGTGAAACGTTCGCAAAACGCAGTTTTGACGGGCGTCTGAGATACGTTCGATTGCCGTTTGTAGTGTGAACCTAACTTTAAGCTCGGTTCACACTATGACCTTTTGACGCTTTCTGGGCGTTTATTAATGCCCGTCAAAACTGCGTTTTACGAACGTCTAATGCGATCGGAGCGTCCCACAGTGTGGAAAAATGCAAGGTGTCTGTATTCAAATAAATATTCTTATCACCCACTACACCACGTGCAAACACACAAAATCACTCACTACGCCTCCTCACCGGAGCACACCACACCACACCTAGCACTAGTTTCCGGGCTGAGGTGAACATTCCCAGTGTTCGACACCGCAGAATACTGGAACTAGTTGGATATTACCTTAGAACCACAACACAACCCAATCATTCCACCAATCTTGATTTACTAACTCATCCGCTAAACGCACCTATAACAGATATACGTCTTAGATTGTAATTCATTTGGTCAGGTTCTTAACCTGATATTGAAATCTCCGAACACGACCGCCGACAAATATACTTCCCCGTCATATTATGGTACATTAATGACCCAAAACTGGAGTACTATTCTTGAAACAGAAAAAACAACCCTCTCGCATCGAAACTCAACTTAAATTTTGCGAACACCAGGAAGTTCACCCACAACATACATACTTTTACATTGACGGCTTCCGTGTCCACGATAGGGCGGGAGCCACTTGGTGCTGTGAATCCACCAATGGACAAATCAAACTAACACCAAAACATTATTAAGTATACACAGCAAAGACAGGCTAATGTCGGCACTCTATCTGCAGCACATCATGTAGCACCACGTTTCAACGAACATTTCTTGCCGTTTGCCGCGTGCCGGTGCCTGCGCTTTCACTCCGATGCCGTTGCCACTATCTGAGCTGCGAACCGTCATCCTCGGGATGGTCGGCTCGCCGACCTGCGGCGAGGACGGCATCATCATCCACATGTGCAGGGTGTGCTCTGACCCGATAGGTGCGGTGTTCCCGCATTTCGTGAATTTCAAGATTACCCAATCCGATGTTCCTCACCCCTCGTTCATTCCATCTTCCGATCCGGTGCTCCCACCAGCCCTTCCAATTTCCGTCCTTTATCCATCGTCCCAATCAATTAAAAAATTGAAGATCGTGCCTACCGCCAGCAGCTCTACAATTTTATGTCCGAAGACCATTCTCTCTTTAGCTCATCACCGTCTCCGCCGCCGATGGAAGCTGCCCCGACCTCCATATCTGATCAGATCCTATCCCCATGTGACCATGGAGATGTGTCCCTTGTTTGCCTGCTGGATTTGAGCAAATGTTTTTAAGTGATATGCCACTACAAATTCGTGTCAAACTTAAAGATCCACAGCATCGACGTATCCTAGTTTCGGCTTGCTTTCAGAACCACACCCAGAGTGTCAGCCTCACGGACAGCCTGAGTGTCGTACACAAATCCGACCCGTTGCCCAGCAGCATCGACGTTTTTCAAGGGTCATCTCTCGGACCTCTGCGGCTTCGCCAGCCATCCCAGTCTGTTCGCCGAAGACGCGGTGGTTATTCGATACACCGATGAGAATAAATGTTAGTCAATAGGAAGGATTATAAACTTTAAAACGTCGTCGCGCACATGGAAACAGCTTTGGTCTCCCTCGACATTTGATTTCGGGCAAATGGGTCGCAAGTTGATACTGCAGAGGGTCAGCAGCTCTTGAGCAGCCCACACAATCTGCGCACCATTCCGCGAACTGCGATGCGATGCGAAGTTTCGCGATCACGATCTACCGGCCATTTCAGAATGCCAAAATCTTGAACTTGTTTACGATCCCTCACTGGGCTGGGACTCACATCATAGAAGTGAATCATCGTTGTTTCTAGTTCAAGCTAGTCTGTCGCACCTAAGGATAATCCTTCTAGCTCCCGTAATATCCGCGCTGGTCAATGCTCTGGTCTTCTCGCAGGTCCGTTATTGCATTTTCTGTGGACTAAAACGAGAACAAGAAAACCCGCTCCTACAGTGTATCACATGCTTGATATTGCAGTGGACGGTGTATCCCTTCAGCGGTGCTACTCCACTGTCCCCCAGATGCACTTCCTCCCCCCATCGACTTCATGAAGCGCTGCCCGTGAAGGAAACTGTGCCAAGTCTGAGCTGAGCGGTGAACATCGGACGGGCACCAAGACTGCATAGTGTGCCTTTGTCTTTTCAGAACATTTGCGACTATGCGTTTTGGCCCATTTCCATATGCGGAAGTGAGAAGCAGAAATGGTCGATTTTTTCCCAACATCGTTTGATGATGGGATGCTCATACCATCGTCCCAATGATGGTATGAGCAGAACTGAATAAGCAACTATTATTCAAGTGAGGAACTAAGGAGAAGAACTTACTTGCGATACTTCTTGTGCATTAATCATAAGAAGTGCAAAAATGATAAATGAGCAGTAACTCTTACAGGGGTCAAGAGTATGGTCGCGAATGATCAACCCTGGTCGAAGCGTCCTGAAACCCAAATAACAGGCGTCTATACTGCTGCAATCAGTGAGGTGGCCGATACTAGAGGCGACGTGATGCAACTGAGGAATAAGGTACTGCCATGAATTACCGGCCTAAAATAGATTCCCTCAAGAACAGTGCGAAAAACTGCGTATTGGATTGCAATCTTTTACAATTTATATGGCGGAGGCTTTGATCGCATTATTTTCCATGCCGAGGACTGAATAATGAATCGCAATCCTTATCAGGCGGAAGATGGCTGGCTTGAATGGAATCCTCATGTAAACGGTCTAATTCATATCTTGCTGTTTGTTCTCTCTTCCCGCGAAACATAGCAAGTGGAACGCATTGGTCCTTGCTATACGGACATTTTTATATGGTTTCATTACCGAAAAATTCCAAGGCTCCCAAAAGAACTTTCCCTCACCCCAATGATGAAAATCAAGCCTTGTGCGAAATATTGTATTGCACGCCGATAAGCCGCCTGGCTGGGAGGGTCCCGAGCGGGGCCTGGCTGGGAGGGTCCCGAGCGGGGCCTGGCTGGGAGGGTCCCGAGCGGGGCCTGGCTGGGAGGGTCCCGAGCGGGGCCTGGCTGGGAGGGTCCCGAGCGGGGCCTGGCTGGGAGGGTCCCGAGCGAAGCCTGGCTGGGAGGGTCCCGAGCGGAGCCTGGCTGGGAGGGTCCCGAGCGGGGCCTGGCTGGGAGGGTCCCGAGCGGGGCCTGGCTGGGAGGGTCCCGAGCGAGGCCTGGCTGGGAGGGTCCCGAGCGAGGCCTGGCTGGGAGGGTCCCGAGCGAGGCCTGGCTGGGAGGGTCCCGAGCGGAGCCTGGCTGGGAGGGTCCCGAGCGGGGCCTGGCTGGGAGGGTCCGCGAGCGAGGCCTGGCTGGGAGGGTCCCGAGAGCCTGGCTGGGAGGGTCCCGAGCCTGGCTGGGAGGGTCCCGAGCGAGGCCTGGCTGGGAGGGTCCCGAGCGAGGCCTGGCTGGGAGGGTCCCGAGCGAGGCCTGGCTGGGAGGGTCCCGAGCGAGCCTGGCTGGGAGGGTCCCGAGCGGAGGCCTGGCTGGGAGGGTCCCGAGCGAGAGCCTGGCTGGGAGGGTCCCGAGCGAGGCCTGGCTGGGAGGGTCCCGAGCGGAGGCCTGGCTGGGAGGGTCCCGAGCGAGGCATGGTTGGGAGGGTCCCGATGAAGCCTGGCTGGGAGGGTCCCCAGCGGGGCCTGGCTGGGAGGGTCCAGAGCGGGGCCTGGCTGGGAGGGTCCCGAGCGAGGCCTGGCTGGGAGGGTCCCGAGCGAGGCCTGGCTGGGAGGGTCCCGAGCGAGAGCCTGGCTGGGAGGGTCCCGAGCGAGGCCTGGCTGGGAGGGTCCCGAGCGAGGCCTGGCTGGGAGGGTCCCGAGCGAGGCCTGGCTGGGAGGGTCCCGAGCGAGGCCTGGCTGGGAGGGTCCCGAGCGAGGCCTGGCTGGGAGGGTCCCGAGCGAAGCCTGGCTGGGAGGGTCCCGAGCGAGGCCTGGCTGGGAGGGTCCCGAGCGGGGCCTGGCTGGGAGGGTCCCGAGCGAGGCCTGGCTGGGAGGGTCCCGAGCGAGGCCTGGCTGGGAGGGTCCCGAGCGGAGCCTGGCTGGGAGGGTCCCGAGCGAGGCCTGGCTGGGAGGGTCCCGAGCGAGGCCTGGCTGGGAGGGTCCCGAGCGAGGCCTGGCTAGGAGGTTCCCGAGCGAGACCTGGCTGGAGTGGTCCCGAGCGAGGCATGGCTGGGAGGGTCCCGAGCGAGGAATGGCTGGGAGGGTCCCAAGCGAGGCCTGGCTAGGAGAGTCCCGATGAAGCCTGGCTGGGAGGGTCCCAAGCGGGGCCTGGCTGGGAGGGTCCCGAGCGAGGCCTGGCTAGGAGGGTCCCGAGCGAGGCCTGGCTAGGAGGGTCCAGAGCGGGGCCTGGCTGGGAGGGTCCCGAGCGAGGAATGGCTGGAAGGGTCCCGAGCGAGGCATGGTTGGGAGGATCTCATGTCAGACTTAGCGTGCTATACTTGCAGCTGAACTGCCGAGCTACCGACAACCTATCTCGCCGCATCGTTTTTGTTTGTTTGTTTTGTTTTTGTCCTTAGCAGTGGCAGAGTGTTATCCGCTGTAGATTAGTTACATTAAGGCAAGGGCTACGTTCAACCGGCTGATATGAAATGCGGTGGTAACAAACAAGCAAGAGAAAAAGATAAGAGACGCCAACGTAATCTACGTCCGATGGCTTTTCTGGGTAGTCGTATTACGCTCTGCTATTTGTCTAAAGAAAATCGGCTCATCTACATCTGAAGGCACCACTAGGTAACCATTTATGTATAATTGAAAAGGAAATCGGCTCATCTACGTCCGACGCCATTCGGGAATGACTATTTACGCGTTTTTTATGAGTGATTCACGGCCATGCATTGCATGTTGAATCAAATGTTGGTGGTGTGATGGCTACAGTGCTTCTGCTAGTTTTCTTGGATACACATATTCAAATAGCAATTGAAGGAGTTATGGGTGCTTATCGCCCATAAGCGATGAAAGCGGTAGGGTGATGCCCTCTCTATTGGCAGAAGGCGGTTTTTTAGGTGGTTGTCTTTGAGAACTAAAGCTACTACAGTCTAGCAGGATGTGGCCTATGCTTAATGCGGACCAGCATTAGCCAAAATTAACATCACACCACTCGGTTTGCACAGCAGAGTTATTGGCCATCCTAACCTGCCTACAACAAATTATTTAACACATCACCACACCTAGCATCATCTGCACTGACTCACGCTCATCCATTGACGCTCTCGCAGCCATACACAACACCTGCCACCCCACCCTCCACGCGATCCATCAGCTCTATGACGTCCACCGCGCGCTCACCTCCAACTCACACCGCCCCGGGTCCTGGCCACGTGGGGATACCGGGCAACTAGCGGGCAGATGTGCTAGCTCGTCGAGCGATCGACCCCCTCCTCCTCCAGGTACCCCCAGTGACCTTTTGCTCCTCATAAATAGTTTATAAACACAGTACCTCCAGGCGTGCTGGCATCATAACAACACACACTTACATCACGTTAAAACTTCTTCCTCATCTTCCCAGCAACAAACACGCACACACGAGATGCTTTTTCCCGCTGCAACTTGGACGCACTAAAATAACCCAAGATTACCTGCTTCACCGACCTCGCCGCATTCCACCCTTCCGAATGTGTGCCGAGTTGCCTACCCTTGTTTCCCGCCAAAGTATGCAGCCTATATATAGGTTACTTCACACTGGGTAGGCACGGACCGGTCCAATTCGGCAGAACACGACTGGTTTCCCTATAGCTTGCGCTTGATTTTTTACCTTCGGGTTTTCCAAGCAGCATGGTTTTCCCTTCTCAGGTTTTTTTCAAGCTCTAACTTAAACATACACCACCACATTCAAGGTCGGGCCTGACGCCCATTGCTCGCCCTGGGCGCCGGACCTCTACTTCGCTCCAAGTCGCAGGTGGCCAGCGGAGCCTGTCCTGAGGCTACGCTGCTGTCCACCTTCAAAATGTTCTACCATGTGAAATGCGTATATGTATGTATGTCAGTTTGTGTACCTGTATGTGACGTATGTACTGATATATCCCGCCACTGACGCCACGTTTTTTCCGGCGGCTCTCATATTTTCTCCCTTGCTTGTTTGTTACCACCAGATGCCACCTAAGCCGGTTTAACGTAGCGCTTTCCTGAACGTAACAAATATCTGGCGGATGGCACTCTGCCACTGCAAAAGACAAAAAAAGAAAGTATCACGAGTGACATATCCGGCAGGTTAGTCAGATTGACTAACTTCACTGCTTTCTTGCTCAGGAGGAGGACACCCCATCAGCCTCTGGCACCAATCTCATTCGTCAAAGCATATTCCACTCGAAATTTCGAGCAGGGACGGTGGAAGCTTATCAGCTTTTTTATTCGAATCTGCATTCAATGAATATAGTTAGCGAACTGACATGTTGCCTAGGTGGCTTATGTCAGCATATCACATTCCCCTGCAATGACTCATTTCGGATGCTAGGCTACGAAAGTGTCTAACGAAACGAAACGAAAGTGTCTAACGACTAACGAAACCCTTGAAGTTTGGCTGGAAATCGAACGAATCTAGTTGTTTAAACAACGAAGAATGGCTCTTAGGTCTCTTGAAAGTGTCTAACGAAATTTCTTAACCTCAAAACGAAAGTGTCTAAGTGTCTAACGAAACCCTCATTTTGAAGTAAGCTCTGGTACTGGAAATGCGCCAACTGAATGGCGTCCAGTTGAGTTGACTTTGCAGCCAGCGCCAGGTGTCTGCACACTGGTGTTAAGAAGTCGGTGATCCATGTTGCAGACACTGGGCCGTCGGACACCTGAGTCGGCCGACCATGGTCGGACGCTGACCGATGACCAGCGCCAGAGTCATGCACAGGATGTCGTCCTGTCAGCCGTGGCTCGGGGCACACCAGTGACCGATGACCAGCACCAGAGTCATGCACAGGATATCGTCCTGTCAGCCGTGCGCTGAGGCGCTCGACAAGAGGTGAGTGTGTGATACATTCTGTCCGGCAGGAAAAGAGTGGAAAACGTAGACCGACTGGAGGCCGAATGCACTCTTGTCTACGCGGGTAATAATGGCCGGTAAAAAATGCGGTTGAACAGAACAGAATGTCTCTAACCTACTCGGGAGAGTTCGCCGTTTATTGATTTAGTCCATCATTGCTGTACGGACATGCTGCGGAACAGACGAAGACAACTTCGAATACCAGATACCTGCATGTTAACCCGTCTCGGGGTGGGGGGGGGGTCTTCAACCGCCCCTTCATATTTTGTTGCAGATAGTGAACGAACGGCGCGCGGCAGCGCGCCCAAATTTGACATACATTTTCCCCACATCAATTTGGCATGCTTTTTCAAAATTTTGAAGTCAGGTCATCTAGGGTCAACGAGTTAGTCAAGGTCAAGTGAGGTCACCTCCAAAAAATTCAAGCAGTCGTCACGCTTTAACGGATACAGACAGCTTAGTGAAACTTTCAGCGTTTGCTTATCTTTAGGGATCCAACAAAACGTACGAAAGGATTTTTTTCTTTTTTTTTCTCAGTTTTTGACTACATGTAAATTTTGCACATTTGCCTATTGCAGTTTAAATCGAAGATTCTGGCTAAAGCAAGCATTTTTTTATTGGAGCAAGTTCCAACAACGTTCCTCGGTCTGCTCTACCAATTAGAAAAGGAAAATTAAAGAAAACTTGAAAACTCAAAATTTTCATTTTCAACAAACAAAATAATTTTATAAAAAATTTCAACAAAATAAAATTATTTTTTTAAATTTCAACAAAATAAAATATTTTTTTAAAAAAAATTTCAACAAAATAAAACAAAAAAAAATTATTTTTGGTGGGCAAAAAAGATATATGGACCTAGTCGAATTCGCTGTCCTTTTCTAATTCAAAATATTTTTTTCTTTTCAAATATACCCCAAAATGAACTCCCCAGAGCCAAAAACTTAATGTAAAGTCGTGAAAAGTCGTGAAAATCTATCCCTCTAGTGACGTCACTTTTGGGGGACATTTTTTTCTGGGGGGGGGGGGACTCTACTCGTCGAACGCTTCGACACATCTTTCGTTTTCGTGCAGCTCTTAGTTTAGATTTTAGATGGGGTTACTATCCGCCCTCCCCCCGAGACGGGGTGTGAAGATTCGACCGGAGAGACGGCGCGGGTTAAGGTTCAGAAGATCCCTTCATAAATATGAAATAAACGCGCAGAGGTGATCAGGCAAAACTTAGGGTTGCGTAGTCCAAAGTTTAGTCATCAATGCGTTTTCTTTGTGTTGCAGAATCTGATATGTGACAAATGCGCCTTGCATAATTGCAAAAATTTCAAAGTGTGTGGGAGTGGAATAGCTTTGTCGGCAAATATTAGTTACTGCTATAAGAATCCAAAGGAAGGTTCCGGAAGCTTTCCAAACCAAAAATGTGTTCTGTCTTTGTTCCGGTAATTTGTTGCGATCACAAAACTTGTTCGTACGGAAGTAACAGATCAGAGGAATGCAATCAAATTCAAAATAAATGAAAAGCAAACAAATGCCAAGGCTGTGCTCCAAGAGAACTACGACGAATGCCAAGTGTGATGCGAAGGCGAGAAAAACAAACTAGCCTGTAGCAAAACGCAAACTTGAAATGTTGCATGGATGGAAGCTGTGTGGACGTAACGTGTCCATGTCTGATTGATGACCACACTGCTGTGGCTCCGACATCCTCTACCGAGTCGGCGCCTGCCTGACGAGGAGCACTATTTCTACAACTGGGCCCCTCTGCCCGACAAGGAGCACTATTTCTACAACTGGGCCCCTCTGCCCGACAAGGAGCACTATTTCTACAACTGGGCCCCTCGCCGACAAGGACACTACTCACACTGGCCCCTCGCCCGACAACGAGCACTATTTCTACAACTGGGCCCCTCTGCCCGACAAGGAGCACTACTTCTACAACTGGGCCCCTCTGCCCGACAAGGAGCACTATTTCTACAACTGGGTCCCTCTGCCCGACAAGGAGCACTATTTCTACAACTGGGCCCCTCTGCCCGACAAGGAGCACTATTTCTACAACTGGGCCCCTCTGTCCGACAAGGAGCACTATTTCTATAACTGGTCCCTCTGCCCGATAAGGAGCACTATTTCTACAACTGGGTCCCTCTGCCCGACAAGGAGCACTATTTCTACAACTGGGCCCTCTGCCCGACAAGGAGCACTACTTCTACAACTGGGCCCCTCTGCCCGACAAGGAGCACTATTTCTACAACTGGGCCCCTCTGTCCGACAAGGAACACTATTTCTACAACTGGTCCCTCTGCCCGACAAGGAGCACTATTTCTACAACTGGGCCCCTCTGCCTGACAAGGAGCACGCATCTCGAAGTTTGTTCACGCTGCCGAATTGTCGAAAGGTGTCCCTGCCACGAGGACGTAGTTGCGGTCGCTCTACACGTTCCCTGTCGCTCGGCCTATGCTACCCGATACCTCATCGAGCGCCATTGATGGCGCGTTATACTGGTACATGATCAAACCGCCACCTAACTGGTTCTCCTGCGTGGGACGATCCGTGCTCTAGAATACTTATATTTGTCACCGGTATTCGTGTTCTAGGAGTCCATTTAATCGCATCAAGTCGTGCGGCCGCTTGGGCCATGTTGACATTTGACGTGGAGTATTTCTGGACAGCTAAATAAAAACCAATACGATGCTCGTAGCCCGATGATCAAAGTGTGTGTTGAGCGCCTCTGGTCACTGCTAAGAACAACCACAACCATTTATGTCAATACTGGCGCATTACACCACTGGTGTGGGAGGAGCCACAGATGCTAGGACCAGGGATGCGGAGCCGGAGCTGGAGCCGGAGCCGGAGCGGCCGGAGCCGGAGCCGCCGGAGCCGGAACATTTTGCCCGGAGCCGGAGCCGGAGCCGGAGCCGCCGGGACATTTTACTTGGAGCCGGAGCCGGAGCCGGAGCCGGGATACTTTTCCGGAGCCGGAGTCGGAGCCGGAGCCGTCCAAAATTTTCCCGGCTCCGCATCCCTGACTAGGACCAATGGAATTCCTACGCATATGTTCAAAAATGCTGATATTTGAGAAATGTTGTGTTATGACATTGTGTTCCTGATAAAAAGGATGTGCTGGACAATGGACAATTGAAGAATTGATTAATAATTTTAGAATCGCAGAACAGACAGAGAGAATAAAAATATAAGTTGATCCTTTGGATGATAGGTGACAATGAAGCTTCAATTGATGCTTAACCTGATAACTTTTTTGGTATATTTAATACGTGGCGGCTACTGTCTTCATCAGGGTACATCATTTTAAATTACTTGTACCTTGATGAAGGTAATGGCCAAATCGTATGAAACATACTGAATAGTTATTAGTTTAAACATCATTTGAAGCCTTATTGTTATCCATCATCCAAATGCCTAAACTTTGCAACCAAATTTAATCATCTTATGAAGATGTGGACATGATCCTCAACCTCTGACACCTCCATCTGAGTATATCAGCGCGTGTCGGATCAATGACTAGTACAATTTGTATGTCATCACTCTAATTGGCTTAGTTATGTCTGAACCTGCCCGGGCATCGTGTGGTATTCTTGACAGCTCATGAGTTGCCAATACTCTCAGCATTCTCCGCACGCTTGGCTGGCACAATTCCAGTATTGCCTGTACGCTTGGCTGGTACGATTTTGTGAATGGATTCACAATAATAATTTAAGCGTTAATGTAATTATTGAGGGCCAGCTGTGTATGCCGAAGAAGACGAAGACGTACATAATATTGCTACCACGAATATGCTAAATATTACGAAAGCCATAAGTTACAACGATGATCACCATGAACAACTACAGCATTATTCGCGTTCTTTGCCATTATTTGTCGTCAAGTTTCATTTATATTAATATGATACTATTGTACTTATACTTTGACCAGAGATTGTTTAACATAGGGATTGATGTTGAAATTGCCATGCTACAAATTGGGCATTTGTACCCAACCTTTGTTCATTTATTGATGCAGCTGGGTCACATTTATAGACCAATATGGCCCATAAGCAAGGCACGCGAGACATTGTCTGGCAATGGATAGCGGACGTTTCAGTGCATTCATTAATTTCTGCGCTAGTTACCAGGGAAACAGATCGCCAACGTCGCCAAGTTGCCTAATCTGCATCACGGAGACCGCGATGTTCATCGCTGCCCTGTTCTGACCTGTTCTGGCCTGTTTTGACCTGTGCTGACCTGTCTTGTCTGCCATGACCCGTCCTGACCTATACGATGCAATACAGTACGGTACGGCACGGTACGGCACGGTACGGCACGGTACGGCACGGTACGGCACGGTACGGCACGGTACGGCACGGTACGGCACGGTACGGCACGGTACGGCACGGTACGGCACGGTACGGCACGGTACGGCACGGTACGGCACGGTACGGCACGGTACGGCACGGTACGGCACGGTACGGCACGGTACGGCACGGTACGGCACGGTACGGCACGGTACGGCAGTACGGCACGGTACGGCAGGTACGGCACGGTACGGCACGGTACGGCACGGTACGGCACGGTACGGCACGGTACGGCACGGTACGGCACGGTACGGCACGGTACGGCACGGTACGGCACGGTACGGTACGGTACGGTACGGTACGGTACGGTACGGTACGGTACGGTACGGTACGGTACGGTACGGTACGGTACGGTACGGTACGGTACGGTACGGTACGGTACGGTACGGTACGGTACGGTACGGTACGGTACAATACGGTCCGGTCCGGTCCGGTTCGGTCCGGTTCGGTCCGGTCTGATACAGTCTGGTCGGGCACGGTCTGGTTCGGTCCGGACTGTCCTCTCCGGTCCAGCACAGTCCGGTCCAGCCACTGCACTGTCCGGTTCGGTCCAGACTGTCCTGTCCGGTCCGGTCCAGCACAGTCCGGTCCAGCACAGTCCGGTCCAGCACTGTCTGTCGGTTCGGTCCAGATCCTGTCTGTCCGGTCCAGCACAGTCCGGTCCAGCACAGTCCGGTCCAGTCACTGTTCTGTCCGGTTCGGTCCAGATTGTCCTGTCCTGTCCGGTCCAGCACAGTCCGGTCCAGCCACTGCTCTGTCCGGCAGAATGGCCTCCGTGGCGGTGACTACGCCGTTATTGAGAGCTCAACCCTGAGCCACTCCCACTGCTCTCTCATCACTCGCTCGCACTTGATCTCATTTCCTTAGGCCTGGCGAGCGGACCAGCACAGAAGTGCAGAACATGGCGGAGTTGCTGAAGGGCATCGGCGCGCTCCGCGACCTGCCCAATGAGGTCATCATTGAGCTGTCGTGGTGCGCCTACCTGGAGGATCTGGAAGAAGGTGTAACATGTAAGTGTCGCTGGCTATCTCTGTGGGGTGTTGGCATCCTGCAGGGAATGATCACACGTAAAACCACTACAAACATCAATCTTTGACACGAGTCACAAAGGGGTGGATAGTTTCTCCAGAACTTGACTGATACATTAATGACATCCCAGCATCTTATTTCTGGACTTCCAAGTTGTGAGTGAATGTGGTGAAACTGATGGTAATTGGTGCATTAGATTATGTTCATAGATGGGAATTACGCTAGTAACAAGCGTACCTGGCCGTGCATTCAGAGCCGGCCTTCGTGCACGCGATGCTAAAGAAATTGACCGCGAAGATACATGTGGTAAATAGCTTATTTTAACTTAGCATATAACAATAATTAGGTGGTTTCAGTCTCGTGTTCGGTCTTGTAGGATCTTCCCTGGGCATGCTTAGCCCAGATGGCCCCTGTGGCTCTTAATAAGCCTCGGCACTATAAGACGTCACAACCTTACGCGTAGGGACATGCACATTGTGCTCACTCTACACTCCCGTTTGGGATTTGGATCCTACCGCCCGGCAATGGTGGTCGTGGGCAATGATTTGCGTTTGCTATTCACTACATTCGTCCAGAAGTATTTCAGGCATGGAATCAGTGGCATAGCCAGGTGGTGAAGGCGCAGCTGCCCCGTTGGAGGATCCGAGGAGGTCCGCAAGGGTGCCACAAGGCACCCCTTGGCCGACTTCAGAGGTGCAGAATAGTACCCTCTTACCCTCCATGGATGGTAGCAAATTGACCTGGTAACGCAACTACTTGGTAGCACAATCTTGTCGAATACAAGATCCTTATCCATGTCGATAAGGATGATAAGGATAAGGATAAGTCGATAAGGAATATCCAT
The DNA here is from genome assembly GCA_034440575.1 of Imbricaverruca yamaguchii. Classification (NCBI taxonomy): domain Eukaryota; kingdom Metazoa; phylum Arthropoda; class Thecostraca; family Neoverrucidae; genus Imbricaverruca; species Imbricaverruca yamaguchii. The sequence continues at coordinate 554,711 of JAOTOL010001647.1, read as the reverse complement.
GTCGAATACAAGCAGTCCCCACTGTGCTAAAATGGATGTTCATGTAAATGAAGACGCTTACCAAAAATGTCATGTCTTAACTTAGAAAAACTGTAACAGAGGTGGATCCAGAAATGTTCAGTACACGGAGGCACTTGTCTGGAGTAGCACCATTTTATCGGAGGGCCACCACTACGAAAAAAGTCCCCAGAACGACTCATTCGGCAGAAAATCGTTAAACGGGGGAGGGGCTGTCCTACAGCATGCTGAAGTGGCGCCTTTTCGTCTCAGGGGCCGCCTTTTCCTCCGAGAGGTGAGCCTTTGGCTGATAAATTCCTGGAGCGGAAGGTTGGCGGCTGCACTCGAGCCTTCCAGGAGAGAAGCCTCCTTTCTATGCGGAGGGGATGCATGCCTCCACTGCTCCCCCACTCCTGCATCCGCCTCTAACTAGAAGATACTTAGGGATATCACTTCGTGTTTTGATAGCAACAGTCTCTATCCTATATTATTTTTACCGTAGGCCATTCAAAAGTCTGATTGGTCGAATACCAGGGAAGCGCCTAAGCTAATTGGTGCGATGGCTGAGATAGGATACCCAATTCAAGAAAGTGATGGTCCGTTGACCCTATCGAGTTTTTTGGCCCAAGAGAAAGTATATCAGGTACTAAGCGATAAAGCATGTAGAAACATATTGTTCAAGATGATTTTGTAAAAGAAATCCTGGGTTTTAATTTTACAGCTGACGTTTCCGAAATTTCAACGAAATTTTGCGACATTTGTATTAATTGTTTCTTATGATTATGCGCAATTTAAATACATTTACGCACGAACAGGGCCAGTGGCCAAGTTGTGTACATAACTTTATAAATTCATGTTCGATGATGGATAACTGAAACGAAAAATGCTGACCTAAGTATGCAAACATAATTATGTCTTAATGGTGTGGTGCATGAATACAAAACAACAAGAAGTAACTCCGTTTGCTACTTTCTCAACGTAAAATCATTCCAAACACTTAGCAATAATTAGGCGCTAATACAGTTATGACGCGATTGAGCCAATTATGAATTTATCCTCGTTAGTCGCCGACGGATGGGATGAACAGCGATTGAAAACATTGGAAACATGCGTCCATCATTAATTGTGAGGGGACGGGTAATCTAGGGGTAAGATGTCCGTCTCACAATTAAAAGATTGTGGGCTCGAGCCTCACTTGCCACAACTCTTCGCTCGCGGCCGACCGGCGTGAGCGACGCTACATGGCTCAACGGTCGATGTGTCGTAAAAAACCTAATCACAAACCATCTTTAATTGTACGTCATTGTGAGTGGCAATAGACTTTCGGGTTCATCGGAGTCTTGGTCATTATTAGAAAAACAGCTCGGTCGGGGAAATCCAACATACAAAACATCATCTCGTCATGAAGACCACATCCTCCTTCTCTAGCGATTGTCAAGACATGCCTGCGTTGATTGGCAGAGTTCAAGCTTATTGCGTTGTCATAAATATATCGAAACCGACTGAAATATTCAAAATGCAATCTCGAATATCACAAACACGAAGGAAATTATGATCTACAAATTTATGTACGATTATCTAACACATTCTTCCCAATTCCCCGTTTCAAAGATCTAAATGAAGCCATTGCTTTCTTTTAAAATTTAACTCATGTCAATCGTGCAATACTTCTAGTAAATATCCGTCATATCACCCCATTGTGGGTCATCTGTGTTGCATGCTTAACCCGCGCCGTCTCGGGAGGGGGAGCTTTAACTGCCCCCACACGTTTTTCGCGGATAGTGAAAGAATGGCGCGCAACAGCGCGCCGAAATTTGGCATATCTTTTCCCACATCCATTTGACATGTTGTGTCAAAAGTTTGAAGGCAGGTCATCTAGGGTCAACGAATTAGTGAGGTCAAGTGAGGTCACCTCGGATACAGATAGTTTAATGAAACTTTCAGCGTTTGCTTATCTTTAGGGATGCAACAAAACGTAGGAGAGGAATTTGTCATTTTTCTGTTTTTGATTGCTTTTAGTTTTGCATATTTGCCTATTATAGTTCAAATCGAAGATCCTGGCTAAAGTAAGCATATTGCATTAGGGCAAGTTGACTTCGAACAACGTTTTTCGATCCGCTCTACCCATTAGAACAGGAATATTAAAGAAAACTTGAAAACTCAAAATTTGGAAATTTAATATAATATAACACTTGGGTAGACACATTTGTTACGACCCTGGTCAATTTCGCTGTCCTTTTCTGATTCCAAATAAGTTTTTTTCTTCAAATATCACCCAAAAAGAACTCCCCAGAGCCAAAAACACGATGCAAGTCGTGAAAATCTAGGCCCCTAGTGGCGTCACTTTTGAGGATTGGTTTTTGCTGGGGGTGGTGTCTGGCCCTACTGGTCGAGCGCTTTCCGATGACACCTCTTTCGTTTTTTTGCGACGCTTAGTTTGGATTGTAGAGGGGGTTTCCATCAACCCCTTCCCTTCCGGTAAGATCCGGGGAGGATCTTTTCACCGGGTTAATGCCCAAGATTCATTTCTTTTTTTGGAAGGATGTAAATATCCCACATTCCAAAAATATGACTGCTCTTAGACTCTGAACTGCCTGCAAAACAATCTAAGAAGAAATAGCTTGCTTATGACATGAAGCTGGTGGGAATGACTCAGAGTAGTGCTGGATCGAGCTATATTCAGTTAGACATGGAGGACATAAAAGTAGTTTGATCATTGAGTGATATCTTTAAGACATGCTTAGCACCAGCCCATCCAGCTAGCTGCAATCTAGAGGCCAGTGTAAATTTTATTCTGGTCGAGAAAGCATTAAGACAATGGTTTGTTTTGACATCTAGGTATGTATCCACATATGACTTGTTTGTGCCCCGGTATGGCTCAGTTCTGGGTGAAAAATGATTATTGCTATTGCGTTTTGCGTAAATGATGCAACATGCCAAGAACAAACAAGACATCAATATGAAATAATGGTTCACATTCTCGAACCATGCTTAGAGCCTATAAACAAAAGGGGGCCCTAACACATTGGAGGCTCTCTTTTGGGGACCCGGAGGCTCCCTTTCAACCTTGCCCCCTGAAAGAATTTCGTAGCGACGCCACTGCCGTGAAGTTGAGCGTTGTACAATCTACGCAGACTGTTGGCCAATTATGTTCCGCATTTGAACGCTATGCAATCTACGCACACTGTTGGCCAACTACGTCCTGCATTTGAACGCTGTGCAATCTACCCACACTGTTGGCCAACTATGTTCCGCATTTGTGCGCTGTGCAATCTACACACACTGTTGGCCAACTATGTTCAGCATTTGTGCGCTGTGCAATCTACACACACTGTTGGCCAACTATGTCTTGCAGTTGAACGCTGTGCAATCTACACACACACTAACTGTTGGCCAATTATGTTCTGCATTTGTGCGCTGTGCAATCTACACACACACACACACTGTTGGCAAACTATGTCCTTCAGTTGAACGCTGTGCAGCCTATACACACAGTTGGCGAACTGTAGCTTGCAATTGAGTGAGCGGCACATTGCGTGTTCGCCATTTTATTTTAAGACATCTCGCATATCAATTTAAAGCTGGAAGCATCTACTGCATACAGTGTGATTTATGGCATGTATGATGAGAGACGATGTCTGTGTTCGTCCTTTGGTTGTGGAGGGGCTGCGATTCCTTGTAGCCATTGTCTGCGATCCACCCCGCAGATAATCAATGAATGTCGAGTGGCTATGTGCTGAGTGGCTTACTAGACAGAGTCTAACGACCACTTGGCGGTGACGCACCGTAAGCATCTCATTATTTATTAAGCTCATTACGTATACGTGCTAAACGTCGTACAAGCCCTAATAGCATACATCCAACAGGCTACCGGTGGACTACGCCGGATAGTCCGGTAGACTACGCTTCGGCGTGGTCTACGAAATAATTTGATATGTTAGAATTGTATTATTTTGGGCGTGCCAGTGTCGTTTTCAGTGTGCATGCTCAGGGTGCTGGATAATAAACATGAAATTGCCGTCATAGATCATTAGGAGAAATTGGAGATTCTTAGGCTTGATAGAGAAAATAAACATGAAATTGCCGTCATAGATCAATAGGAGAAATTGGAGATTCTTAGGCTTGATAGAGAGAGAGAGAGAGCACCACGATTTCGTCACGTGCTTTCGGTAGGGCTGCCGACGAAACATCCAATCGGATGGAGAGAGCTTCAAGCAGCAGCGGGTAGTTACATCGGGCCAGGAGTTGCGCACTAGGGCTGGTACGGATATGCAGGCTGTTACGGTGGCGACTGTAATGTGTCCGTTATATCCGACCTGTCCTCCTGAGTGTGCCACCCTGTATGGCAATGGGTTCCATTGAGGCCAGCTGAGTCCGATGTTTAGCGCGTCGGCAGTGCGCATCCATTTACGCTTGCGGCTAAGGTTTATTTGGGGTAAATTTTCACTAGTTTGCAGACTGTCAAAGGTGGGTTGCGAACTTGAAGCAACATGTCATTACTTGCTCCAGTTACCGGAACCGGGTTGCCCACCCGACTGCTCCGTTGGGCGGTTCGGCACAATCGGCTTCGAAAAGAAAGAAGTGAAATGCATGAATAAAGCATGGAAACGCTTAGGCTCACAATGGCAGACAGTAAACTCACATGTAAAGTCACATGTAAAGTGACATCGATCGCATGACAGTCATTTGCATTTTTTAAACAACATTCCAGTTGACCAAGTTTTGTTGTATTAGCATGTCATGAACCTGACCTGACTTGACCTCGGCGATTTAACATGACTTTTCAATTATATAGCATGACAAAATGCATCAAACAATTCGCTAGTTTTGTCAAGAACCGATCCCTTTTGCCAATATGCGGGAAGCGCATCAACGACGAGTTTTGTGGTCTCGCGCTGCGAATTGGTTTTACTTTAACAGCCCCTAATTTGAAAAGTTCTCGGCCGATTTTCATTTTTCGTATTTGAAACAATGCATCGGTCATTTCCAAGTAGGTACGCAAAACATAGCGTATATCGGGTGGTATAATATGGAGTTATGTACGAAAAATCGGAGAGGTGGGCGGATTTCGCCATCCCCTCCAGAGCGTGTGTTAGCCTGTCATAAACTTGACCTGACTTGACCTCGGTGACCTGACATGACTTTGCAACAATATAGCATAATATTTTACAACAAACAAGTCGCTAGGTTTGCCAAGAACACTTCCTTTTGCCAATATACGGGAAGCGCATCACCGCCGATATTTGTGGTCTGGCGCTGATAAAAATTTGTCGACTTTAGCGACCCTTAACTCGACAAATGTTCGGTCGATTTTTATTTTTCTTACTTTAAACAACGCGGCGGTCATTTGTAAGCAGGTACACAAACAATGGCGTATATCGACCGGTAAAATCTGGAGTCATCTACGAAAAACCGGAGGGGTGGGCGGATTTCGCCCCCCTCCAGGGCGCGTGTTAAGATTAAAAATAGATAGTGAAACTTAAAAAAATACGGTTTGCCTCGTCTTGAAACTTGTCAATTTTGGAAAATGGTGTATGACGACTAATTGTAGCCAACAGCAGGGTTGGTTCCTCTTGAGAGGGATAAACTTAGTTGATATAGTGCAAAGGGGGCACTGCATGGCCAGGGGTCTTTGGAGGCGAAGTCGCAGGTGGCAGGAGTGTTTCGAAGGTATGTGGTGGTGTGCTGTGAGCATTGGGTGTCTGATGAAATGTCGCGTACTTAGTGGCGAGTACTCAACAACGGCTGTGGCTTTTGTGATGTGGCTTTGGTTAATAGTGAGTTTGCGCGGTTTGGGGTTCTGTCATTGAAACAATAGCGAATCCTGGTCGAAATTTGCCAAATGAGGCGACTTAATTGAAATATTTATGATAATGTTGCCAGTTCTTCTATTTGGCTGGGGGATGATTTGCCAGTAATGTTCATTTTTTGCTTAGCTCCAGCATCTACTTGATATCGTGCAGCGGAATTTTGGCGGGAGTTTCGGTTCAGTCTGCCGCCGCGGGCCACGGCACGTGTCACTCGTCATTCACCCCGGCGTGTGTTTACGGCTGGGCGAACCACGACTGTGGGGACGTGGCATACTGCCGAAAATAAGATAGCATTGAGGTAAGCCGAAATTGCGGAATGGGATTGGGGTGGGGATTCAGTATCGATTTCCTGACTGAAAGACAGCCAGTTGGCTTTCCGAGCACTTCAGCGTGGCAAACAATAATATTCAATAGAGTGAGCCGAGAGATCAAGCACGAGACGAATACGAAAGTGGCCACCAACTAGTGAATCGGGTTGGCAGGATGGTAGTCGGGTTTCCACAGCCATGGCTCTCACCAGCTCTGAACTTGCAACCTCTTATAATATTGAGAGATCCCTAGTTCCCGATAAGACCCCTAGTTCCCGATAAGACCCGTAGTTCCCGATGAGACCCGTAGTTCCCGATGATACCCCTAGTCTCTGATGGCGTCCTAAAGGACGGTCGATGCCCGAGAGGGTCGAGAGAACATGAAGGCGCGTCACACCCGGGAGCAGATCCCGCAATTGTCCCGACGGCACTTGTCTGTATCATATTGTATAGGCAAGCTCTAATGATGGTCTAGTCTGAATGATATGATAATGCCTCGAAATGATAGTCTAGGGTTTTGCCTCGCTTGTACGATAACCGATTCTCAACTTCAGTTGCCTCTCCAAACCACGAAGCTCTCGAATCGAACCTCTTCTCAAACCAACAGCCGTGTATGCCATTGTATTTGATCTGGCAGATTAGTTCATCAGTACTGCGAGCCTTCTGCAACAGTTTCAACACTTCTGCAACAGTTTCAACAGTTAATTAGTGACAAAATCAACAAGAGCCCGTACCTCCAAATCAACAGGCAATCATGACTGACAATTACGGACAACCGCCAAACCGGACAGTTGTCTCACCTCTGCATCTTAGCTACATCTCACCGCGTCGACCGCCCAGTCGAGTCTGGGCGAACCGCACGCGCGCTAGGGAGCTACTACCAGTCACTTATTGGGGATGGAACAGCGCCCCGCCCTGCCGACATCACCTGTTGCACTACATCGCGAAGGGAAGGGGTCGGTCATCGCACTGCAGACCAGCCCCTGCACCACGTGTGCCGCATGGCACAATGGTGACACGGTGTCACAATGAGGACACCCGACTGTGTCATGGCGCAATGACACGGCCTTGGTCGGTCGGCCGGGCGCCGGGTGAAAGAGGATGCTGACTGAAGCATAACACACCTCGCGACAAACGGCGGTCGGGGCGCCAGTGCTTACGTCAGCGTCGGCAGGCGGGTCGCGGTTTTCGCCCGGGGCGTCCATGACAGGACTCGAATAGTCTGGACACATGGGAGCCAAATGCATGTCCAAAGAGGGGGTCCAAAGTTAACTTCGCTACAATCATGATAATGTTATAGCGTTTATGGTAAATGTTATCGTTGTTATTGATATTGCTGATACAGTTACTTATTATATTATTAGTATTATATATATGAAATTATATCTCTACATTATTATTATAATATATAATATATATCTATATATGTATATATAAATGTGTGTGTGTGTGTGTGTGTGTGTGTGTGTGTGTGTGTGTGTGTGTGTGTGTGTGTGTGCGTGCGTTCATCGGTACATGTGACATCAATAAGGACTGTAGGTTAGCTAGCCAGTATAACTGACTAGACTTAGTCTTGGACTTAGTCCCTGGTGCTCCTAGTCGTAGTCAGAGTCTCTACCACCCAGCGACCTCGTCACCCTATCCCGTTACCTCCGCATTTGGTGTCTGTCGGCATACTTCCGGCCACGCCCATAATCGGCTTGTTGGTTTCCGACGAACTGAAAGCTTCATGAGATCATAGTGGCATGCCCTGAAACCACAGGTGCTAGGGGGATGAAAACAGATTACCGCCGGCACCGCCGTGAATGTGTTTCTGTCCTCAGTGACTGGGCCGGCCTGTCACGTCATGTTGTCCTCGGCCTCAGCGAAGGCCCCACACACTGAATATGTCAGCGCCAACTCTACTTAATCCCACTCGCTGATCCGCATGTGGGGAAATCGATGGCGTTATTACCACGCCGTTCAGAGCTCTGGCACATATTGAGGACACATGAGGCCAGATGACGACAACTGAGGACAGATAAGGATGAACACAAATTGAGGACATATATACCATTTCGGATCTGCCGTGTCTTGACTCAAACACCCAATACAGAGTGCAGTTTACATGTGTTGGATTATGCTATATTACTCTTATATTGCTTGAGTAATATAGCATAATCCCTAACGCTACTTTTGATGTAAACTCAGCAGCTCCTGGTATATTGAGGGTCGTACATTTCGTCTCACGCAATGTCTAAAACCCAGGAGCACTTAAGAGCCATTCTTCGTTGTATTAAACAGTGTCTTGACTCGACCGTTAAAACTGATTTCGCCGAGGCCCTCTGCGTCGTTCTCAGCTTTTCCAACGATTTGTGCAATTATATATTCACACCTCTCTTGGATCAGCCAAGTTGTAGCCCAGCTTGCAGGTACTAGGTCCGTTGTTCGTGAAAATGGTTGACCTCTTCTGCGATTGAACTACACCATGTGAGTGACCGAAGAACAAGCGGCGCCTCGCACGTCACCTTGTAACTGAGGTCAAAAGGCAAGCAATGCCGTTGGATATGACTACACTTAGGAACCACTATAATTTATCTGTGTTGACCAAGCAAGCCAAATCGTGAGAGCGTACTGCGTCGAAATGGGCGTATAGCATTGACACATGGACTATACAAGCAGGCCTATAAGGTCCACTTTAGCGGTGATTGCATGCACTTTTGCCGGCATTCCACACGTTTGACAGGTATTCTACGCGTATCTCACACTTGAATGGGCAAAACAGAATTGCACAGAAATAACATAGGTGTCACCGTCCTTTCTTTCGCCGTTTTCCACTCAGTTCATGGCGCGTCCAGCGCGACATTATCCATTACGCTGTCATGCAGCTGGCCGGTCGATCGGCCCCGGGGCACACAGGTCACGCGATATGACGTAACACCGCGAGGCCGGCGGCCATTTTGATGTTCAAGATAATCAAGAAATAAAACTGGCACATTTCCGAGTCTATTCATCGAGGGCCTTTCGATGATATTCCGATGGTACCCTCCATTTTTGTGCAACGCTTAGTTAGAAGTAGACGGAGGTTTGTTAAACCCCCGAGACGGGATGCGAGGATTGCACCGGACAGACGAATTAAGGTTCTAAGCTGGGGATGGTCGGGTGTGGCAGATTGGCAGGTCTGATCGGGCCGAGACACGTCAGATCGGTTCGGATCGAGTCGGGTCGGGTCGCGTCGGGTCTGGTCGTGACGGGCCACCAATATGAACATTTGTCGCGCACACACGGAAGTAGACTCGCTGGCGCTTCCAGGTCGGTTGGTTATTTGGGCTTAGGGGCGCATCGACTGCTTCGGTCATACAGCGCCCAGCATTTCCAGGTCGATCGTGCGGCAAGAAGGTCATTGAAAATTCGCTTATTTACGAGCGACGACAGAGACGAAGCGAGTAGATCTTCGTGTGTATGCGAGAAACGTTCTGTCCGATCTCCGATCAGAACTTGACCCGAACACTTTTTGTTATATTTTGCGCGTCAAATTATAAATTGCTATTCCGAACTTGGTCCAGTCATTTTATGATGATCCTTAGAAGCTTTCACCACATTGCTTTCTTTGACGTGCTTGCATTTTTCGTTCAAATAAGAGGTTTATGGGTTAACTTCGAAGGCATCGTCCAGTAATTGACGCCTCGGCGCCAGCTAAGTAGCTGCCGGTCACGTGGTTAGTCGTCATGGCACGTGACCTACGCGGCCCGCGGCCGGGCCAATGCCCGTCAATCCGTGGGATGGTGCGGTGTAGACACTTTGTGTGCGACATGCACGGAACGGTGAGGCCATGAGACAGACAGGACCTTGACACAGTGTGACACGCACGCTAAATCAGCAATATGCGGCACGACGTATATGAGTCTTAGGTATTTGCACCGTATTCGACAGGTGTGGCTGATTTCGGTAGGATTGCATCCATTGCCAGTTGAAATAGATTGCTTCAGTGCACACATGCCGATATTGGATGTGCTGCTTCCGCAGTGGCGCTTCCCCGCCGGATGTGAAACGCGTATGTCAAATCCGCGGCGACAAATTGTCAAAAAAAAAGTTTTACTCACCGACTTCTTGCACTCCAGCGAAATTGGACGCAATAAGGCAATATGGACGCCACAGTTGCGCAAGAGGCTTTACGAACTGGCTAATTTGCGGTCGTTCCACAAGTTCCCTGCCGAAATATTTTGCCCGAGCATGTGTCTGCAGCATGGGACCCATAACATGCCCCTTATAATCGCCTGCCCAACACCCCCAATCCTTATGCTAGAGATGCTTATGGATTTGACCTATAATAGACTGCTTCGAGCGTGTGCAGTTGCTATCTGCTTTCCACTCCTGCCAGGGGGTCAGTTGGTTTGTCGCATGCGCCAAGTACGTCGACGACAGTTGACGCACGTCGAGGTCGACGTCAACGACCTTCGGGTGTTGACAGCGTGCCGGAGCCCGTCTGCCTCGTCTGAGGTCCACGTCGACAACAGTGGACTCACCTGGGGCTGTTCACAGCGGGACAGAGTCCCGCTGTGAACAGGCTCCTCTGAGACTCGCTCGTGACCTCAGGCTCGTCTGAGACTCGCCAGTGGACTGATCCCCCGGTGGCCGAAACCCTCAAATCTCACCCTCCATCCACTGAACGCACGAAGTCCGTTCCGATCGATGGGATATTCTACAGGGACGCCATTTTCCAGACGGCGAGTAGTGTGGCTCGGGAGCTCGTAGGGAACAAGATGCTCTTGTGGATGCATCGGAGTGGGAGCAGAGAGCCAGACCGAGGGCTCCTCATCTCCGATCGCCTGCAATTTTAACAATGGCATTGCATGGACAGCCCGCACAGGATGGCTTCCGCCTTCCTCCTCCCGCCTGCTACACAGCGCGTGACCTCTGCTATGCGCTGTGTAGCAGCCACGTCGTCAATCGCCTGGAACCTGGCTTGAAATGTTTGCTCACATTGAAAAGTCATGCCCAGCTTGCCCACTCAATTCGCGCCAACTCGTTTGTATTCTCCGACAGCAACTGCGTGAAATTTTTGAACGAATGGATGCACAGAACGTACGGAATTGTTGGTAAGCTTAGGCTCACGAACCTACTGCTTGCGGATTGATTGATATCATGCCATTATGCAGCTTTTGAACGTAGTTTTGTATAAGGCAAAACAGAAGCACTCAAATTGTCATTTTGTGCTTTTACAACAGGCAGATATGGTGGCTGCATAGACGAGGCAAGAATCTGGCATAGTTGATCGCGGTTATCCACTATTTGAAAGCATGTGATCGCCCAATGGGAAAATGACACTTTTTCTGGCATATTCCAGATCGGTCAGGGTGGGTGGCATCCGAAGGGGCACCAGGATTTCGGCCGAAAACGTGCCACCTTTTCGGAGTTGTTCCAACAAGGATATTAAGGGGGAGCAGGGTGCAGTATGAAACTTGGACGAGATGAAGCCCCTTTCCAACCTCGATATGATTGATTATTCAGCCTGGACGTCACTTTGTATGCTTTTAGCTTGGTGTTTGACACACCATTGGTAACACTTGTCGCACCAATGGTGTCTGATGCCATACCAATGCTTTATTCTTAATCCACTTGGAAACTCAGTGCACTTTTACCCTCAGTTCAGTGGACGAGCAGTCTAGGGGTAGGTTGCTCGTCTCACAATCGAAAGGCTGTGGGTTCGAGTCGCACCTGTCGCTACTCTTTGCCCACGATCAATCGGCGTGAGAAATTGGCGACGCTGCATGACTCAACGGTCAATGTATCGTAAAACCAATAACCAACCAACCTAAATTCATCAGATGACGGTACCTACCTTATGCCCTCCAACAGGAGCGGATTACCCAGAAGCCTGGCTCGGTGAGAGATTACAAAACAATAATCAAAGAACAGCCCTGCTTTCCAAAACTCATCAGATTTCAACGGCTAGAAGTTGTCAGGTCTGCTTAATACAATATTCATCTTGTAAAGAGTGCTCTTAGATCTGGAGAAAATCCCATTTTAGTGCAAGTGTTGACCAAAATCGGCCTCTGGGGTAGCCACGACCCATGTGACCCCATCCCAAGCCTTCCAAACAAGCCAAAATGTATAAAATGCATGATCAGACCAATATACCAAGAATAAGGGAACATGCTTGGTATGTGGGAAAGTTTTCTTAGGGAATCTGAATACAATATCTCTTTGGGAATCACAAACAATATCTCATTTCCTAAAGGAAAGATGTACTACATGGTAGATACTAAATATCGAACTAGTGACTGCCTATAAAGTGTTAGTCAATTCAAGTGATTTATACCAGATGCAGAGTGAGTATTGAAATACACTCTTGAGAATCGTGTTTCGTCCACAAATGAAAATATTTACCGCATTTTCGATTCAATATATAATTTCCTACCTACGTCTCCACAAGGTATGAATAATCTGCAGTTCTTTACCTACAAGAAAACATAGGTAATACTTTCCATGAGGAGAAGTCCGGTATTTCCGGCGAAGCAACATGATTGCGAGAACTGTCACATTCAAATCAATGTTAGGAGATAAAATTATCCTTTATTACCGGAAGGAAAAACCTGCCGATACCCGCATGTGACGTTAAGGTGCTGAAGGTGTTATGGTGGTCAGGTGGAAATCGGTCGGATGATTGGAGATTTCAGCTTACTCCTTCGCAAAACAATTTGCGGTTGGGGTGCGGAGGGTTGAGGAGTAAGTTGATTTTGCCGGGATACCGGCATTAGCCTCCTCACGTCGAAGAGCTCCGAGGGAGCTTTACGATGCGGGCTAGGAGGTAATTCACCACACCATCTATGGCGCCGGCCGCTGCGTGTTGGTTGTTAGTAGTGGGTTAGTAGGAGCATGCTTTCATGCAGGGCGGTGATTGAGGTTCGCATGGTGTTCTGAAATTCGGTTATTTATGTCTGTTGCACCTCTTGGTAGCCATTACACGTTATGAAGTGCAATGCAAATCAGCTCATGTATGTCCGATGGCTCCTCTGGGTATGCGTTATACGCTATGTTCAGTTTTGAAGGAAGTCGGATCATCTACGCCCCATGGTATCGTTATATAACCATTTATTCCGAATGGGAAAGTAAATAGGTACGTCCGAGACTATTCATAAATGGCTATCTTCTGTATTAATATGAGGGCATGTGCGGGCACGCAGTACGTGTTGCAGTGCATGTTGCAGTGCGTGTTGGTGGCGTGGTGTTTATAATGCTCCTGCTGGTTTGGTGGCGTACAGATTGCCAAATAGCAATTGGAGTTCTGAGTTCTTGTCACCCAGAAGCGATGGAATCGAGAGGGTGATTCGCCTTTTTCACAGGGTTTAGTTGGTTGTCTTTGATCACCAAAGCTAATGCTGTCCAGCAGTGACGGACACATAATTTGCTCTAGGGGTGGAGGCACCTATCCCCATTTTTTATGTCTCCGGATTTCGAACGCTATTTTTTTCGCTATTTCTGGTGTGGCCAATTACCTCCTAGCTCGCATCACAAAGCTCCCTCGGTGCCCTTCGACGTGAGTAGGCTAATGCCGGTATCCCGGCAAAATCAAAAGGGCTGATTTATATTTTTCAACTTTTAAATAATTACTGACCAACTTAATTGTCCTGTGAAGAGGGCATAATCCACCACCATCGTTTCTGAGTCACCGGATTCCCACCTTAACTCCTTCCATCCTGTCCGAAGGTTTGTCTTTTGGTATCCTTTGATAAGTTTTTCTTTTGGTATTCACACTGCTGAAATTACACTCATGAATATAATATAAAATTTCCCAATGTCAGGTATCCCAGGTAATAACGCCGGTCGCCAAGACGACAACGTTCGTGAGCGTGTACATCAGGCTTGTGCATCCGGCGCATTCGCCACTCTTCGTGCGATTCTCCGGATTTTGCTAAACCTCCCACGTTTTACTGCTTGCTGACACATGGCAGTTTGTGCCACATTTAACGTGTTGAATGCTTCGTATGGGGTTTCCTTGGAAAATTCGATTAATGTTATTGGATGATTAGCTCTCCTCTTCCAACAGTTCCCAGTGGTTAAGAAATCCGCGATTTTGGCGGACTCAGGCGCATATAATCGGGTTCGGTGCGAGTTTTTCTTTGGTGCCCGTTATATTCATTTACATCCCCTACGGGAATTCTTGGTCCCTGGCGCAAGTTTGTTGGGCACCAGAACGATTCTTGGTGAATCCGGCGCGATCCTTGGGTGCTCAGCCGTTCAGTACGGGGTGATTTGCTTTTTGCTTCGCCATTGCGGCTGCTGAACAACGTTTTTTTAGCCGATGCAGCACTTCAGAGTAGAAAGGGCCTTCCGTTAACTTTCTTTCGGAACATGTTCTGAATATGCCGGCGCTCTGGTCGATTCGATCGAGTTCCCTTGCAATGTTTTGGTGTCCAGTTTTATGTTTTGTCCCTGGTGCGATATTTTTGGGTCCAGATACTATTCTTTGTACCCCACAGGCCGCAACCTCTCATGGGGTAGGAAGCTCCCCGCAATGCCCCCTTTGATACGTAAGTACCCCAGCATGATTGCTAGGGGCCCTGTCCGATCTTTTGAGGCCCAAGGGCAATTTTCACTTTTCGAGCTTCCAGAGGCATCTGTAACACGCGCCCTGGAGAGGAGGGGGGGGGGACGAAATCCGCCTACCCCTCCTGTGTTTCGTACATAACTCCAGATTTTACGCGTCGAAATACGACATTGTTTGTGTACTTGCTTCGAAATGACCGGCGCGTCGTTTAAAGCAAGACACATGGAAATCGACCAGATATTTTTCGGGTCCCGTGCTCAACATTTATGCCTCAATGCGATTTTTTCGGGGCCTCAGTGCGATTTTTTTTCGGGGCCTCAGCGGGATTTCTAAGGCACCTGACGCAATTGCTCCGGACCCCGGCGTGCTTCTTGGGGTCCCCCAACCCCTCGGGGGGGGGCACTGAGCTCTTTTGTCCTTATCCTTCCGTACGCTACTAAGCATATGTTCTGGCCTATCCTTAATGTGGTGCTGGATGTGTTGAAATAAGGTGTTGCATAATGGTCATCCTCTAGTTCAGGCCGTGTTAGCTGTATGCAACTAGTTATTGGTCTAGAGAGGATGATTTCCTTTTAACGGTGTGATTGGTTTGAGGTGTTCCA
This sequence comes from Imbricaverruca yamaguchii, assembly GCA_034440575.1. Classification (NCBI taxonomy): domain Eukaryota; kingdom Metazoa; phylum Arthropoda; class Thecostraca; family Neoverrucidae; genus Imbricaverruca; species Imbricaverruca yamaguchii. The sequence goes on along the minus strand of JAOTOL010001647.1, from coordinate 539,464 downwards.
TGTGCCTAGCGTTGGTTTGGTGTTGTGGGTGTGGTTAAAGAGTTGAGGAACAAAATTGTGTTTTATCGATGTGCTCTGGTGTTGCTTTCGTATGTTACGATGTAAGAGGGCTTTGCAATCTTCTTCCGATTATTATACTTTGGGATGAGTGGTCGATGCTAAGGCTTGCCTTGTCAGCCGATCTGTTTACTCATAGCCTGAAATCTGGACGTGGTCCGAAATTCAGGGGAAGAAAAAGCTGTTTACGTTGCGGGCTACGGGATGTTATATATGATCAATGACTGTATATGGACAGGCATGTGCGGCTAATTGACTGAAAAATAAACTTGGAATCTGAGCAAATTAATACGTTTCTCGTTTTGCGACTCTTTCGAATGGAGATTGCGGCCAGTATTGCCAGTGCTTCAGCGGCGTAGTTGCAGAAGTTATTCGGTAGACGTTTGGAAAGCCTAAGGTTTGGTGCAGTGATACTGATGCCTACTTTGACTTGATGTTTTGATCCATCCGGGAATAAGATTCCTTTGTGATCAATGTCGAAATTGACGAATTTATTCAAGGTGGCCAGAATTTCCGTCCATGCGAATATCTGATCTATATTCCGAGAACAAGCACTCAACTTTTGGTTGACTGTGTGTTCTGGCGGGCGGTCGAGGTGCAGTGGTTGGCATTGTGAGGATAAGATCTGAAAGGGTCGTGACGATTTGCACACTGAATTGTGGGAGTTTGCGCCAAAATCGACTCCAGTCGTGTCTGTCAGGTCGAAAGCATCGCCGTGAAGGCATCGCTGTGAAAGGATCGCTGTGAGTTCACCTAGTGAAGGCCACATACCTTGCGCATATCATGAAACGATAGGGCAACAGATGGCGATATCTGCCAGAGACTTGCCTCATTCATGAGTGTCTCAGACCAATGCTACTTGAATTTAAATTGAAATTGAAACATTGCAATTCACTATGTAAATCCGACCTTACATGTTCATCATAATTACGAGTCACCCTTGCCTTTTTGGTTACCGGTTATTCGATTTCGAGATTGCACAGGGGATAAGGCGATTACTTTGGACGAAAAATAATGCTAGCATACCTTCAAGCTCTTCTCAGGTAAATCAATTCCTTAAGTGCCTGGATGGGCGGTTCGCCACTGGCATGCTTACTTTATATTATATTGACTTACAAGTACATCCAGGCAGCTGGTGGCTATTATTGGACAGGATGGATATGAATGAATAAGTGAGCTGAATAGTTGAAAGGACGTAATGATTAAGGACGTTGCATTCTAGAGCACTGCAGCCAGTCGGCGCCGGCTCAATAGACTGCAACAAGGACGAGGGTAGGTGTCAGGTCAAGGAATGGAGAGGTGCTGAGAAATAAATGGCAATGATCGTCCATATAAATTGTACAATAAAAAGGAAGGATGGATAGTGATGTCCTTCTTCGGATTCGTTCTTGCGTTGTCGTCTTAATTGCTGGTTCATCATTTTCGTATCATACTGAATCCAATTTCCATTGAGCTGTTTAATTTCTTGAGAGTAGGTTTTTCTAGGTGGTGAAAATTCGAAGAGGTCACAAATACTTTGACGCACGTCGCAATGCATTGTGGACATCGGCAACCTGTAGGCTACGTTTGCACGGCTTACTGAGAACGAAGTGGGTGCTAGCTTTGAACCGGTTTGGACAGTGTAGTGCAAGGTAACGAAGTTAGTTTCGGACCTCCCTCATGCAATGCACTTGTCTCCCATGTACCCTGGTATTCGATCTCTGAGCTTAGCCCAGGCATTTCCACGGCACCTGAATACACGCTGATATCAGCTATCATCAGCTGTTTAAACGCGGCGATGGACGTCTACCGGCGGTGACATACTGATTTCATCGACACATTCCACCAGCAACATCTCCCCAGGGGGCTCATTCGGAAGCATCGCGTCATTGTGTCGCTGGCCAACAGCAGCCTGCGAGGTGTCTGTCTGGTACAATGGCTCTGAATCGCGTGACATCTGTCACCCGCGGTCAGGGGAGTTAGATGAAAAGTGTGATCAAGGGTGGACGTAAGTGAGAGGCCGAGGCGAGAGACAGCGTTGGATTGTTGAGGCTGGTGAAGTGTAGCCTTCCGCAAGATGTGGGCGCTGGGACGTTTGGTGGCCTGGCTGTACGGGTGTCCGTCGCTGTGAGTCACAACTGCCCGTCGATGTGGAGGCCGGCGCGCGGCTGGTTTTGGTTTCACTGTTGGACTATTGACTGTTACATAAGTTCTCACCAGTTGGTTTACCAATCAACCCGACCAATACAAGGGCTCTAACAGCTGGTGACATTGAAGAACGGCTCGTGGATTCGACAACTGGAGATTGATTTTCTATTGAAATTGACGACCAGTTATCGCACAAACAAGGAAAATATAGGCTATCACTGCTAGGCAAGCAGAGACTTGCCTGCCGTAATGAATGTGGCGCTGAGTGTAATAGTTGTGCGCGTTGAACCAGCATTGGTGTTTGCTGCACACACATGATAATGTGCCTTCCAGCAATGCCGGAGAGGAAGACGTATGTGATACTCAGATCCGAGAGCGGATCTAAGTGGTGATGCTCGTTGTATAACTGGCACCATAGACTCACCGTGCTCTCAGTACGTAAAGCGAACAACATGTTGACGCACTTGGGATACAGTGTTTCGCCAGGGTGACCGAGGCACCAACTGGTATGTGGTGATCTCCGGATCCGTATCCGCCTTCTCAACCCGCGACGCACCTGAGAGATCCAATCAGGTGAGTGCTGGACCGCCCGCTCGCACGGTAAGCGGCTCACTGATGCACTGCTCTTTCTTTTTCGCATGGAATAGCGAGATTAGCGCTTTGGGTGCTTGACAATTCTGTGGTAATGATGACTGCTCATACCTGGTGCACGTTGCCGGTGTTACTGCCTGATCACTTACAACATTACTGACTGGATTACCAATTCACCACTGCCTAAAAAACATTTGCATCTGGAGCTGAAACCCGGGCTAATTTCTGACGCATTCAGCTGCACAGGCTACGTAAGGTTGCCATCCTCTCGCGTCCAGTGCTCGCAGCTGAAGATCAGGGCTTTCGAACGTAGCAAGATTTGAACGTAAATCCGTACGGCTACGAGAAAGATGCATTAGACATTGGGCTGTAGAGATAATGGTTCCCTGACGGTGGCTTCAGAGTTATTCATGCAACGAAGCGGAACGGTTCTTTTTTTGGACCGCTCCATCTACGTCCCGGATGCCGTCGCAGTGGATGTCTGCTCTGATGATGTGTGTTCTCACTGCCCCCATCTGTGCTAGGCCACCTAGTGTGATAACGCGGCCGGATGATGGCCCTCCACCACAACAGCGTAATTATCATCATCATCATCACAACTGTGACAAAGTGACCGGGTGATGCCCTAGTATGAGCAAGCAATTCTTATTATCCGAAATGTGAGTTATTTAAAGTATGATTGTTTTATGGGCCGTGGTGATTCAAGGTTTTTTTCCAACCCAGGGGCATGATGGTGGCGTTTCAAACTTCACTCTCGCCTACAATACTAGCAATGCAATCAGACCAAGTGAGCAGCTAAGAATTTGCTTGCTGGCACACTTTTCATCACTGGTGGCAGATGTTGCACGGCAGCGGTAGCGGAGACACTGGTCACATGGGTAACCGGACAAATGTACGTAAAGCAAATGTACGTATGGCAGAGGTTCGTACGCATATGTAGGTAAGCAAATGTATGTGAACACAGATGTACGTATGGCAATTGTTCGTAAACGCAAGTGTACGTATGGAAAATGTACGTATGCGTAAAAATACGTAAGCGCAAAAGTACGTATGCGCAAATGTACGCAAGTGCAAAAGTACGTGTACGCAAATTTACGTAAGCACAAATGTACGTATGCGCAAAAGTACGTATGCGCAAATTTACGTAGGTGCAAATGTACGTAAGTGCATATGTACGTAAGCGCAAATGTACGTAAACGCAAATGTACGTAAGGACAAATGTACGCATGCGCAAATTCACGTATGACGATTGTACGTGTTCGCAAATGTACTTATGCGCAAATGTACGTAAGAGCAAATGTGCGTATGGCACATCCACCTAATCTTATGTGCTTAACCGCAAAGGCACGTACGCCTAATTTTACGTATATTGGCTCATACGTACATTTCATCTTGCATTCTTTTACGCTTAGGTACTGTTACGTATATTTGCGCTTACGCATTTTTTCCATTGCGTACATTTGCCCTTACGTACTATTGCTTACGTACATTTTCGCTTACACACTTTTTGCGCATACGTTCATTTGTGTTTACGTACTTTTGCGCTTACGTACATTTGCGTACGTACATACATACATTACGTACATTTACGTACATTTGTGAAGGAACCAGAGTGGACTTGCTATGATTAATACGTACATGACACCTTTTATCCATCTGAATTATACATCAGGGCTTTACATTAGCGAATTAATTTACACTTTCTGCAGTAAACCGGCATAAAAGCAATTGCCTTCTGATGCTATCCCGACTGTTTCAGTGGCTATCTAGCCCTGTCATTGCTCACATTTTGAAATGGACCTTTCAGACAATATTGAGGTTCTGTCACGGCTCGATATGCGTCAAGCGTTGACATTTGCTACCCAGAGGACCCGTGCAGCACGGCAAAAAAAGAAAGTTCCAGCCCTAACTAATACCAGGCAACATCGACTTTGTCACGCCAAAATTGTATAGAAGAAATGCACGGTTGTAGATGCATTCTTTCCACTCAGCGCTCATGAGCGAATGTTCTTAAACAATATCGAGGGAGCATGCCCTCCTGCATCCAATAGTAGCGGAAATCATGCCAGGTACATCACCTATCGCCTCAAATATGAAAATATGATTGTAACTTTGGGTTGGGGCCCATTACGTTCAAGGAATGGTTTCGCTTCCCGCCATATCCTGAGTGGCGAGGAACTGACGGTTTTGACATTTTACCGCATTTCACCTTGAATATATTGACCTAATTTCATGCAAGTTGCACAAAACAGAGAACACAGCCGTGCCCATCCACCCTGCGAATTTCGTTGCTCCAGCTTTAATAGGAGCCGCGATCTTAGGGGGTGGGGATCTACCCGCTCCAGTGCGCGTAATTTTCAGAGGCCGTCCAGGGCGCGAGCTTAAGGCCAGTTTCGAATGTTGTGTGGCAATGTTGCGGCGTCCGGCCTTCCGCCGTCTGAAGTCAGCTCCGACTGCTGTGTGACCATGTGACGGCGTCCGGCCTCCCGCCGTCTGAGGTCAGCTCCGACTGCTGTGTGACCATGTGGCGGCGTCCGGCCTCCCGCCGTTTGAGGTCAGCTCCGACTGCTGTGTGGCCATGTGGCGGCGTCCGGCCTCCCGCCGTTTGAGGTCAGCTCCGACTGCTGTGTGACCATGTGCGGCGTCCGGCCTCCCGCCGTTTGAGGTCAGCTCCGACTGCCGTGTGACCAGTGGGCGTCCGGCCTCCCGCCGTTTGAGGTCAGCTCCGACTGCTGTGTGGCCATGTGGCGGCGTCCGGCCTCCCGCCGTTTGAGGTCAGCTCCGACTGCCGTGTGACCATGTGGCGGCGTCCGGCCTCCCGCCGTTTGAGGTCAGCTCCGACTGCCGTGTGACCATGTGGCGTCGTCCGGCCTCCCGCCGTTTGAGGTCAACTCCGACTGCCGTGTGGCCATGCGGCGTCCGGCCTCCCGCCGTTTAGTCAGCGGTAGCTGACTGCCGTGTGGCCATGTGCGGCGGCGTCCGGCCTCCCGCCGTTTGAGGTCAGCTCCGACTGCTGTGTGGCCATGTGGCGGCGTCCGGCCTTCCGCCGTTTGAGGTCAGCTCCGACTGCTGTGTGGCCATGCGGCGGCGTCCGGCCTCCCGCCGTTTGAGGTCAGCTCCGACTGCCGTGTGACCATGTGGCGGCGTCCGGCCTCCCGCCGTTTGAGGTCAGCTCCGACTGCTGTGTGGCCATGTGGCGGCGTCCGGCCTCCCGCCGTTTGAGGTCAGCTCCGACTGCCGTGTGGCCATGCGGCGGCGTCCGGCCTCCCGCAGTAATGGAAGCGGCTTTCAGCACCGCCGCCATAATGGCGCATCCCCGAGGCTCTCGCCGCTCCGCACGAAAACAAGCGCTGCCGGCAAGAGCTCAGTCGCATTTTGCAGCTGAGCCCCGCATCAGCCGGAGCAGCCGGCTCTGGCGTGCTGCCCCACTCGTACGTGTGCAGCTGTAGCGCTGGGCGATGTGCACCGCCGGCCGCACGTGAGCCCGGAGGCGCCTGATCGTGCCCGGAAATGTCAAGTGCCGCTGTCGGACAGTAGAGGAGCACGAATAGTCGCAGAGAACTGCGGCCGGCACTGGTGAGAAGGTTCGCAGGACGTCGCCGCACGTGGTGACCGCGTTAGAGCGGACGAGAGGCATGCGGCGGTGCATTAGGCCCACCGTAGACGATGCCAAGGGCCCCAGAAATGGTGATCAAGGGCTATCGAAGGGCATTAAGGACTCCAAAAGGCAGTCGAAAGCCTCCCGACGATACGTTTGATCAGCTGAACGATTATTTTGTAGGTGTTGGATCACGCATTGCAGGCGAGGTTGGTGGTCAGGGTGCTTCCCCGAGCCTGGCCTGCCGTTTGCCGCGGATAGGTGCCAGTGCTTTCTGCCTTGTATCACTGTCACTTCCGAGCTGCTTGACATCGTGTTTGGCTTGAACAGCCCTTCCTACTGTGGTGGGGACGGCATCAGCTGGAGTATGATGTGGCTTAGCTTTTCCACCATTGGCAGTGCGCTTCTGTATTTGGTAAACTCTAGTCTTACTACTGGCGACGTCTCCATTTTCTAAAAGCACTCCTTAGTTTATCTCATCTTTAAATCCGGTGATCCTACCAGCCAATACAACTACCGAACCATCACTACTATCCCGGTTATTGCCAAAATTGTCGAGCGTGTAATCCACCAGCAGCTCTACGCTTACGTATCCAACAACCACCTCTTCTCTCCTACACAGCACGGTTTCCGCCCCCATCACTCAACGGAGACCCCGCTGACATCCATATCCGATCAGATCCCATTAGCCAATGCTCGTGATGATACTTCTTCCTTTGTCTCCTGGTCTTGAGGAAATGCTTTTCTGTGATTGTGACCATTCAAAACTATTGACCAGCTTAAGCCAGCATCAATCAATGCGCCATGGTTACGGCTTATCTAAAAAATCTTACCCACAGTATCAGCCTCACTGACAATCTGGGTTGCAGCATAAAATATTTGCCACTTCCTAACAACATCGGAGTTCTTCAAGGCCGATCTCCGGCCCATGGCTCTTCGGCGTCTTCGCCAACGACCTCAGTCTGTTTGTTGAGGGAGCAGTAGTCGTTTAGTATGCAGATGACACACACATTTTGGTAACCGGAAACAAAGTTCGCGTCCAAAGTGTCTCTGCCGAGTTGGATCACGTTCTAGCCTCCCTTCACATGTGGTAACGCGTAGACGGTCTAGAAGTAAATGCTGACAAAACTCAGCTCATGGTCTTTGGCAGCCAACACAAGTTTCGCAATCTTCCCATCCTCACGGTGGCGTTTCGCGATTAACATTTGCTCCCCTGTTCGGATGTAAAAAGCCTAGGACTCACTTTTGACGCACCCTAAGCTGGGGCTCGTATGCTTGAAAAATTACCAGACGAGCTTTGGCATGTTTGTTAAATTTCAGATGCTACCTGCCACCATCTTTCATTTCGGCGCTCGTCAATGCCTTGGTCGTCTCTCAGATTCGGTACTGCATTTCGGTGTGCGGTACCAAAAAGAACATACCACGGAGTAAAACAAAACAATGACGCAAAGTTATTTTCGGAGGAACCAAAGATGGCCATGTCACGGATCTGTCAGCGCTTTGGCTGGATGAGCGCGGATATCTTGGATGAGCGCAGAGTCTCACACCACACGCTGTGCAAGCTTCACGAGGTGGATCGTCTGCAGGAGCCGGCTTCATTAGCTGGTAGCATTACCAGAGTAGCCGAGCATCGTAACCACCACACCCATCAGGACCGGGTGGGGTACGCACCCAGCTTGCGGACGGGGTGGGCAAGCGCTGTATTTTTTCCTCTCAGGGCTCCCTGTATGACGAGCTGCCGCACGAGCTGAAACGATTGCCAGTTCTCCTGTTCAGTCGCCGCATTAAGGCCTGTTTGCACGTGACATAATTCCGGCGGTATCTTTCCTAGGCAGACCCGACGTTCGCGACGTCGGGGGCAGAAATTGGCAGGTAGCTGCAGAAATTATCAGGCCGCGGCAAAGACTAGCAGGCGGCAGACTAACGTCACGCTTCATTGTGCCAATACAAGCAGGCTGACGTCATCAATTCAATGCGCTACGAAGCGTCTCTGATGCTTGTTTACTGCGGCCCAAATGATCCGCTGCAGCACTGATTGACTCACGTGGTACCACTCATGATATCAGTAAAATATAATTAATTATTAGATACTTCACTGTAAGGGCACTACAAGGACGCTTACACGCCAATGATAATGGTTTTATGGACGAAGCGATAATGCGGTTACGATAATAGGGAAGCAGAGATACATATCATGTTCAAGAGCTGAAAAGGGTGCCGAAAACTGAAGTGTGAAGAACCGCTCATTCCTACCAGGACGAGCGACAAGAGCACAGGAAACAAACGGGGGTGGGGATTGAGGTGGTAGGAACCCAAACTTTGAAGAAGTTGATCATTAACCGTATGGATATTATATAGAAATAATCGACCTTCCAAAATGGGTTGTGTTGTCAAGCCAAATGCTAGTTTGATTCATTCCATACAACAAAAAAGGCCTAATGTTTGGTGTTGCTGTAACGCCAACACCAAAAGTGCACAAAGTGAACAGACTTATTCAGTGGAATGAGCCTTCATAGAAAACACGTTTCTTAGATAATCCAGATAAATGCTTCACATTCATCTGAAGTGCAGTGCAGGGGATATTACAAAGAACAAGGGAAAACCCACAGTTTATTCACCAATATGTTCATTCCCAACACTCTCAGTATTCAATTTGCACCAATTTAGTTACCGAAAGGTCGAACAGCAACGAAAAAAGTCGAACGTTCGCGTCTGACGCAGAACGCAGCAGACAACTTGAAATAATTCGAGTTGCCTGCCGCCAACGTCGCCGAGGTCGACAAAGCTACTCAATCATAATCACTACGGCAAATACATTGCGTGACGTCATTCATCTATGCTGCGACGTCAGAGGCTGCGGACGTCGCCGACGTCGGGTTCTGATCGATTCTGCTCGATCCTGCCGGGTCCTGGTCAGTCCTGCCAACGTCACGACTCTGCCGGGAGTCTCCCGCGTGTAAGCAGGCCTTCCCACGCATTTGTGCGTGATACTGGACTGCCTGCTCTTGTCGTACTGCAGACTGCTGATCATACTTTCTGATTTTTCGTCGTTTTTGCTGACCTGCCGCTAGAATGAACAACATATATATATATATATATATATATATATATATATATATATATATATATATATATATATATATATATATATATATATTCATGTGTTCCGTCCGGTCGAGTATTCAGTCGAATACAGCACGCCGGACGAGACGGGCGTGTGAGTCACCGATATCTGGAGACGAATTTGATACATCAACACAGGGAGTTGAATTTGCTGTTTTGTTTCCTTACGTTTGTCTATTTTAATAGGCTAAGATCATCTTAAGTTATACTTTAGACTAAATCTCAGATTACTAGTATAGATGTAATCCATAGTTAGTTATTTATGCTTCAGAGCGCTTCGACCAGAATTGAACATTTGGGCACAGCGACGTAACTCCTTAAACTCAGAATGCACGAAGACCGAAGATGTCATGGACGAAATTATACAACAAATTCAAGAAGCAGCGAAAAGACGAAGGGGCTTCGAGGAAAAATGAAGGTTATTAGAATGGAAGATAGAAAAACAAGCAACGAATGAACACGCGAACTGGAGGGCCCCTGAAAATAACGCGCATTGGAGGGGGGGGGGCGGATTCCGCCCCCTAAAATCTCAGCTCCTATGAAGGCTAGAGCAACGAAAGTCACAGGGTGGATGGGCACGATAGTGAACTCTATTGTGTGCAAAGGTCATGACCTTAGGTCAATATCTTTATCTTAATCTTAATATCTTCAAGGTCAAATGATATCAAAATATCAAAATGTTCTGGTTTTGCGTGGCTTGGCTTGCCATTGTTATGGATCGCTGTGGTTGTGTTTAAATGCTTCAAAATTGGCATTAATGATGTTTTGGACATTACTAATCATGCAATACAGATGTCAGATCCGCCATTTCACCTCAGGTCACCTACATAGGAGCACTTTATTAGGTCAGTACCTGCTCCAGTTACCGGGACCGGGCTCCCATCCCGACTGCTCCGTTGGGCGGCTCGTCACAATCGGATTCGCAAAGAAAGGAGTGAAATACATGAATAAAGTATGGAAACGCTTAGGCACACAATGACAAACAGTAGATTTCGGGATGTATAGGGAGTAACATGTAAAGTGACATCAATCGCATGACAGTCATTTGCATTTATGACACATTCCAGTTGACCAAGTTTGGTTCCATTAACCTATCTTGACTTGACTTGAACTTGACCTGACTTGACCTCGGCGACCTAACATGACTTTAAAATAATATAGCATAATAATATGCATCAAACAAGTCGCTAGTTTTGTCAAGAACACTTCCCTATTGCCAATATACGGGAAGCACATCAGCGCCGATTTTTGTGGTCTGGCGCTGCGAATTGTTTTTATTTAACGGCCCAGAACTTGAAAACTTCTCGGCAGATTTTCATTTTTCTTGCTTTAAGCAATGCGCCGGTGATTTATAAGCAGGTACGCGAAAAAGTTGGTGTATATCGACCGGTACAATATGGAATTATGTACGAAAAATCGGAAGGATTGGCGGATTTCGCCATACACCCTCTAGGGCGTGTGTTAACCTGTTATGAACTTGACCTGACTTGACCTCGGTGACTTGACATGACTCTGGAACAATGTAGCATGACAATGTACATCAAACAAGTCGCTAGTTTTGCCAAGAACACTTCCTTTTTGCTAATATACGGGAAGCGCATCAGCGCCGATATTTGTGATATGGTGCTGATAAATTTATTTTTACTTTAGCGACCTCTAACTCCAGAAACGTTCGGTCGATTTTCATTTTTCTTACTTCAATCAACGCGCCGGTCATTTATTGGCAGGTACACAAACAATGGCGTATATCAGCCGGTAAAATGTGGAGTTATCTACGAAAAACCGGAGGGATGGGCGGATTTCGCCCCCATCCAGTGCGCGTGTTAAGGCAACTGATGGAGGAAAACAAAATTGCATTTTATCATTTTCAGAGTTGAGCTGTACAGTTAACAACATATAACAATACACTAGAAAGGACTCTAATCCTAGATGGTGGGGGTTTCCGTAAGCTCCGACAGAACCTTTGAAGTTCCAGAAAAAAACTGGGAGATTGCTAAAAAAATGAGGAGAAGCTAGATGCAAAGCACTCTGGTAACATATCTGCATGCCATCGCCTACGCCAAGACAGACCTGTACTGATAAAATTCCAGGATTTATGTGATAACAAAAATAACCATACATGAGAAGTTCACTGAGAAACATGCAAGGCAGGTGGAGCAATGGTTGAAATGCGGGAAAGAAACAAATCTGCAATTATCATACCAAAATGATAACATCGTGGCCAGAAAAACAAAGGAACAAAGGTATGTGCACATACATCCAGACATGAACAAGGATGAGATCATGGATGCAATCATGGATGCAGGGATGAAATCATGGATGATCATGGGTGCAGATGAGATAACACTCTACATGGACGAGTTGCATCCCAGAGGTCTGACTTAGGGGAGTATGTCACGATGACCAGGAGGGAGAAGGTAGGCAGGGGAAAGGAATATGGGACTGAATGTAAACTCAGAACAGTAAAACTGAGTATGCATGTGTGCACCTCAGCTGAACATATGGTGCCGCATGGCTTCACTATGTACAAGATACCTAGGTATCTTCACATGTTTGTGTACATTTTTCACTCTTTAAAACCAGAACAACTCTATTTATTGAAATGACAAAGATAATTAGATACTTATGCTGATTCCAGAGATTGAGTGTTGTCTAAGAAATCTTTATCAGGCAATACTCAATCACTGGAATCGTCATAATATCCTAATCATCTTAAGCATTTTGATAAACGGAGTGGTTCTAATTTAGAGAGTGAAGCATGTAAAGAAACATGTGAACACCAGCATTCTGGATATACGACCTTTCGATTCATATGTAACGACCAAACACAGATGTCACTGGCCTGCTCCTATTATACTGTCAATGAGCTATTGGTATTACGTGCGAGTATGGTAAATGAATGTGCTTGTGAATAGAGAATGAGCCATTTACCAAAGCCTGCTTAAAAAAAGCATCTTAACTTGGCACACCAGGGGCATTACGCAATAGCTTCTCAGCACTTGATAAATTATGAAGCAGCCTACCTAGAAGGCATATGCAAATAAATGAATGAGGTGAATGATATTCACCAGCGCAATATTTACTGCACAACTCACCTATGAGGACCGGCTGGCGATGCATTGCTGGGACATGTGGAACTCATTAACAGAAACACTCTTATTAAATTGCCTCACTCAATAGTATTAAATATTATCGACCCACCTCGGCACATATGACTTCACCTTCTGGTACCTTGTAGAATAAACCGAACGTTTTAAATGACCCAGTCCCAGCTGTTTTCCAACATTGCATGCACATGTTCCTGTTAGGTATTTGGTAAAACATGCCACCCACTGTCCTAGATATCCGAATTTAACTTGCCGAGCAACTAGGCACCCACTTATGTATATCTCCAAATAAAAAAGTATATATATATATATATATATATATATATATATATATATATATATATACATATGCATGTGCGAAAACTAGGCGTGTTTGTGTGCGTGCCTAAATACATACATATATATATATATATATATATATATATATATATATATATATATATATATGTGTGTGTATAGAAGCTGAAAACACCCAAACATAGTTCCTCCTACATCCAACCGAACAATGCTTAGCTGGATGGATTGTGTGAGGAGCCGAAGGAAAATGCATTTCAGATTAGGAGTACCAACTACCACCTGGTGACAAAGCAGCTACTAACATTATTATTTAGCTCTTAACGTTTTTCAGGGGTCATTGTAGATCCCCTCTAATCTCCAAACTAAGCGTTGGATGAAAAAAACAATACTGGAACACCACTAATTTAGAGGGTTCGATTGCTAGAGCTTCTGAACGTTTTTAGGATTAGGCGGTATGAACGCCAGTAGTTTGTGTTGATTCGATGTTTTGATACCTTCGAGGTTCTAAACACTTAGAGCTTTTGATTGCTTGTGTTTTTGAGTCTGCAGATACTTTGATTCCCCATAAAATTGAACGGTGTTGAACCTTTGAAGTTTTGAGTGTTCCCCATACGTACTCAAATCTAAAAATTTACAGGATTTGAACCCTGAGCCCTTTTCATTCTTAAATTTTTTGAATTATTCCGGCCTATGTAGGGGCTATTACATGGTGTGACATAGACCCAGTAATTCGTCGCATCCTTGTGATAAGTACGTTAACAAATTTAACTTAGGAGATTAAAACTACAATTTTTACTTCATGAAACTATGCAAGTGAATATAATTCCAGGTATTTTATAATTTCCCCTCAAAATATTTTGATGAATGAGCATATATTATTTCAGATAATTTTAAATATCGCTGTGACTTGCAAGCTTACTCATATCAGCACGACCTATCCCTCTTTTTCCCTGTGGCATTTCATGCGTTCTGGTGTCTTTTACATGACCTCCCTTCAGACATGTGACATTAGTGTTGTATAGCATTATAAGGTTAGTTTAAAAATGTACGCAAGCCATGACTTAGTACCTATGTATTCTTCAAGAATAACAATTGCAATGCAGCGTGCATGCGGCTTATTGGTGACGCTCTTCTATCATGGCATCATAAGCTGGCAGGTATGTTTAGCTTACGTGTGGCTCTTGTTAGTTCAGGTTGGGACTGGGGTGCGCCATATCAATATTTAATATATGCACGTTGAGCATGTAGGCACCTTGGTAAACATAAAGCCACTGGTGGGATGGGTGGGCCGCTGAAGTTAACTATGGTTCGTACGCCCACAATCCCAATGGAAACAATGCGATTGTCGTTTACTCGACTGGTTTGCATGCAAGTTTGACAATGACTGGAAATTGAGAGAATGGAACGAATCCAGTTGAAGCTGCATACGCTTGTGCTTGCCATTAATGGTGTGTCCAAGTATCAGTAGGCCTATGACTATTGCTATAGCCATATTGAATAACCATCCATAGCTATTGGTCGATTGAATATCAATTGTGGTTCAACAAAACCACACTCTCCCCCATCGAAACACAAGCCAAATTCTTTGACTATCAAGAGGCCCACCCAGAACACAGTTACTTCTGCACAGACGACTTCCGTACCAACAATGGCACGGGCGCCGCCTGGTGCGGTGGGCCCGACATTGGCCAAACTAAATGACACCATATCATTCGGTATACACAGCAGAATTAGTCGTCATACTCACCTGCCTGCAACACATCACTGCACGACACATCACCACGCCCACTAGTATTCGCAATGACTCACGCTACTCCAATGATGCCCTCACCACCATACAGAACACCACGCACTCTACACTCCACGTTATGCGGCACCCCTTCCGCGACAACCAGCCACACCTTCAGCCCACCCTGCTCTGGATCCCGGACACAAGGGCAACCCAGGGAACGAGCGAGCGGACGGGCTTACCCACTCGGCAATCGACCTTCTCTTTGACGGTGTCCGGGTACCCCGTCTCCCGGTACCCTCTCATTGGTCGGCGCATCATTGATAACAAAATATGTATTCAGACCTGCTGGAGATACAGCACCTCACATTTACACGGTGCCGTGTATGCCCTCTCGAAATGGCACTCAGCCCACCGACACATCGCTTGAACGAGGTGGTGCCAGCGCGTCTAGGCCTGGGCTACACCAAATTATCACACCATTATGTTTTCCCTCGACCACGCTGCCCTCCACTTTGTAGCACATGTGGTGCACACACTTCCGTCGCGCAGTTTTACTTACCTGACCAGCATATACTTACTTCTCATCGTCTCTCTATTCTCCAGTTTTTCACCAAAACTCCAGTGTCGCTACGAGCTGTACTCGGGGACGATCACCGGCGCTCCTCGAGCTATGTTTCCGCTCCTTACATTACACCAAACTTGACCAATTTATCTGATTTTACTTCATTTGACCTGTTTCGAACTGATATGATGTGAAGTCACACGACCGAGGCACAAGTTACAAGCTATGGGTCGCACGATACCATTATTTCCTGCTTCCTATGACACACACCCGTAGGTTATTTCTCAATAGGTAAGAAGAGATATAATCAAATAGGTAATCAAATTGATCAAAGAACGGATCTTATCCCATAGATAGCGCTTGTTTTTTTTTTACCTTGGAGTTTTCCAAGCAGCTTGGCGTTTCTTTCTACGCTACTGTTTCCCAAGATTTAGCTACAATATCCAGCAGCACACTCAAGATTGTGTTCAGTCGCTCACGGCTCGTCGTGGCTCCAGGCTCTTGGCTGGTTGGTTGGTTATTGGTTTTACGACACATCGCCCGTTGAGTCATGCACCGTCGTCAATCCCTTACGCCGATTGGTCACGGGCGAAGAGTAGCGACAGGTGAGATTCGAACCCACAATCTCTAAATTGTGAGACGAGCATCTTACACCTAGACTACTCGTCCCCGGGCCCCAGGCTCTGCTCCCCTGTCAGGTCGTGGATGGCCAGCGGAGCCTGATTGGAGGTGGTGACGCTGACTACCCTGCAAATGTTCCTTCACGTGCAGTGTATGCATGCGTGCATGTCCTGTGTTTCCTGTGTACTGTATGACATGTATGTACCCGATCCCCTGCGCCACTTCTATTGTTTGCCGGCCTCTCCCAGCTCTCCTTTCTCGATTGCCAGATACCAGATGCCACACAGGCCAGTATAACGTAAATTTCTTTTGGTGCGACATGTATTCACCGTCATCTCTGACGGTGAATACATGTCGCTGTTAAAGGCTACAACAAGAAAAAATGTTGATCACATGTCGCTTGGATATTTAGGATATTTTCGGCTTTGGATATTTTTTCTCAAATAATTCGGTTTAGAATGTATCACTATCAGTTAATCCCAACATTTTATTGGGAAAATTTGTGGTTGCAAAGTGGAAAGAAATCTGATCATTCCGTGTTTGCACAAAGTACCATATTTGGCAGCAGAAGATGGATAGGCAATCCACGATCCAATGGAAATGTCTATTTTTTTCAGTACAAAAATGTGCTGTTTGGCATCACCTATGCCTTCTAGTTAGTATAGTGTGCTTCATTTTTGTTTGTTTGTTTAACTTTCTTCTCATCAGTATAGAGCAAGCGTAAGTTATTGGGGCAGGGGGCAAATCAACATTCGTGGGGTCATGACCCCCACAAAAGGATGCAAATTGTCGCCTCTGCAGACCTCGGAATCTCCTACTTTCAACAACTGCTCCCTAGCACTACGAGGCACCTGTCCCAATTCAGTCGACCCATTTCAGGTCAGGTTACTTGCCAATTCGCAGACGTTATCAGCCTTTTTCGTCAGAGCTGCAGAAGTACATGCTGTGATAATCCCAACAGCAAAGAAAATACCCGAAGTATTGGCGAGGTCGTCCATGCCGACGAATCCACCTTTGGGTACATGCGACGCCATATTTTCGCGAACTGACTTCACCAATGAAGAATGTTTGCTGTGAAATGTGTGAAATTATTTCGTCTACAAGTTTGAGAAGAATACAGTGGTCTTTTCCACTTAATCCTTCGAAGACGTTCAAATGGGGATAAAAATACCGGGAGGTCGCAGCTTATCTCGAAGAGTGTGAGCATATTTCTTACTCCATGCAGTGTGTGTGCAGGGGGGGGGGGGCAGTTTGACAGCCACAAACTTATGTTCTTAATGAAATAGAGAAAGGCAGTCAACTCCAACGCATAGCGCCCTCCATTGTCCAAACTGTGATTTTGGGGCATGTTTACCTCCCCTCCACCTCGACCGTAGTGCGCAAATATAGGATGCTTTTTTGGTGGTCCGAAGGATACCTGATGTGTGTTCCGGTATTACTAGAGATTTATTCTAGAAGAACTTCTTCTAGATCTAAAACACAAACGTCGAAAATCAACATGCTATACAATATTATATTCTTAAGAAAATCAAGGTCGTGTTTGAGCTGTTATTTGATGGTCTGTCAGGTTACCAAGTGATGCCACTAAATTTGCCTTTTGTGATCAATTACTTATATACGCGTATTTATCATTGGCCCCTATCTTTATTTTTACAACACCCTGGTTTAATATGTGATTACCAATTATCTTCGATTGCACCTATGACTTGACTTTGTACTGCCCTAAAGAGCCGGACCTGAGTTCGAGTGGAGCGTGACGCGTGGGGCTGAAAGAACCAGATGATCCTTTGTTTGTTTGTTTTGTAAACAATAATCGCAATCGCCCAGCATACGGAAGTCTAATCTTTCAGTCCTTGATTGCCTTTAGAGTGCTTGATCAGCACTTACAATCTGATAGCACTTGGGTAAGCAGGAGTTAAAAGCCTTTCCTATGAGCAATATGATAGGAAGAAATATTTGATCGTGTTGGGCGATTTAAGATAAGACCTATATAACAATAAGAATATTAGTGCAATACTCACTGCATTAACATAGCACAATGGGAGTGTCAGTCCTGAAGCCAGATCGAACGATGGTGCTTCCTACTGCCCTGGTGGAAGCAATCGCAGGGCCACCTACACAGGGTAGTGTAAACACGACAGACTTGTACCGCCCACTCTGGTCTAATCCTATGGTAGTAATCATAGGGCTGAGTCACCTACGCAGGGTAGTGTAAACACGACAGACTTGTACCGCCCACTCTGGTCTAATCCTATGGCAGTAATCGCAGGGCTGAGTCACCTACGCAGGGTAGTGTAAACACGACAGACTTGTACCGCCCACTCTGGTCTAATCCTATGGCAGTAATCACAGGGCTGAGTCACCTACACAGGGTAGTGTAAACACGACAGACTTGTACCGCCCACTCTGGTCTAATCCTATGGCAGTAATCATAGGGCTGAGTCACCTACACAGGGTAGTGTAAACACGACAGACTTGTACCGCCCACTCTGGTCTAATCCTATGGTAGTAATCACAGGGCTGAGTCACCTACGCAGGGTAGTGTAAACACGACAGACTTGTACCGCCCACTCTGGTCTAATCCTATGGTAGTAATCACAGGGCTGAGTCACCTACGCAGGGTAGTGTAAACAAGACAGACTTGTACCGCCCACTCTGGTCTAATCCTATGGTAGTAATCATACGGCTGAGTCACCTACACAGGGTAGTGTAAACACGACAGACTTGTACCGCCCACTCTGGTCTAATCCTATGGTAGTAATCACAGGGCTGAGTCACCTACGCAGGGTAGTGTAAACACGACAGACTTGTACGGCCCACTCTGGTCTAATCCTATGGCAGTAATCATAGGGCTGAGTCACCTACGCAGGGTAGTGTAAACACGACAGACTTGTACCGCCCACTCTGGTCTAATCCTATGGCAGTAATCGCAGGGCTGAGTCACCTACGCAGGGTAGTGTAAACACGACAGACTTGTACCGCCCACTCTGGTCTAATCCTATGGCAGTAATCGCAGGGCTGAGTCACCTACGCAGGGTAGTGTAAACACGACAGACTTGTACCGCCCACTCTGGTCTAACCCTATGGCAGTAATCGCAGGACCGAGTCACCTACACAGGGTAGTGTATTCACGACAGGAGGTACCGCCCATTCTAGCCTAGTTATATGCAACATTGTTCGTTGACAGGTGGACCTGGTACGTTACACCATAGCCAATTGACAGACGATGGTTCTGTTACACCGCAGTCCCGTGACAGGTGATGACCTGGCATGTCATGCCGCATTCCCTTGCCAGGTGGTGACCTGGTGTATCCTGCCACAGCCCTTTGGCAGGCGGTGACCTGGTATATCATGCCGCAGTTCCTTGACAGGTGGTGGTCTTGTGTCTCACTCCGCTCTCCCTTGACAGTCGGCGGCCGGGTATATCACGTCGCAGCCACTGTACGGATGATGGCGGAGTTGACCTTTGGCAAACGACGCGTCAGCGCGTCTGATTACGAATTAAACATTTAACTCCCATTAAGCGAGACCAGAACTGGCCGTGCATTTCGACGAATTTTACAGGTGAGTGGTTTATTACGAGCGGAGATGATCAAAGGATTTCGGTGGGTCATTATCTGTAACGCTACACCGCGTCGTGGGACTGCTATGACACTGACCTTGGGTAACAGAGACGAACGACGACACCATCTAAAGATCAACGAATCTTTTTCGCATTTGAAGTGTGACATATGGTGGCCTTTCAGTGTCTGCAAGGATGGAATATAAAAAACCAATTGTGTTTAATATATAATAATTATGCCCTGGAGTGGTGACGAAGGCTCTGAGAAAGCCAGAGCTGCACTTACGAATACACGTAAGTGTAGTATCTTTTGTTCCTATTTGGCACCCATTTCATGTAGAATATCCTTACAACTTATGCATTTAGCTCATTTCATGCTCATTTTCATGTTCGTATTCGCTCATTTTAACATCTTCAAATTCAAGATATCTTCCTATTGCTATTACTCTGCCCTTCTACTACATCATGGACGTGTTAAGTCTTATCGAATATTGACTTATTTACTATTTTGATCGATTCACATGCGTTGATTTAACTATACTAGAGCCACTCACCTAAGATAATTTCAAGTGTACTGGAGGGGGGACGAAATTCGCGCACCCTTCAGTTTTTTCATAAAGAGATTGGAATTTTTCAGTCAAAATACTTCATTTGTTGTGCACATACTTCAAGATATCAGGTGCGTCGTATAAAGCAAGAAAAACAAAAATCGACTGAAGATTTGTCTAGTTATAGGCCGTCAAAGTAAAAACATTTCGCAACATCAGACCACAAAAATTCGGTGCTGATGCGCTTCCCGCATATCGACAAATGGAAGTGTTCCTGGCAATACTAGTGACTTGGTTGATGTATAGTATTATGCTATATAATTTCACAGTTATGTTAGGCCACCGAGCTCAAGTCAGGTCAAGTTCATGACAGGTTAATGGAACCAAATTTCGTCAACTGGAAAATTGTCATGAACTCAAAAGACTTTCATGCGATTCATGCAATTTTGCACGTTACTCCCTACACATCTTGAAAACTACTGTTTTTGCCATTGTGACACTAGGCGTTTGCACATTTCATTCATGCACTTCAGCCCTTTCTTCCTGAAGCCGATTGCGCCGGCCCGCTGCTATATAGGTCATCTGAGGTCAATTGCCGCATCCTTAATTTGCATCATTATTTTATCGCATCCTTCACCATTAGCCTTGCATCGCAGCGATCTAGAACAATGTGAAGCTAAACCACGCAAAGCAAGACAACGCAAATATTT
This sequence comes from Imbricaverruca yamaguchii, assembly GCA_034440575.1. Taxonomy (NCBI): domain Eukaryota; kingdom Metazoa; phylum Arthropoda; class Thecostraca; family Neoverrucidae; genus Imbricaverruca; species Imbricaverruca yamaguchii. The sequence continues at coordinate 518,829 of JAOTOL010001647.1, read as the reverse complement.
GACCTCATTTCGCCTTGACGACATTGACCTAGGGTCATACGATTTGTGCACAATAGAGGTCAGTAGCATACTCATCTACCAAGAACACTGTGTTATCCTATATTTAATAGGGGCCGAGATCTTAACGGGAGAGTAATCCGCTCCCCCTTGCGGTGCGCGTAGTTTTCACAGAGGGCCTCCAGGGCTCGTGTTTAGTCCTCGGATGATCATTTTTGATGTTGAAGGGTCAGAAAATTACTTTCTATTCCAAAAAGAAGACCTTATCACACGATCAGTAGGAGAGAGTGATGGAACATCTCCCCTTAGGTTATTTCCCCCTTGAGAGTATTTCGGCGTTGCTTTTCTGAAAACAAATTTTTGGCCGAACATTTCCAATCAACTTTGGAACCACGGTGTACCAATGTTGCCGGCACGCACCATGCGAGGAGATTCCTACGGAGTTGTCACAATGCTGTGACTGGTTGGGATGCAATGTTGTGGCGACCGAGTTTCGCATAGCAATGCAACATTGATATAACTTTAAGCCGAACACTGTTGCAAGGTTGCAACAACGTAATTTGGTTACTAGGATTGCCATTCCAATTTGATGCAATGATATTATAGCTATGTTACAATTTTCACTTAGCTGGTTGGAACGATACAAATATGGATGACAATGAGCCGAACATATTTCAGGGAAGCGCGTCTCAGGAAATGGAGAGCGTTTGCCTCAAATGTACACAATCATATCAACAGTGGTAAAAAATACAGAAAAGTCCCACAATTAGTGGGACTTTTCTGTGGGACATCTATTGATACTTAAACTTGTAGGTGTCAATGTGCCGCCGTCACTCACCTCAAGTTGAGTGAATCACCTTGTTTTTTGTTCTCCTGAATAAAGCTTAATGTTTGTGACGTTGACAAGATGTCACATTGTCACTGTCACAATTTACGCTCCAGTCCATCAGTAGTGGCAATACCTCCATGGCCGTGCCACGATTGCATATCTACGACTCACGTTCCGGAATCCTCACCAACGTGGCTGCCTTTTGCATGCCACGCGGTAAGTAACGATGGCATTGCTGTCATGGCCACCACTTCTACCAATGACTTTCGGATTTGTACTCGTCCTTATTTACAATCGCAAATCATTACCCAAGCTAAGCTCAAGCGATAATGAAGCATGATCAATATGATCATGATCAATCAATAGGCCGTACCTTGGCTCACTGTCCTCAATGTTGCGCATCAGTCTGCCCTCGTAAAGTGAGTTCAGCCAATCGCAACTGTTCGACCAGTTGTTCTTCTGGTCGTTGTGCAAATGTCCAGTAAATGGTCAAAATAGCGAGGTTTCTGAGGCTTCTAAAATATGTAATGATTATGTGCGATAACAGGTAATCGACAGCCACAGCAGAGTTGTTAGCATTTCTGCGGAGCCATATATGTCGGAGACTTTTGACACTGGTAAAATCCGAAGAAGGTAATCGCCAAGATACACTCACGTAATACACAACTCAGAAGACGTTTTGGTTAATGCGGCTAATGCTATCGTTTTGCGGGGGCGGTGCCATTCTTCCCCCAATGTTTTCCCAGGTATCTCGTCTACCATTCATTATATAACTGTGGTGTTTGGCATACTGCCCAAAAATTGTTACGTGCACCTTGTGTAAACAAATGAACTTCCAGCCTTCTTCTAAGGTGACGGAGCTGTAGTCAGATGTAGGGGCGTCGCCATCGGGGGTGGGGGACGGCGGGCGCCCCCGCTGCCCTGAGAAAGAGGGCATCGCCCCGTGACATTTGAGGAGGCTCCTGCCCGGAATTGTACAACAAATATTAAGTGATTTCGAGGAAAAAGGCTTCACACAATGGATTGGTACCATTCATAAAATTTGGACTAGAAATACGCCAGCGAATGTTTGCTTAGGAGGCTCCACAAAGACTTCAGAGATAGGACGGGAAAACGTAACAGAGGTAGAAGAAGGCCTTTGTTTTAGTACCGGAGGCCCATGCGAGAGATAATGCGTCCACCAAGATGCAAGAGTACGCCGTTAAGGTAGGGAAAGAGGAGCCAAGCATAGAGAAGGAGACCCGAAGACGCGTGAGGAGGGCCCAAATTTAGAAAATGATATTATATCTAGGAAACAGAGGTTCTTTGGCACCAAGGGAGCCCAAAAGAGGCCCAAGAATTTCGCTCCCAAAAATTGCCGAAATCCAAAGATTTTATATTTGAGAGAATCGGGAGGAGTATGAGAGGAGTGCACCTTTTTTTTTTGGTGGGGGGGGTGCTAGCGTTCCCCCAATAGTTTCAGTATTTGGCATGGGACCATATGGAGTGGGCCCTCAATCCGATCTTGGTTATCAAATTTCCTTCATACATTGATTTTCTCCCAATAATTTTGGTAATGTTCTGCCACTGGATACAGTAGCTCTGCACTTCTTGTTGAACGAAGGCTTTGCTACCCCGCCATCCAATATTTTAATACGCCATCCATGTTTGCATGTTACATCAAATATGCATGCGCAATGTTGCATGGTCAATCACTGAACAGTTTTCGAAAGCATGATCTGAAGGCAACTTCCACGTGGCAACGGTACTGTGTTGCGGAATGGCTAATCCGTGTGCAGCTATCACATGCTGCATACGGAAATAACTTTCTTGATGCAACAATTGTGTGCCAATGTATCGCCAATTAATTGACAACTACTTCAGGTTGTAGTTTAACGCACGCCTTGGATGGCCTGTGAAAATTACGCACACTGGAGTAGGGGGCGGATTCCGAACCCCCCCCCCTAAGATCTCGGCTCCCATCAAAGCTGGAGCAACGCAATTCACAGGGTGGATGAGTACGGTAGTGGTTTCTATTTTATGCAAATTTCATGACCTTGGATCAATACATTTGAGGTTAAATGAGGTTGAAATGTCAAAATTTTCTGGTGTTGCGTGGCTTGTCTTGTCATTGTTATGGATCACTTTGATTGTGTTTAAGTGCTCTAAAATGGACATCAATGATGCTTTGGGCATTACCAATACCAATGGTACCAATGGAATTGGACCTCAGGTCACCTATATAACAGCACTTTATCAGGCCATTGCCTGCTCCAGTTACCGAAACCGGGCCGCCCGCCCGACTACTTTAACAGCAATAGCAAACAGTAGTTTTCAGGATATGTAGGAAGTAAACATGTAAGGTGACATCAATCGCATGACAGTCATTTGCATTTATGACAACATTCCAGTTGACCAAGTTTGGTTCCATTAACCTGCCATGAACTTGACGTGACTTGACCTCGGTGACCTGACATGACTTTGAAACTATGAAGCATAACAATGTACATCAAAGAAGTCGCTAGTGTTGCCAAGAACACTTCCCTTTTGCCAATATACCGGAAGCGCATCAGCGCCGATTTTTGTGGTCTGGCTTTTTTATTATTTAACACGCGCCCTGGAGGGCCTCGGAAAATTACGCGCAATGGAGGGGGGCGGCTTCCGCCCCATACTATCTCGGCTCCTACTGGGGCTAGAGCAACGGAATTCGCAGAGTGGATGGGCACGGTAGTGAATTTTATTGTGTGCAAATTTTATGACCTTAGGTCAATATCTTCAAGGTCAAATAAGGTCAAAATACCAAAATGTTCTGGCTTTGCGTGGATTGGCTTGGCTTTGTGATGGATCGCTGTGATTGTGTTTAAATGCTCCAAAATTGGCATTAATGATGTTTTGGACATTGCCAATGATGCAATACAGATGCCAGATCCACCATTTGACCTCAGGTCACCTATATAGGAGCACTTTAGCAGGTCATTACCTGCTCCAGTTACCGGAATTGGGCTCCGTTGGGCGGTTCGGCACAATCCGCTTCGCAAATAAAGAAGTGAAATACATGAATAAAGTATGGAAACGCTTAGGCACACAATGACAAACAGTAGATTTTGGGATGTGTTGGCAGTAACATGTAAAGTGACGTCAATCGCATGACAGTCACTTGCATTTTTGACAACATTCAAGTTGACCAAGTTTGGTTCTATTAGCCTGTCATGAACTTGACCTGACTTGACCTCGGCGACCTAACATGACTTTTAATTGATATAGCATAACAAAATCCATCAAACAAGTCGCTAGTGTTGTCAAGAACAGTTCCCTTTTGCTAATATACGGGAAGCGCATCAGCACCGATCCTTGTGGTCTGGCGCTGCGAATTATTTTTACTTTAACGGCCCGTAACTTGAAAAGTTTTCGGCCGATTTTCATCTTTCTTACTTTAAACAATGTGCCGGCCATTTCCAAGTATGTATGCAAAAAAATGGCCTATATCGGCCGGGACAAGATGGAGTTTAACACTTGGATTGGATAGAGGTTTTGACTTGAACAACCGCTAACTCGAAAAATTGTCGGTAGATTTTCATTTTTTTAACTTTAAACAACGCGCCGGTCATTTATAAGCAGGTACACAATAGCGTATATCGACCGGTAAAATCTGGAGTTATCTACGAAAACCCGAAGGGGTGGTCGGATTTTGCCCCCTCTAGGGCGCGTGTTAACGACCTTTAACTCGAAAAAAATTTCGGCAGATTTTCGTTCGTCCTGCTTTAGACAACGCATCGGTCATTTCGAATCAGGTACGCAAACAATGGCGCATATCGCCCGGTAATATCTGGAGGTATGTATGAAAAACCGGAACGGTGGGCGGATTTCGCCCCCCCCACTCCAGGGAACCTGCTAATGTAGCCCTATAATTTTAAGAAGGTTGCAATTACAACATTGCATGGGTGACTACACGCAAGCTATCGAAAGCTTTTTTTGCGACGTTGTTGCCATATTCAGCAACATTGCAATTTCAATATTGAAAATACAATTACTGAAGTTTGGTGGTCTTTCGATGACGCCGCAATACTTCAGCCAAGCTAAAGCTTATCAATTTTGCATATGAAACCTCTAAGATAATCGGGGCGGCGGTAGCTCAGTGGGTAGAGTGTCGTATACTTCATCAAAAGATTGTGGGTTCGAATCTCGCAACCGGCGGCATTACCGAGTCCGCCCGCGACCAATCGGCGTGAGAGATTGGCGACGCTATATGACCAAGCGGTTGAGTGCGTCATAAAGTAACCCAATGTTCTTCTCTAAAAATAATCGCCACAACATTGTTGGTTAAAAGGCTGCTGTGGACCAACCTCCGCCCAACCTGCAGCATGCTGAGCCAATTCCTGGATCCATCTCTGTGTTTCCAATATAGTGACTTCATTGGACTTATCCAGCCTGATTATTTCCCTCCAGCACAAATGGCCTGATTCGTTTCACTCGAAGAGATGCACCATTGTGCTTTGTCTTGTAATGGCGCTTCATGTTGAGTAGTTTGATGATAGGTGCAATCAACATATCCACAACTCACCTTGTTTCTTAACACGCGACCTGGAGGGGGGGGCGAAATCCGCCCACCCCTCCGGTTTTTCGTAGATACCTCCAGCTTTTACCTGCCGATATACGCCATTGCTTGTGTACGTACTTAGACATGAACGGCACGTTGCTTAAAGTAAGAAACATTAAAGTCGACCAAATATTTTTCGAGTTAGGGGTCGGTAAAGTAAAAAAATTATCAGCGCCAGACCACAAATATCGGCGCTGATGCGCTTCCCGTATATCAGCAAAAATGAAGTGTTCTTGACAACACTAGCGACTTGTTTGATGCATATTTCTATGCTATATAATTTAAAAGTCATGTTAGGTCGCCGAGGTGATCATGACAGGATAATGGAACCAAGCATAGTCAACTGGAATGTTGTCATCAATGGAAATGACTGTCATGCGATTGACGTCACTTTGCATGTTACTCCTTACACATCCTACTGTTTGTCATTGTGTGCTTAAGCGTTTCTATACATTATTAATGTATTTCACTCCTTTCTTTGCGAAGCCGATTGTGCCGAGCCGCCAAACGGAGCAGTGAAGTGGGCAGCCCGGTTCCGGTAACTGGAGCAGGTAATGACCTGATAAAGTGCTCCTACACAGGTGACCTCAGGTCAAATTGCGGATCCGGCACATGTATTGCATCATTAGTAATGTCTAAAACATCATTAATGCCAATTTTGGAGCATTTAAGCACAATCACAGCGATCCATACCAATGACAAGCCAAGCCACGCAAAACCAGAAAATTTTGCTATTTTGACCTCATTTGACATTGAAGATATTGACCTAAGGTCACGTAACTTGCACACAAAAGAGTTAACTATCGATACAAATGTTTCCTGGTTACATATTTGCGCTCGGAATGATCTCGCAACGGTTGTGGCACTAACTGGAAGCTATGCTCAATGTTACCGCCTACAATTTTGCTCAGTGACCTCACCAAGGTCTCTGAGGTCACCTGAGATCACTACACTTTTATGCGCATTACATCGCACTGCATTGAGATAGAAGGCTGAAATGGCCGTCATTGTGCTTGTATAGTCAAGACGTGTCGATTGATACATTACACGACCTCCCTATGCCTTGACCTGAGGTCATGACTTCATGACCTTGGCCTGAGATTCGGTTGACCTGACCTTAAATTACACCACCTATTGTCGGTAGCGCATTTCAAGGACTGTCGAATTAGCGTTCGCCGTTTGTTTCTATCTGCTACAGGTCCTGAGATATGTGTCAATATCTGAGTTCCACCTGATCTGGTCGAATTTGACCTATGATGACCCGGTGACCTGACTGTTGACCTGAGCGAAAAAATGACCGAAACACCTTCAATGGAGCCTGTCACCAGCTATCCAACGCCGTTTTCCATTTGTCGCTAGCTAGCATAGTTTTAGAGATTTTAGGGGGGAGGGGGCAGACATCTGCCCCACCCGGACATGCGAAGTTGGCGCGGACCTCCGGACGTGCGAGTGTTAATGGAGGATTTGCAATAACTTTCCCCATAGCTCCGCACACCAAGAGGGTCCACGAACAAATCAAATCACTTAAACAATAAAGTGCGTCCGTCCTCCACAGCAGCAGTCTGTATTCCAGACCTGTCCAGCCGCGTCAAGCCAGCATTCTACAGCCGGCCGCCAAAGTTGGAAGCGCCGCGGCCAATAGCGACGCGGTTGAGACTTTCCCGCGGGGAGGCGCAGGGAAGTCCCCGGGCCGGAGTTTTACCCACAACTCGTATGGGAAGTTGGCGCAGGCAGGCAATCGAAACGCTGAATTCGCTGCCGGCAGCGGCAGCAAATTCAGGATTTGCATACAAGTCTCTGCCAGTAAGCCAAGATGCATTCTTATAACAGGTAGTAAGTGTTTCAATAATCTAAGAAAGGCTTGCTTAAAATTCACGACACTACTTTTGATGAAAAAAGGAATCTAAGTTGGCTCCAGCGGCTGTTTTAATGCTCCTTTAGCACAGGGGCGGATCCTGAGAATTGTAATGGAGAAGGCGAAGGAGCACATATTTACAGTGACGCCACTTGGAAAGCACCTAGAGGGGTGCCTCTAGATGGAAGTTGAAGGGAAGGTGCACACGGGCCTTCCAGGAGGTGCACCATTCCTGCCAAGGAAAGATGAAGAAATGGCGAAATCCAGGATGGGCACCTATTCCTCTCAGAGGGGCGCCTCTAGCTGAAAAGTTCGAGAGGGTGTACTGGGGCTTTCTCAGAGAGGCGCCTTTCCCCGACCAGGGTGGCACCACCTTTCCATGGGGAAAGGACACACACTACAGTGTCCCCTCCCGGTATCCGCCCGCGCTCTAATTGACACCGAGATGAGCCAGCGTTTAGGCATCCATTTTCACCTCTGCTTGATATATATTTTCGGAAGACCGCACCGCTGCCTACCCCACGATCGGCCGCATCCTTTGCATACGACGCCAACCAGACCACGTGCGGCTCAAACGATCAGCAATTCACCGCGGCTCGGCTCCGATATCCTATCTGGTCGGCTATGAAAATACGATCTGACTCGACCGCACTCCATCCCGTGCACATTGCATACACAGACGGTCCTACCAGACACAATTTCGTATCGATTGCTCGCGTCGACTCTCGCTCGTTACCAATTGCCTGCGATGTGGGCGCCACCGGGCGCGGCCGCCTGCCCACCTGTTGACAGGTGACTGACACTGAAGACGGTATCGACCCCAGCCGCAGCAGCCGTGATTGTGAGGTGCCTGTTGACAGGTGACTGACACTGAAGACGGTATCGACCCCAGCCGCCGTAGCTGTGATTATGAGGTTCCTGTTGACAGGTGACTGGCACTGCAGACGGTATCGACCCCAGCCGCCGTAGCCGTGATTGTGAGGTGCCTGTTGACAGGTGACTGACACTGAAGACGGTATCGACCCCAGCCGCCGTAGCCGTGATTGTGAGGTGCCTGTTGACAGGTGACTGACACTGAAGACGGTATCGACCCCAGCCGCCGTAGCCGTGATTGTGAGGTGCCTATTGACAGGTGACTGACACCACAGACGGTATCTACCCCACCCGCTGTAGCCGTGATTGTGAGGTGCCTGTTGACAGGTGACTGACACTGAAGACGGTATCGACCCCAGCCGCTGTAGCTGTGATTGTGAGGTGCCTGTTGACAGGTGACTGACACTGCAGACGGTATCGACCCCAGCCGCAGCAGCCGTGATTGTGAGGTGCCTGTTGACAGGTGACTGACACTGAAGACGATATCGACCCCAGCCGCTATAGCTGTGATTATGAGGCGCCTGTTGACAGGTGACTGACACCATAGACGATATCGACCCCAGCCGCTATAGCTGTGATTATGAGGCGCCTGTTGACAGGTGACTGACACCACAGATGGTATCGACCCCAGCCGCCGTAGCCGTGATTGTGAGGTGGTTGTTGACAGGTGACTGACACTGAAGACGGTATCGACCCCAGCCGCCGTAGCTGTGATTGTGAGGTGCCTGTTGACAGGTGACTGACACTGCTGACGGTGTCGACACCAGCCGCTGTAGCCGTGATTGTGAGGTGCCTGTTGACAGGTGACTGACACTGCTGACGGTGTCGACACCAGCCGCTGTAGCCGTGATTGTGAGGTGCCTGTTGACAGGTGACTGACACTGAAGACGGTGTCGACCCCAGCCGCAGCAGCCGTGTGTGTGTGATATGTCCTGTGGGATATGTCCTGTGTGATATATCCTGTGTGATATGTCCTGTGTGATATGTCCAGCTATCTGTGTCTGAACCAGGCGTGCGGATAAACAACAAATCATAGGTGGCTTCGTGCAAAAAAGTCGTAAAGAGTGGCTTCCTGCGCCGGAAGTGTTCTGAATATAGTGAGGTGTGTTGGTCGTCTCCCTTTTACGAAAATCCTGGTTGTGCTCCTGCATACATGTCACCGCACGTCACCCAAGCCGCATGTCACATGACGTGCGACTCGCATGACGTCGCATGCCGCATGATGTGGAGAGGAGTACCTGACGTCTCGGCCAGGTGCTCCTCTCCACATACGTGTAGTTTCAGCTTTGAGCCGCGACACATGACTCGTGTGCCATATTTCCCGTAACAGTTTGTTGCATAAGTTGGAAGTGGTGTAGCCTAGCCTTGGCATACCGGCGCCGATGGTACTTTCGCACCTACTCTGTTTGACGTACATCAGAGTCGTGGTGAGCAGCAGGCTGTACTTCTGACAATCGCACCTACCCTGCCTGATGTGGATCAGAGTTGTGCTGAGCAGATGGCCGTGCTTCTGACAATCGCACCCATCCTGCCTAACGTACATCAGAGTCATGTTAAGTAGAAGGCCGCACTTTTGAAAATCGCACCTGCCCTGTCTAGCGTACATCAGAGTCGTTGCAAAATGAATGGTTCATCAGTATGCTAGAATGCTTATGCCAAGCTCAATTGATGCAGCGTTACCATGTTTCTGGCCGTAGAAATGCATAAATATTGGGCCTCATATGCAGTCCTATCGTGATTGGTTTCGACTCTGATGATACCGGTGCAACTACTGGAATTAATTAAACTGGATGAAGCTGTGTCTCGCCACACGTTACGTAGACAGAGACAGCAACGACATGGAGGTACGGGGCAAGACAATCTATGGTATTCCGCATAATTCAGCACAATAGTCAATGTCTGCCACTAAACGCAGTGTGCTCGTCAATGTTTGTTACAGAACCCAGCGCGCTAGTCAGTCTGGCACACAACGCGGCGCGATAGTAAATGTTTGCCACATAACGCAGCGCGTTAGTAAATGTTTGCCACATAACGCAGCGCGTTAGTAAATGTTTGTCACATAACGCAGCGCGTTAGTAAATGCTTGCCACATAACGCAGCTAAGCGCGTTAGTAAATGCTCCACATAACGCAGCGCGTTAGTAAATGTTGCCACATAACGCAGCGCGTTAGTAAATGTTTGCCACATAACGCAGCGCGGTAGTAAATGTTTGTCACATAACGCAGCGCGGTAGTAAATGTTTGTCACATAACGCAGCGCGGTAGTAAATGTTTGTCACATAACGCAGCGCGGTAGTAAATGTTTGCCACATAACGCAGCGCGTTAGTAAATGTTTGCCACATAGCGCAGCGCGGTAGTAAATGTTTGTCACATAACGCAGCGCGGTAGTAAATGTTTGTCACATAACGCAGCGCGATAGTAAATGTTTGCCACATAACGCAGCGCGCTAGTCGATGTTTGCCACATAACGCAGCGCGCCAATCAGTGTTTGCCACATAACGCAGCGGGCCAATCAGTGTTTGCCATATAACGCAGCGGGCCAATCAGTGTTTGCCACATAACGCAGCGCGCTAGTCAGTGTCTGTCGTGGAGAAGCGCTATCAGTGTGCATGTGAGCTTTGCAGTTAGCTGATAAATTTGTGGTCGTAGGTATGGTATCGGCTAATGTTGCAGTTACCACCTTTGCAGTTAGCTGATTAATACGTGGCCGTAGGTGTGGTATCGGCTGATTATACCACCTTTGCAGTTAGCTGATTAATACATGGTCGTATGTATGGTACCGGCTAGTTATAACATCTTTCCAGTTAGCTGATAAATACGGTCGTAAGTATGGTGTCGGCTAGTGATAACACCCCTTCATATTGTGCTGGCTTTCAGTCACTGTTGCAGTTGCAGTTATGATCATGACTTGCGGTATGTCACAAAGCCTAGCTTCACCTCTAACTTCTAGTAATTTAGGCTTTGCCGGGTTACTTTCTATCTTATTTCGGCCAGACCAGTCTACCACCTGAGCAAGCAATGCATCCATTTGCTAAATCATGCGTGGAAGGTTTTCCTTTCGGCCACCAATCAGTAGTTTGAATTGTCGGCAAATTGAACCAAAGTTGAATTACCTGTGTACGGGTTCATTTCGTTCGTGGAAGTGGAAAACATCAGACAGCTGAGATTGTCCCGTGATGCACACCGGCTGGGTTTGGTACTGGTGTTGGTAGTGTCGCATTGCAGTCTCTCAGAGGTATTCTGACTGCTCGACTATGCCCCTCCACATAGCTTTGCATGCAGTGGTTGTCCACGCAACAGGCGCCTAGCTTGCTAAGTAGTCTGACCTGGTCAATCGTATCGAAGCAGTCCGAACGAACCAATAACAACAACGCGCACATTGCACCTGAGTCCATGGGATCATGCACATGGTTGGTTGCAAGAGTAGGAACAATTTCCGTCGAATGGTGACGCAGATAAGCGTGTTCTGATGCAGAACATGTTTCATGTTGAAATATTTCTGACGGATAAAATAATATTCCGAAAACAAAATACACATACAACGGGCAAACCAACCGCTTCTTATTATTTGTTTTGTGGGAGCAAACAGCATGGAAATTGGTCGTGAGTTTGCTATGGATGTAAAATCGTTCCACTGGGGTTTCCCAGGCGCTTCCTCGGCGTTTCCCAGGGCACGAGGACGTCCCAGGCTCCCTTTCCTAAATAAAAATTTACATTTATTATATCAAGCAACACATTACGATATTCGAGAAATCAGTTTGCAACACTGGTGTACGGAACGGGGGGGGGGGCAGGATACTGCTATAGGTCTCAACAAAGCAGGCCCTACGGCTCATGAAGACATTCGCAAGCTGTCTGCCGGGCAGGAGGCATACATGTGCTGTCTGGATACTACATGCCATGCGTGTTGACAGGAATCCCCTAAAGGTTACTGTGGATCCACGAGGGCAGGATGCTTCGCAACGCTTCCTGGATATCCAATATCAGACTTGACAGGAAGTCCGTGGAGAACACTTGGAGACCAAACATTTGGGGAGACTTTCGAGCAGATGAATGTCTCGAGAATAGGTAGACTCCATGGAGAACCGCTTTCCCCGAATCTCCCCCCCCGCTATTCTCAATTACACAGCTACTCCTGTTAATTCTTGTTAATATGGCTGCCATTTATATCACAAGACATAGCGGCATGTATGGTTTGCCTAAATCAGCTTTTGTACTTGACACAGTGGCATGCATGGTTTGCTTAAATCAACCCGTTGTACTTCCACTAGCATGGGTACAATGAGAATTGCTGCATTTCACCCTCTCCACCGCAGGAAATGCTTAAGTTCACTTACCGTTCACGACGCCTGCGGAGATGGGATGAAATATTCTCGAAATAGTAATCGGCCGGCGCCTTATTCTCAGGCAAGGCATGTAACCATTACGAATTCCCACGTGAGAGACATAGATTAAGAGAAACCCATGACAAAACTATATTTGGAATTTAGGAAGCATGGACAGCTTGACACAAAGTTTGGGTCGTTTATATTGGCAACATATCCACATCTACTTAACATCCGTTGAATTATCCAATGATGCATGCAACAATGCAGGTAATTTTCTATACTGATTGATTTAGTTTACCTGCTCCAACAATACATGTAACAATACAGAAACAATACTCACGACGTATGAAAATCCACATTCATGCGCATTTAGCCAGATAAATATTTGGCAGGTTAGCACTTCAGCAAGGAAAAACGTGACCGCCGGGACATGTAATTTTCTGCCCAACATCGCCAATTAACCTTCACTGCCACTCTCCCGATGTCAATGTTTGGGACATTGGCATCGGATCATGCTACGACTAATCATATTGTGTCCAGAGTCGCTGACGTCGTGTTCTGTGCATTAAAGCCTGAACAATCACTTGAGCGTCCCTGTAAAGTTGAGGGTCAAGAAAGACATCGACAATCCAGGCAATATGAGACTCCAGAGAAGACAGCGGCGCAGTTCCCAGCTGTCTGCGGTGCCACCCGAGCGTTCATCTCGCCAGCCGCACGCTGGCGCGACTCGCAGCAGGTGCTGGGACTGTCCGGCCGGCTGCGTGTACGCGTGTGTACGCGCGCGTGCCGGCGGGGGCGGGGACGGCGCCGGCGAGCGCAGCTGCCGCGCTTCAGTTCTGTGGGCGGAACGCAGTTGGGTTTTATTACGCTAGTATCGGGCGATAATGCGGCGCGCCGACACCTGCGACCTCGCCGCCAATCGGCGGCTGTTGCCGGCGCTGCCGACCTGGCCGCACCGTCACCGCTGGTGCAGTTGGAGCCCGTGGCCCCGCGTAGGGCAGAACGCTGCGCTGCGTGATACCAGCGGTGGACGGCAGTGACGCCCGGTTGTACCCTGAGGCGTGATACCAGCGGTGGACGGCAGTGACGCCCGGTTGTACCCTGAGGCGTGATACCAGCGGTGGACGGCAGTGACGCCCGGTTGTACCCTGAGGCGTGATACCAGCGGTGGACGGCAGTGACGCGGTCGTGCCCTGAGGCGTGATACCAGCGGTGGACGGCAGTGACGCCCGGTTGTGCCCTGTGGCGTGATACCAGCGGTGGACGGCAGTGACGCCCGGTTGTGCCCTGAGGCGTGATACCAGCGGTGGACGGCAGTGACGCCCGGTTGTACCCTGAGGCGTGATACCAGCGGTGGACGGCAGTGACGCGGTTGTGACCTGAGGCGTGATACCAGCGGTGGACGGCAGTGACGCCCGGTTGTGACCTGAGGCGTGATACCAGCGGTGGACGGCAGTGACGCGGTTGTGCCCTGTGGCGTGATACCAGCGGTGGACGGCAGTGACGCGGTTGTGCCCTGGGGCGTGATACCAGCGGTGGACGGCAGTGACGCGGTCGTGCCCTGGGGCGTGATGCCAGCGGTGGACGGCAGTGACGGTGGACGGCAGTGACGCCCAGCTGTACCCTGAGGCGTGATACCAGCGGTGGACGGCAGTGACGCCCAGCTGTACCCTGAGGCGTGATACCAGCGGTGGACGGCAGTGACGCCCGGTTGTACCCTGAGGCGTGATACCAGCGGTGGACGGCAGTGACGCCCAGCTGTACCCTCTGGTGCGACACCGAGGTGGCCATCGCGCCGGTGGCAGCCAAGATTTCCTCGTGGAGCGTCCTCACGGCGCTCAGCCAGCGTCTCACGCCGTTGGACTGCGGGATGGTGCAGCGGGCGACATCTAGTGGCCAGCGATTGTACTGCGGATGTGGCCTTTCCACCGAAAGGGTCGCTACGGCGTGCAGGCAGCCTGGGAGGTAAAGAACCGTGCGATCCAAATGGGGCAAGCGCGTATTCTGGCTTCCTGATCATGCCTAGAAATCAGTTATGGCGTCACCGTTCAAGGCCATAGAGTTTCCACCTATCGGCAAGCACGTTGAACTATTGAGTCCGAAGTACAAGTGATGCTGGTATGCATTGTCAAAGTCTCTGATGTCGGTATCCTTAAGTATGAGGTTTGGGTGTCTGCCTGACTGAAAAGCATGACAGATACCTTGATGACGTTCACCAGGACCGATATATTTGCACCGTTAGGCGTCATGATCGAACATAATACTGGTGGCACCGCTCTGGTGGTGGGTTTGTGTAGGAACAACATCAGGGTGGGCTTGCTATGATTAATGCTATATTCTGGCTTCTAAAGAAGGTGCAAGTAGTTTCCAATGGACAAATTTGAACAACATTGAAGCAAGCTCTCGTATGATGTGTAGCTCATTTTATTATCAAATCATTTCACCCCGTCACTTTGCCCTTAAAGCGAAATGAGAGCAATTGGTCACACAACATCCTGCAATGGAACGTGTCGTACAGCTTCCGTGTGATATGCTGACAATTTTCAATGTTCCAAAGTGAACGAAAATCGAAGGTGCTACATTTAGATATCATCTTGAATAACCTCCGTGAAGGCTTATCCCTGTCATTTTTGCACTCAATTCCAGGATTTATGTCCTAAATTATCACATTGTATTCCTCTAAATTGGATATCAGATGTCATCTTCAGCGAATTAATTTCAAACGGTTCGAATAAACCGGCATCATATCAGCTGACTTCTGATGCCATACTCGACTACTTTTATCGATATCTAACCCTGCCAGTTTTCACCTTTTGACATGAAGCTTTTCCGAATGATTGCGGTTCTGGCATGGCTCTATGCACGTCAGGCGCCGACAGTATCTGTCCAGAGGATCCGTAGGGCCGCCGAGCGGCGGCACGACAAAAATAAAATTCCAGCCTTGGTCAACACTAAGCAATATCGTCTCTGCCACGCCAAAATGGTGTAGGAAGCTCACAGTTGTAGATACCTTCATTTAACGCCTACAAGAGTAATGTTCTTACACAATATGGATAAAACTTGTCGGTCTTAGCTCAAATGGTGGCGGAAATGCGATTGGCGGAATCAAATGGTGGCGGAATACCAGACGAATCGCCTATGGTTTCAAATTGGAAAATCTGCCTATAACTTTAGAGTTGGGGCCCATTAACGTTAAGAGAGTTCCGCGCCCGCCATATCCATGAATGGCAAGCGGTCGGCGGAGGGCCGAAGTTCACGTGCGGCCCCGCGGGTATGGTGGAAAATAGTTCCCGGAGACATTGCGCAAAGTAACACTATACGCGATATATCACTGTAAGTGACCATGAAATTGACGTCTAAAGGCAAACAAACTTTCATAAATGCACTTCGCATCATATTTTATGGAGACATAGTATCATAAATTGTAACTATATTCTTCGCGCACACACCAGTGAAGATCTGGGCGCGCTTGTCGCCGGCGCATATTTCAGAGTTGTTGAATGGCATCAGGAACCTACCTGTTTTGTTTCTTTACTGGAGATCCGCCGAAGTCCGCGTGCGTCTGACCCCTAACGCATTGTCAACTGACCCTTCATTACATTCCAATTTGCGCAGATCCCCGGCCACTCTGCATCACTGACATCTCATCCAGATTCCCTTACCTTTCTGCCTATATTTCCAGTGGGACAAATTAGCGGTGTAAACCTACACAAAAGTGAAATCGATTTCCAAATTCCGGGTAAAAATCAATATAATTTTGATAATACACCACCAGTGAATGCATATGCAACTTGGCTGCATGGTTCACAAAAACAGAACATTGCGGTGATTAGAAGGTATCTGCAAACATTGTGCATCACAAGAACAAGGAAGTCCAAAACTATTCGCATTTCTATTACATTATTTAAAAATTCAAGATATCTGGGTGGGCTCCCAATCCAATTTGTACATTTTCAGAAACTGACTGCCATTATTTGCAGTTTGGCTGGAAGGTAGGTTTCGATCAGCCAGCCCAATGCTGGACCTGATCTACAGGAAAATGCCTGTGATGAACTTGAAAAAATACAATTAAACCCTAACCCATGATGATGGGTCTGGAGGCTCATATACTTTTCATATGGCTGGCACAATACCAACCAAGAGAATCAATGCCATGCGCCAAAAATATTTTGATTGCCCTCCAAATAGTCACCCGACACTTCTATGCACCATCATAATTTGTATGCGCCACCAAGCTCCTTTTAAGGGAAGTTAGAAACGCAACGAAATATTTCACATATACGTGTATTTAATTAAGATATATCAAGAACAATTTGGAAGAGCATGCTTTTTAAAATTACGAAGATGATGTAACTATGTTACTCCCTAAGCATCCTGAACACATCTGTTTGTCATTGTGTACCTAAGCCTTTCCATATTCTATTCATGTACTTCATTCCTTTCTTTGCGAAGCCGATTGCGCCGAGCAGCCCAACGGAGCAGTCGGGCGGGCGGCCCGGTTCCGGTAACTGGAGCAAGTAATGACCGAATAAAGTGCAGCTATATAGGTGACCTGATGTCAAATGCCGGATGTAGCATCTGTATTGTACCATTAGTAATGTCCAAAACATTATTAATGTCCACTTTGGAGCATTTAAACACAACCACAGCCATCCATAACAATGACAAACCAAGCCACGCAAAACCAGAAAGTTTTGATATTTTGATATCATTAAATATAGAAGATATTGAACTAAGGTCATAAAATTTGCTCACAATAAAGTTCACTACCGTATCTATCCACCCTACGAATTTCGTTGTTCCAGCTTTAATAGAAGCTGAGATCTTAGGGGGTAGGGCGGAATCCCCCCTCCAGTGCGCGTAATTTTCAGAGGTGTTACAGGGCGAGTGTGAAGTTAAACATGCATCTCACATACAAGGTCTGGGTCGACGCCCGCGACTCGCTCTTGGCGCCGGGCCTCCGCTTCGTTTCAGGTCGCAGGTGGACAGTGGAGCCTGTTTGTAGCCTACGAAGCTCTCCAAATGTCCTGATTGTTATGCATGTATGTATATATACAGGCATGTATATGCATGCACCTGTATGCCATGTGTTTTTCGGCCCTTTACGCCACGTTCTTTGTTTGCCGGCGTATCACTTTCACTCCCTTCCTCATTTGATATAACCGGATGCTACATTAGTCGAATTAACGTAATCCTTTCTTTAGCGTAATCAATCTCAAGCGAATGGCACTCTGACTCTGCAAAGGAAATAAAAAATGTGCCGCCCAAGCGTGGCGGCAATTTGCATAGTTCCTTGATGGCCGCCGGCAATTGCACCCGGGGATACGGTGACCTTCAAGCGAGGTCTATTGCCGAGCAAGACCGAGTGGATTTCGCTGTGTGCTGTGCTTGAGTGCACTTTGTTTGTCGCATTCGGCCGCCCGCACCGACTGTACACAACGCCGTCGTCAGTTGTTTCGCATGCTTGTTGAAACGTTAACACTGCGGCAGACTGGGTCATTGTTCTTGGGAACGTTCGGAAAAGTTTCCAGGAGCACAACAGGCTTCAGGATAGCTCTAGCTGAAATTGCCCTCGGGTAAAAAGTTTCCACGGCCAATAGGGACGAACGTATAACATATGTACACGCACTGAGCTGTGTTGACAAAACCGAGAGAAAAACAATTTTTGCATGAAGCAGGGCCATTTGTTTGCACGCATTCTGGGATAAGCAGGCAATACTAATCGCACTCGAAAATATATTTTCGCATGTCATACGTGCTTGCTTCAGTGGTGTGGCTAGGGGGAGGGATGAAGGGGCGGCCCCTTGGGGGGTCGGAAGGTGCCGTCTAGGCGTCGACGCAGGGGACCGCAAGTGCTCCCCGGCCAACGTGTAGATGGCCTCCGAGTCAACGGAGAGTGCCTTCAGGAAGATCCTGAGGGCCCTTGGCTGGGCTTACGTTAAGGGCTTATAGATCGACGGAGAGGGCCCCGGGTGGTTGGAAGGGCTCCCGGGCTGATGAAGAAGGTCCCGAGCTAAAATGACGAGCCCCTGAGCTGTTGACGGAGCCCAAGCGCCACAAAGGCCTCTTGTACGACGAAGGTGGCTTAAGATGGGACGAGTAGTCTAGGGGTAAGTTGTCGAAAGATTGTGCGTTCGAGTCTCACCTGTCGCTACTCTTCGCCCGCGACCAATCGGCGTGAGAGATTGGCGACGCTACATGACTGAACGGTCGACGTGTCGTAAAACCAATAACCACCAAAGAGGCTCAAGGTTTTCAAGAGGAGACTCTGGCCGGACGAAGTGTACTGAGCCGTGAAAGAGGGTCCCCGGGCCGACGGTTGGAGGCCTAGGCCAGACGTGTAGAGTCGCTGTGTCGGCTTTGGCTCACGCTGATGGAGACAGGCTCCGAGCTGACAGCCGGTCTCAGGCCGATGAAGAGGTCCCCGACCTAACGAGACGATCCGGGCCGAAGCGAATGGTTCTCGGTGCTACGTAAAGGGCTACGCAAAGGGCTGGTGCTACGTAAATGCTCTAAGTCCTTGAAGGGACCCGTGCTACTACAAAGCAGTTGCGTTTCTAAGGGATGAAGGGGCACCCACACCCGGACAAGTTCAATGGGCCCACCAGGCGGCCGACCTGAGGAGTAGAAAGATAACCGACTAATAATTTAAACGCATTCAATAAACGCAGCTGACAAAAAAAAAACACACACACACATCTAACAATTTGTGTGGAAAGAGCCCTTGAAACCTGAAAATGTCCATCATGAGGGCTGGCAAAGGCCGTGAAGTCAAGAGAGCTCGAAGCTCAAGAGAGCCCGGGAGCCCGAATGCCCATGCCAGCTGAAGAGAACAACCTCAGCTGGAATGGGTCCCTAACGGCTGGTGAATAAACTGAGGTCTGAGGAATAGTATGAGGAGGCTTGAGAGGAACATTGAGGGATGAACAGATATACCGTAATATTAAGGAGTTCCGAGGGCTAGCGATGTTTGCTAGAAATTGTGAGGTCTGTCCCGGAGCTGCATAATTTCCCTGAAAGCTAAGCAGGTGTGTCGAGGAGTAGGGATGGCCCACGCAAGTTGGACGGGCCTCCTGGCGGATGAATAGCTCCCCTGAGAGCCGATGAGGACTGGACCGGGATGTTCCTGAGCTTTGGGATGGGCACCTAGGTGATCGGGCCACCTGAGAGCCAAGGAAGTCCTTGAGAACCGGCAATGTGTTTGAAGAATAATGAGGGCCAGCCTCAGAGGTATGATATCTTTGAGAGCCATGCATACTGTCAAGGACTGGGAAGGTCGCCCACCTTCATCTCAGCGGCGGCGGCCGCGCATCTGACCACGAACGCCCCAACGGCTACAGCCGCCCTGGCAGTGAATACCGCTCAAGTGGCCACAACTGCTCTAGTGACCTGGCCACAGCTGCTACAGCAGCTACAGCCGCTCCAGCGATGGCGAAACAGACCGCCCAGCGACAGCTGTGATGGCGATCGCTCCAGCGGTGCCAGCTGCTTCTCTTCGTGCGGGTAACATCGGTGGAGCAAAAAGAAAGAAAAATGATTTGCAGGATGCCGTGTGTTAGGCATACCTTATAGGTTACGCATGTTGCTATCCTTTCAACTGTTCCCATATCTTACATATATTGTGTCACTGGTATTTACGCCTCATTTTGATAAAGTATGCTGGCGTTGAAAGGGCGAAACAATGTTGGCCCATCCTTGTCATGAACACCCTCCCTATTACACTATGCTTGAACGCAGCGGATAACAGAAAGAATCAATTGAGTTCATGGAGTTAAGAACTCGTATCTGTACTCAATGTATTAATATGTTCCAATAGAGATGCATTAATAACCATTTCTTTCCACAAGACGTTTTCTTTTCTTGGTTAGTGTCGGCAGCTAGATGGTTTTTTTCTTTTCGATCTTTACCAGACTGTTTCACTCTGATTGCAGGTCTCGCATTAGCCACGCCAGCACGGAGTGTCTTGTTTTCTCATGCATCCATCTTGCTGTTGCATGCATCCGTTGCTGTTTAAAGGTCACCGCGGCTTTGCTGTTGACCAGTTTCTTTGATGTGGCTTCGATTCTTCTATGATGGTTTTGTGTTCGCATTCATGCTGACTCAAAATGGTGCCGAAGCTCATAATCAGCGAAGATGTCTGGCTTAAAGAACGCATAGTTTATGTCCTCAATGTCGACGTTTTGTCATTTTGCATGACATCATCAGGAACAAGCGCAGATTGTTAACGAAATCACACAGGTAATGCGTTTTAGTTACACCAACCATTGTGAAGGTGCAAAAGTCGAAGTCACGCGACAGAAATCGAATGCGAGTATCGTCTAGTATGCGTAAGCGTCCACTCGCACTAATTAGGTTGACACAGTACATATTTGTCAATTCATTTCTCAACACACTGAGAAAAATGCGTGCGAAACTTATTTGGGTGACATCACACAGCAAAACAATAACCACAATGTTGGTCACTATTCACAAAGCCACACCAAAAGCACTCCCTATTTTGACTTCAGGGCCACAATCGATCATCTTGGCCCCCAGGGTGATCCGTCATACTGCGACAGAGTACCTCGCGTATTGACCTGCCGGCTTATAGCCGGGTTTCTTTCTCGTATGTATATGGCCTCTAGTATGTGAAGGAGTCCTGGCTCGTGTGATCTGGTGATGATAGTGGTATTGTCAACCACTTGTCTTGTGACGCGTGCGTTGTGGTGTATGTTTGTATGCGTTTGTGTGCCGCCGCTCTGCAAGTGCATTGTGATACGCCTGCTAAGTGAAGTTGTTGTCATTCCAATGTAATTGCTTCCTGAACGGAGCGCACGGTCTCCAATTATGAATTTGTATTGATAGATTGGATTGGAATGTTTCAGCGGTGATTTGTCACAAGATGGGTTGTTTTGCATAACGAGGGAACGAGTGGTGGGGTTGTAATAGAAAATGACTAATTTAGTTCATCTTCGAGGGCTTACAGTGACTCTTCACAATGTTTCGAAGCACCTTTTCATCGGTCAAGTAAGCAGGAAACATAATATTTTTGTAGAACAGCTTGGATATGGTGCCCTCACTCACTCTCTCTCTCCCTCTCTCTCTCTCTCTCTCTCTCTCTCTCTCTCTCTCTCTCTCTCTCTCTCTCTCTCTCTCTCTCTCTCTCTCTCTCTCTCTCTCTCTCTCTCTCTCTCTCTCTCTCTCTCTCTCTCTCTCTCTCTCTCTCTTGATCCCTCTCTCATTAAATCTTTGTTCGAGAAATCCCTATAATGCTTCAGATAAGGACTTTTATATTCTTCGTGGTGGCGGCAATTATTTGAAGCAATACGTTTTGCCAAGAGTGACCTTTTGACCCACATCCGACGACTGAGGAAACCCCCTTCTTTCCTCTGTAATTCTGTCAGAAATTGTATGTCTAAATTCGAAATCTGCCTGCAGAATGACTACCAAACCAAAATTCAACATGGAAAACTCCGTGTTAACCACATTTAATGATTCTGACATGATATTATGATCGGGCATATTGTTTGTTTATTGGTTGGTTCACGACACACTTTATGCACATTCACGGCTAATGGCGCCGCCCACACTGTTTCGCCGGTGGGCCGCGGGATTGGGAAATGTCCTGAGTGGCGCTAGAGTCGAACCCGGGACCTTTGGTACCCATAGCCCGACACCTTAACCACTCGGCCATCCCCGCCGCAATATCGGGCATACTCTGTGTTCAAAAGCAGGAAATATTTTGCGCAATATGGCCATAGTTGTCGACGAACCCTAAAGCCGAAATAGCTAACTAATGCATGCAACATAGCCATTGCAATGTTAGCCAACATTGCATGTTTGATGTGTATTAGTACATCGGCTTGTTTTGAAACGCCTTCAAGGGTACGTCCGATAATGATATTTCGTCCCAATACTTTGCATATCTATATAAACCTGGTATTCCAGTCTTACATGTCATTGCACGATGTTGCAGAGTTGAAACTGAAAACGATGCGGTACTGACACTCAATAACCCATTAGAACGAATTCATAGTCACATAGGAGGATCAAAATATTTTGCAGATTTTAGTTTTGTAAGATATTCAAATTGCAGTGCGTGTGAAGAAGCTTCGACATCTATCGACTTTTCTCGGTCCGATATCGGCAAGGATTATACATGTAGAGGACTTAAATGCATTCCATTTTTGTGGTGGAGCAACTACCGTATAACATGCAAAACAAGCATTCAATTTTTGTCCCAACTTTAGCCTAGTGACCTAACCAGTGGCGTACCTAAGATTCGTGCCAGTGGAGGTAAACGGATTTGAAGGCGGCCCATCAATCCTATTTTTTTAGAGTACCGGATTTTTTTTTCAGGGAAATTTTCCGATCCCAAGTATTCCAGCGCCCAGTCGCCACCATGCCATCCTTCATGCACATGTACACTCGCCTTATGCATTCGGCGCATTCACCACGCTTCGCGTGACGCTACAGTTTCTGTTAGGTACGCTATGTTTTGCTAATTGCTGCCACATGATAGACTTGCGCCATATTTGGTGTGATGGAATGCTTTATAAGGGAGTTGACTGGGAAATTTGGATGAATTCAATTCGATGATTAGCTCTCATCTTTCCACATTTTTTGGCTGATCAAGAATCTATATTCCCGTTGAGCTTTGATGCACATCATCTCTTTGATTAAATATGTTCTCAGATTGGATACCGTACCGAGGCTTTGGCTCTGTGATCTTTTTGTGGACCCGTTGAGTTTTTGTTCACTTTCGGACGTGTTTTGGGGTCCCAGCCCATTTTTGTTAGGTGCCCGGAACTGAAAGGGTGAATTGTTATTGTTCTTCTTCTCCGGCCTGTTCAGCTCGGTCAGCAGACCACGCCTCTTCAGCTCAGTCAGCAGACCACGCCTCTTCAGCTCAGTCGGCAGACCACGCCTCTTCAGCTCACTTAACAGACCACGCCTCTTCAGCTTAGTCAGCAGAGCTATGGGGTGAACACGATGTCGCGGAACAGTCCGTGAGCACCGGTGTCGCCGACCGCGTTGGTCATGTCTCCAACACCACCACGGCTTCCCAGAGGCAGGCCCTGCAGCTCAGGCCACTGCCCCTTGCCGCAGCCTAGGTCGAAGTTGTGGCAATATCCGTCACTGCCACACAGCGCTCAAAGTTTGCAATCAACGAGGATGGGCTTTTTGCTGATCAACTGCAGACCGGCGCTGATTTTTATAACCTCCACTTTCTTAACTGGAACGACGGAGGCGGTGGCCACTTCCTCACAGCTGAAATTCACTTCCACTCTACCCAGTGCACCTTGCAGGAAGGTGGGCTAGTCGCACTTTATTCGAATCGTTTCCGCGGTCGTTTTCACTTCAATTAGGCGCTATACTAACTTCCCAGACGATTTTTTTGCGCTCCTTGCATTTTTGGTCAACCACGGGTCTAGTCAAAGGTTTTACGATTGCTGATGATGAAGTCACCGTTCCCGACCGTGGCTAACGTGCGTCCAGCGGCCTCCGCCGCAGCGTTTCCGAACCTCATCAGGCCCCAGCATCCCCTACATTCAGGTCTGGACAGACCAGTACCCACTTCTTTTCGACACAGTGACCATTGTTTCTACACTACAGTCTCTACACAACACCACACTATAACCATTGATACGTTTTCAATCCATGGCTAATTCGTTTAGAAATTCATAGTCAACAATGCTATAAGGAAATAGATGCATGGTTTGTGCCCCAAACATTTGACAAAAACACATTGTTTATTTTTAGAGACACAAGGAAGAGCAGCCTTGTCAAAAGGCATCCAAATAATAAGGTATATACATCTGGGAAAAGTGATGTGATGTCTTATATGTTCGGGCAGCCCAACCGTCCAGTGCGGTGTGCTGGGTTAAGGGACAAAACGTATCACACCGTACATGATAAAAATCGGTGTTCCAGCACCCTCTAAGATGGATCTTAGCTAACCCACGGAGTCCTAGTACAACAGGTTAAGAAAGTGCGATCTAGCAGACCGATAGAACACGACGTCTTTAATTATATTCATTGAATGCCGGATTAATTCTTGAAGCTTGCTAAACTAGGCTTAAGTTCAATCAATTAAGCTTGTTTTCAGCAAAGTTGCGGCCTTCATCTCA
Source organism: Imbricaverruca yamaguchii (assembly GCA_034440575.1). Classification (NCBI taxonomy): domain Eukaryota; kingdom Metazoa; phylum Arthropoda; class Thecostraca; family Neoverrucidae; genus Imbricaverruca; species Imbricaverruca yamaguchii. The sequence continues at coordinate 494,261 of JAOTOL010001647.1, read as the reverse complement.
CGAAACATGTAGGTCTGTAGCACATACTTGTTCTTTGTACAAAGTCACTACTTCCAGCCTTTAATTAAATTCCGAAGACTCGATTTTTAGTCTTCCAAGCGCTTCCATTTTTACGCAAAGCAGCTGGCAACCAGCTAAATTGAACTCGTGTCGCGTATTCTGTCCACCAAAATGAATCCAATTGGTATGGTACGGCACCGATAACACGGATGAAGTGCCAATGGGTATGGCTCGGCACCGATGACCTGGCTGCGGTGATAATGGGCGGGATACGGCACCGGTGATCTTGGTGTGGTGGTAATGGATAGGGCACGGCACCGGTGACCTTGGTGTGGTGGTAATGGATAGGGCACGGTATCGGTGACCTTGGTGTGGTGGTAATGGATAGGGCACGGCACCGGTGACCTTGGTGTGGTGGTAATGGATAGGGCACGGCACCGGTGACCTTGGTGTGGTGGTAATGGATAGGGCACGGCACCGGTGACCTTGGTGTGGTGGTAATGGATAGGGCACGGCACCGGTGACCTTGGTGTGGTGGTAATGGATAGGGTACGGCACCGGCGACCTTCGTGTGGTGGTAATGGATAGGGCACGGCACCGGTGACCTTGGTGTGGTGGTAATGGATAGGGTACGGCACCGGTGACCTTGGTGTGGTGGTAATGGATAGGGCACGACACCGGTGACCTTGGTGTGGTGGTAATGGATAGGCACGGCACCGGTGATCTTAATGGTGTGCGGTGACAATGGACGAGATACGGCACCGGTGACCTTGGTGTGGTGGTAATGGATAGGGCACGGCACCGGTGACCTTGGTGTGGTGGTAATGGATAGGGCACGGCACCGGTGACCTTGGTGTGGTGGTAATGGATAGGGCACGGCACCGGTGACCTTGGTGTGGTGGTAATGGATGGGGCACGGCACCGGTGACCTTGGTGTGGTGGTAATGGATAGGGCACGGTATCGGTGATCTTAGTGACCGGTGCGGTGACAATAGGTGGGGTATGACACCGATAACCTGGACGCGCTGACAATGGGTGTGGCACAGCACCAATTATTTATTTAACTTATACATTTTAAAAGTGTATAAGTTGACCTGCGTAAGCAGCAGGGCTAACATGTGTCACGTGACATGTAGAGACCACGTGGCGGACCCTTAAGCCGTAGCTTGATAGTTCATTACATGACTGACTCGCGACCTGGGTGCGCTACAGTCCTCCTGCGACCTGTGTGTGTCACAGGGTCAATCTTTGACCTCTGACCAGTGTTTTCTTCGGGCTCACCTTTGACTCGTGACCTGCGTGTATCACACGGCTCACACTTTTCCTGCGACCAGCGTATGCCACACATCTCACATTTCACCTGTGACCTGCGTGTGGCGCAGGTCAAACGTTGACCTGTGCGCTGGCTGTGCGGCAGGGTGTGGAGCCGTCCTGCCTGAGGTCGGGCGCCACGTTCGGCGAGTCTGTGCTGACCGACTCGCCGCGCCACTCGACCATGGTGACCCGCGAGCCCTGCCAGCTGGTCAGGGTGGAGCAGCGCGACTTCCGCCGGCTCTGGCAGGTGGGTGAGAGCGCGCCGGCCCGGTCACGGACGGTGGCACGACGCGCCAGGTCGGTGAACTCGGTCACGCGGATTCGCTCTCGGGATCGGCCAATTTGCAGGAGATTGGCTCCGCATGAGAGGTCAGTGATGTCAAGTCGCGGGGATTGATTCTCGGACGGGGTGGGGGGGGGGGGGGGGGGGGGGGGGGGACGGCGTACTTGGAGACGGGGAGGACGTGCGCGGGTAGTGAGTCGAGGCGACCAAATCCAAAGCAGATGGGTTCGGCTGTTACTGCTTTGGGTATGGTTAGTAAGTTCATACCACAGGGACTGTATTGCCAGCTCAGGTTACGTGGACAATGATCATCGACACTGTCGGATCGGCTGGATTTCCAGCTGGAGATGGCTGGAACTGTTGTGATGGTCAGCGAACAAGACTCACATTAACTTCACAGGATGTGTATGTATGTAATGGTGGAGGCGTACAGGCAAGCGTGGGCTTGCTATGCGTGATATTACAAGTACAGATAATTGCAACTGACAAGGACCTAATGATTCCATGTCAAAACTACACATGACATAAATGTCATGTGTAATTTTCTCCTCGGCGCGTCATAAAGAATATTTATCTGCCAATTCCGTCGCCACACCATGTCCACACAGCTTATAATTCTGCGATCACTCATTCTTACATATATGTATATATATATATATATATATATATATATATATATATATATATATATATATATATATATATATATAAAATATATATATATATATATATATATATATATATATAGCTCGTATTACTCGTACAACATTTCTTTTCTGGATTACCTGAGTTAGAAAATCAGTTATTCAAAATGAGACATATACATTGGAGACGTTTCGACACATGTATGACACTTTCAAGATGAAACTAACAATGTGAGGTGATGGGAAAGCACGAGAGGGAGGGCGTTTTCTGGCCAATTTGGTTCGCGCCTTTTTGGAGCTTGCAGTTTCCGTACTTGCGCTGCTTGCTTAGATCACATTGGCAGCTTTCAGTCTCCCCTCCTAACGTCGGTTGATGTTGATGCCAGCGGGGATATAGTTACGATCGCCGCCGGCACCTCCAGGGGCGGAGTCAGGCTGACGGGTGGGGGGCGAGCTTCTGGACGCCGGTGTCGCACCTTGGTCGACGAGGGGCGTCGGATCCGCCACGGTGCGTACGGTTGTCGCCGCGTCGTCACACCTTAACTTTGCTTCGAGCTTGCCAACGCCAGACCACGCAGCCCGGCTCTTGATCATCGCGCAGCTGACGGACTCTGCGCGGGATGTCCCGAGTTTCCCTGACGATGCTGTTCGACATGACAATCTTCTCATGAGCTACTGCAACTGTGGCGAAGAAGCTGAGGGGGGGGGGGGGTGAAAGGCCTCCCCCGAGACGGCGCGGTTTCAAGGTTTAAAGGTAGTAAAGCATTTTATATCGCATGGTCACATGTAAAGAGATCAAGCGACAGAAATTAAATTATTGTACATAATTTACGGACACATTCTCATATCTTTCCTCCGTATGACCCGAATTCCATCAGTTGCAGGTTTCCTGCTGCTCTGAGCTAGCGCCAACTTGGCAACTTGTAAACAACTGACACCCGCTACTATTGGATTGCAATCCTTTCGTTTAACATTGAAACAGTCTCGCTGAATGGATGAATAGATGATCAAAGTGAACGTAATGTAAACTCCGATAACTTGACTGAAGAACGTTGAAGATGCCGAATGCTCGATTCCACCAAAGGCCTTTTTTAATTTAGCAGTTCTTCAATGGCAGTGGAATCCTTTCAGTTGTGATGACGGCTCGCGCGTCTGTTGGATGAGGTATGCACGCCCATCTAATGCACTGATCAGTGGCGTGCCAGGAGGGGGCGAAGGGATCAGCCGTCCCTCACCCTGGCGGAGCCAACGGGTGCTTTACCAGGGACCGCCTTGAGAGATCCGCAAGGACCCCGCAATGCTTGGTTCATGAGCCTGCAAAGGCCCCATGGGCCGAGGTGAAGGGTGCATGGACTGGTGAAATAGGCCTTGGTAGAAGGGCCTCATGCCGATAAAGATGGATGAGAATCAACGAAAAGTGTTGACGGACTGATGCTACGGGACATGGGTAAGGCAAACGCAAAGGGCTTCTAGGTCGATGGAGGAGCCCCGGATTGTTGGAAGGAGGAGCCCCGACGCAAACGGCCCAACACCAATGAGTCAAACCCCCACGGCTGACAGAGGATACCACGTCGAAGGCCTGATGCAGGGAGGGCCCAATTTTTTAGAAAAAGAACTTCCGACCAGACGGAAAAGCCCTGGGTCGTTGAAATGAGCCCATGGGATGACGAAGGGGGACGCCTAGCTGCCCGATAGGTAACCGGGCTGTCAACAAGGGCCCCGAATCGATGCCAATGGCCCCTGGGCCGGCACCAGAGGCAGAAGCAGCGCGAGAGCACTTGGCCTAATTGAGAGGGTCCAAGCTGTTGAAAGGGGGCTTCCGGTGTGACTAGTGGCGCAGCCAGGGTTTGGTCCAGGGTGAAGGTTTGGGGTAGGACCGAACATCTGAAGAGATCCTCTCCCGACCTCCTGAAACTCATCGTATTTCTGCCACTTTATTTTCGAAGAGCCCATGAATATATATATATATATATATATATATATATATATATATATATATATATATACATACACTGCATGCCGCTGCCAAAGCATGCAATAGTTTTTTCCATTGAACCTTGGGGGTATGACGATGTGGGCGGAGATCCCGGGTGGATCGGGGTGGCCGGAACCTCGCGCCTCTGTATTGGCTCCCTGCTAATATTACTGAATTGTCATTTTCCTTATTCAATCTGAAAATATGTCTTGAAAATATAAAGGCCTGGTGAACCATGGCTTGGTGACAGACCTCCAACCTTGTATAATAATTACTATGGGCAGCGGTCAATTTAGCTCAGGTCTAACAAGTGTCGGGGAGGGGGATCATCTCACTTCCATGGCATTCACGACTATAAGGTTGCACAAAGTCCAAAGCTACTATTCGACTGATCTGGGCAAGATTTTAAGATTGCACATGAATTTGATTTTGAGCAGAACCAATATTGAGATGACCAGACCGCATAAAACATTACACATGGCTGCTACAATTAGCTGAGTCATTGCGTGGCAATCTTTAGTGTTTTCTTCGCGGTACTTCAAGTACAATTTTTATACGCCCCCAGGTAACAACTTCCAGGTCACATCGAACGTTGGATTTGGTTGACAAGGCAAGCTGGGGTCACCGGCCTTTGGTGATGTCGTGTGACCTAAAGTGACACTTTATGTTGATGTCATCCTGCTCTAGCCTTCTCCGCCAAAATCGAAATTGGTTATTGTCCTTGCGTGGTAAGAACCAAGCAGTATTTCGTTCCCGCTTTATTACAATGCATGCACTTCACTACTTTGAATGTCCGGGCACACACAGACTGGTGCAGGCCCCATCATGCGGCAGGACTTAAATATTTCGGCAAGAATATGTTGCATCTCATCACAGCAGAGGTGAACAGTTCCGATTCAGTCTCAGGAAGCGAAGAAAGCAGAAACGAAGAAATCCCAAATTCATCTCACTTCACATTCGAAACTTCCACAATCAGCTACACAAAGGGCAGTGCTTCTGGCCATTCCAGGATCAGAGGCATTGTAGACCGTTCTGAGGCTCTGAGGATCGCGCTCTACGTCATCCTGAGGTCAAGACACGTCTCATGTCACTCTGGGCTCTGCCAATTTCCCAGCTCATTCTGAGACTACAAGTGTCGCCACGGCGCGGGCTAAATCCTTGTCTTCGACCAACACCTTCTGCCCTTCCCTTGGGCTTTGCGCCAAGCTGAGGATTGGCGGCACCTAGCCGAGATGTGTAGATTGCTCTGCTCCATGCGAGCATCGGCTGCGTGTTCGGGCCGTCCATCTTGCTGTCCGACATGCAAAATTAGCGTGCCCTAATTCATATATGTTGAACATTCTACAGACTCAACTGGTCTATTTCACTTTCGCTTTTCCTCGAGCAACCAGCCGAAGAGAGGGTCGGTGACGGGTTCGGCCGGACCTTCCTGTGCGCGCGCGGGTGTGTCCGGGAGCGAGCGGCGGTCGGTGGGCGCCGGTGAAAGGTGCCGCCACTGGCGGGGACGTGCCCTCTGTACCGGCACCCGGTCTGTCGACGTGCCGACTGCCTGCCGACACTGACCACGGCCACACCCGGCCGACACTGACCACGGCCACACCCGGCCGACACTGACCACGGCCACACCCGGCCGACACTGACCACGGCCACACCCGGCCGACACTGACCACGGCCACACCCGAATGACCACGGCCACCCCTGCCGTACCCGACACTGACCACGGCCACACCCGGCCGAGGCCGACACTGACCACGGCCACACCCGGCCGGCCGACACTGACCACGGCCACACCCTGCCGGCCGACACTGACCACGGCCACACCCGGCCGACACTGACCACGGCCACACCCTGCCGACACTGACCACGGCCACACCCTGCCGGCCGACACTGACCACGGCCACACCCCGGCCGACACTGACCACTGGCCACACCCTGCCGGCCGACACTGACCACGGCCACACCCTGCCGACACTGACCACGGCCACACCCTGCCGGCCGACACTGACCACGGCCACTCCCTGCCGACACTGACCACGGCCACACCCGGCCGACACTGACCACGGCCACACCCGGCCGACACTGACCACCGCCACACCCGGCCGACACTGACCACGGCCACTCCCCGCCGGCCGACACTGACCACCGCCACTCCCGATCGGCCTCCGACTATGGCGCGCCCTTATAACTTCTTCCCTTATTACTTTTGCCTGTAGATGTGCAACGAAGTTAAACTTTCTATGCACTGACGAAAAGTTAGCTCGGTCACTGAGTAATGCGGGCCATATTCAGTCCATCTGCCTAGTCATACCGGTACCTCTGAAGTACTCGATTTTCTGCAACGTCTATGTCACGGCAACGACCGCTGCCTTAGTAATCATCATACAAGGCTGGAGACCTGTCCCCAAACCAGGGGTCCAGGCCCTTATATTCAAGACATGCATTCAGATTGCATAGGGAAAATGGCAACTTAACATTAGCAGGATGCCAACACAGAGGCTCAAGATTCAGGCGACACCTATGAACTGTTCTGTCCCCGTCCAGAGATTGAACCCAACGCAACAGCTCGGTTTTCCGGTGCAATTTGTTTTCAAAGCTGGTTTTAGTGTGTACATATCTACCTAATAAATGTCAAGGCTCTGTTGAAGCTGAACTTGTGTATGTTTGCGTAAGTGGTGTTCCGTCTCTGAGGGTCAGGACAAGTATTGGAAACATGGCTTTGGCTTTGATGTTGGCCGCCCAGAATATTTTTATCTCCGGGAAGTTATTCACTGCTTTTTTCCACAAGATGAATTGAGTCTGACAACGACTGCGATCTCCTCGCTGTTTGGTCATGCTCATGGGAACATGAAAACACGGAACATGACCGTGAAAGTACAAAGAGGGCTTTCGAGGAAACAAACAAATCACATCATTCTCCAACTTGGAATGCTACACAGTTTTCCTTTCATAATCCAGGATTCAGTTTAAAAGAAAAGTCCTCAAAGTCCTCTGCTCCATATCAACCTGCAATGCCACATAATTTTCCTCTCCAACTCCAGAATTTCAAGACATAAATCCAATCCCGGTCACACCTAACTGAAGTCACACTCAACCTTAGTGCAATACATGCCCAATGTATGAGTGCTAATATGACACCACCATCACGAAAAAAAACGGTGCGTTGCGACTATCCTGACTGCAAATTGAATGGCCAGTGAAGATCGTTGAAAAGGCATATTAAAGCAAAGCATGCCCGTTTCCTATCCTATCCGGCTGAAAAAGCATTGCCTTTGGAGAAGGAGGCCGGTGGCAATCATGGCACATTGCTGCAGGAAGTGCAGGTAAGACCGAATGCATTTCTACTAACCAACATTATGTCTGCAAAATATGGCGATCTTGAGGGTGTTTTGTTCATGTGCAAGCACAAATAATATGACACATTGTGTAATTTTGGTGCTGATTTTCTTATCCGGAGGGGTGGGGTGGGGTCAATTGCCCAGCCACATAAAGCTGTTTGGTGAGCTGTCATCATTTCAGCACCATCGCCGACAGCTCGCGCTCGCACACACGTCTTAACATGTCTAGACATGTGAGCCACCGACATTCGACAGCCTGGTGGTGCTCGACATCCTGTCGGTGACAGGCTGGCCACTTGTGTCATCGCTGCCCGGCCTGCCGCCGATTGTGGCGCGCCACGGCTGACCGGCGACGAGGCAGGGGGGGGGGCAGGCACGCCGCCGTTGTCGACAGACTCTCGGCCGGACACACCACTGTGGCCACCCCCCGCGAACCCAACACACACGCTTCCTGTCGGCTTCCTTTCACCGGCCGACGCGAGCGCTATTGCTCCGGGCGCTTTGAAAAGTGGTCGCGAGTCGGGAGCGCCCCGGCCAGTCCCGGGGATCCGGCTGCCGGTCCCGGGGATCCGGCTGCCAGTCCCGGGGATCCGGCTGCCAGTCCCGGGGATCCGGCTGCCAACCGGGGATGGCTGCCAGTCCCGGGGATCCGGCTGCCAGTCCCGGGGATCCGGCTGCCAGTCCCGGGGATCCGGCTGCCAGTCCCGGGGATCCGGCTGCCAGTCCCGGGGATCCGGCTGCCAGTCCCGGGGATCCGGCTGCCAGTCCCGGGGATCCGGCTGCCAGTCCCGGGGATCCGCCAGTCCCGGGATCCGGCTGCCGGTCCCGGGGATCCGGCTGCCAGTCCCGGGGATCCGGCTGCCGGTCCCGGGGATCCGGCTGCCAGTCCCGGGGATCCGGCTGCCGGTCCCGGGGATCCGGCTGCCAGTCCCGGGGATCCGGCTGCCAGTCCCGGGGATCCGGCTGCCAGTCCCGGGGATCCGGCTGCCAGTCCCGGGGATCCGGCTCCAGTCCCGGTGCCAGTCCCGGGGATCCGGCTGCCGTCCCGGGGATCCGGCTGCCGGTCCCGGGGATCCGGCTGCCAGTCCCGGCAGCGGTCCGGCTGCCAGTCCGGGATCCGGCTGCCGGTCCCGGGGATCCGGCTGCCAGTCCCGGGGATCCGGCTGCCAGTCCCGGGGATCCGGCTGCCGGTCCCGGGGATCCGGCTGCCAGTCCCGGGGTCCGGCTGCCGGTCCCGGGGATCCGGCTGCCAGTCCCGGGGTCCGGCTGCCAGTCCCGGGGATCCGGCTGCCAGTCCCGGGGATCCGGCTGCCAGGTCCCGGGGATCCGGCTGCCGGTCCCGGGGATCCGGCTGCCAGTCCCGGGATCCGGCTGCCAGTCCCGGGATCCGGCTGCCGGTCCCGGGGATCCGGCTGCCAGTCCCGGGGGATCCGGCTGCCAGTCCGGGATCCGGCTGCCAGTCCCGGGATCCGGCTGCCAGTCCGGGGGGATCCGGCTGCCGGTCCCGGGGATCCGGCTGCCGGTCACCGGCTGCCAGTCCCGGGGATCCGGCTGCCAGTCCCGGGGATCCGGCTGCCAGTTCCGCTGACCCGACTGCTGCCATCTCGTGGTGTCCATTTGGCCGCTTCAGTACCAGGGAAACAAATGTATGTACCTTCGATGACAGAGTTACCGATATAAGGCCTGGGTCAAACACGCTGGGGCTATTTTCTTAACCGTGTCGCCAGTGGACGGCTGGACCACTCCTGTCCACCCGTGTCGCCAGTGGACGGCTGGCCACCCCGTGTCGCCAGTGGACGGCTGGACCACCCTGTCCACCCGTGTCGCCAGTGGACGGCTGGACCACCCTGTCCACCCGTGTCGCCAGTGGACGGCTGGACCACTCTGTCCACCCGTGTCGCCAGTGGACGGCTGAACCACCCTGTCCACCCGTGTCGCTAGTGGACGGCTGGACCACTCTGTCCACCCGTGTCGCCAGTGGACGGCTGGACCACTCTGTCCACCCGTGTCGCCAGTGGACGGCTGGACCACTCTGTCCACCCGTGTCGCTAGTGGACGGCTGGACCACTCTGTCCACCCGTGTCGCCAGTGGACGTGTCCCCAGTGGCGATGTTAGCACCCCAAACGTGGTGGAAGCTAATATACACCCGTGGCTTTGCATGCAGGTAGTCGAAGTAAAATTCTTCTCGTCTCCTCCCCACATCACAGAACAAATATATCTGGCGATATCATTGGCACAATCGTTAGGCGACACGCGTCAGCTGACGCACACACTCCATGGACGCAGTCACCTATAGCATATCAGTATACTAGTATATTATAGCACACCATGGACGCAGTCACCCATAGCATATCAGTATACTAGCATACATAGCATAGCACACCATGGACGCAGTCACCTATAGCATATCAGTATACTAGCATATTATAGCACGCCATGGACGCAGTCACCCATAGCATATCAGTATACTAGCACATTACAGCACACCATGAACGCAGTCACCAATAGCATACCAGTATACTAGCATATTATAGCACACCATGGACGCAGTCACCTATAGCATATCAGTATACTAGTATATTATAGCACTCCATGGACGCAGTCACATATAGCATATCAGTATACTAGCATACTGTAGCACACCATGGGCGAAGTCACATATAGCATATCAGTATACTAGGATACTGTAGCATACCATGGGCGAAGTCACATATAGCATATCAGTATACTAGGATACTGTAGCATACCATGGGCGAAGTCACATATAGCATATCAGTATACTAGGATGCTGTAGCATACCATCATCGTTCATAGTGACATCGGACGTAAATCTGTTGACCTGCATTTTCACGTCAAGTAAATGGTTACCCAGTTGGTAACTTCGGGCGTAAATGAACCGATTTGGACTTACAAAGCAACACAGTAACCCACAAGGCCCATCATTGAATGTTCCACTCATTACAAAACAAAACAACAACACTGGGTCATACGCACAACACTGAACGTCCCCATCCCTCCCACAAAGTACACCATTAACTTATACGCACGACACTGAATGTCCCCCTTCCTCTTACGAAGCACCACTCTGGCTCATATCCACAATACTGAATGTCCCCCTCCCACTCATATATCGCCACACTGACTCACATCCACAGCATTGAATGCTCTCCTTTCCTTATACAGCACAACACTAACTCATACGCAGAACGCTGAATGCTCCCATCTCCAAAGAAAACACCACACTAACTCATACACGCAACACTGAACGTCCCTTCCCCCTTACAAAACACCACACTAATTCGCATGCACAGCACTGAATGTTCTCTCTCCCCACCATTAGAAAGCACCACATTAACGCATGCGCTCATGCCGAATGTCCCCCTCCCCATTGTGCTGCATACTACTGAAACAAGGCGGCTCCTGCAGGATACGAAGTTGGAAATATGTTCGCACCCGTGGTATAGGCACATCGATACCATTTTGTGAGAAATAGTTTATGTCTGTACCTTGGCAAAATTGCTTCGGCAGCCCAACCTCTGCTCCGCCGGTAACGAAATTATCTTGACGAAGGCAAAAGTAGAACTTAATAATCGGGGGTATCTAAATTGCTCAGGGAGCGGTATGACCATCCACTTCCCCACCCGTCCCTCAACCTCAGCATCTGGCCACCTGCTGGTACTCCTTTCTGGGCCACCTACCTACACTGCTCCCCGAGACACCAACTGGAACTGCTCCCTGAGATACGGACCGACACTGCTCCCTGATACACCGACCTACACTGCTCCCCGAGACACCAACTGGAACTGCTCCCTGAGATACGGACCGACACTGCTCCCTGATACACCGACCTACACTGCTCCCCGAGAAACCGACCTACACTGCTCCCTGAGACACCGGCCTACACTGCTCCCTGAGACACCGACCTACACTGCTCCCTGAGACACCGGCCTACACTGCTCCCCGAGACACCGACCTACACTGCTCCCTGAGACACCGGCCTACACTGCTCCCCGAGACACCGACCTACACTGCTCCCTGAGACACCGGCCTACACTGCTCCCTGAGACACCGACCGGAACTGCTCCCTGAGATACAGACCGACATTGCTCCCTGAGACACCGACCTGCATTCCTCCCCGAGACACCGATCGACACCGCTCCCTGACAAACCGAGCTACCTGCTCCCTGAGCCACCGACTGTAATTGCTCCTTGAGCCACCTACCCATATTGCTCCTCGAGACACCGACTGGAATTGCTCCCTGGGACACCGACTGGACTTGCTCCCTTAGACACCGACTGTAATTGCTCCCTGAGCCACCTACCTACACTGCTCCTTGAGACACCGACTGTGCCTACCCTCATGAGATATCGACTGGTACTGCTCCCTGTGCTCTCTGAGACACCGACTGGAGTCCATAGAGTTCGGGCTGATAGAACTACTGCCGGGGGAACGGCTGGCGGCTTTTATCGGTTGAATGGAGACGCCGTTGCCCGGGTGGCTGTTGAGATCGAAGGGTTATTGTGACTCTTACATCAGTGGGGAGTGGATACGTGAACGGACGCTTGGCAGGTAAATGTGCTGGACTTAAATCGGAGAGAAATATGATGACGCTATCCCAATTTCGAATGAGACACATATGGGGAGACCACTATGCTACACTCGGCGAGGGTCTGAGATGGGAGACCTGGCTGGTTACGGTGACTTCCGGGAGGACCTGGGATGAGGAGTAGCAAAGTAGTGGTGAAATGGGGGGGGGGGAAGGGGTGACGAGAATAGGCATCCATGTGTGCGGCGTGGCTAAGCTCTCCCAGTGCTAAGCTACCCAGCGATTGCTTTCACCTACTAGCCCACACACTGGAGACGTTGTCGAAAGAACTCCGCAGATAGCCACCAATTAAGATAGTCAGGAGGCGAGAACTCATCAAAATCCACACATTAGTGTGGTCAGGTGGTGAGAAATCCGCCAACAGTCGCCAATTAGTGTAGTGAGGTGGCGAGACTCGCTAAGCATTTCGATTGTGTGCTTCGGGAAAAACAATGCTGGTTTCATTCAGTTACTCGATGCTTTCGGCTTTGGGTTCGGTTCTCCTGATCGCCCGGTCTAGTTTCGGCCAACACTTGCTTTTGGCCTCAGATCCGCCTACCCACCTGCTGCAGGTCCGCCTACCCACCTGCTGCAGGTCCGCCTGCCCGCCCGCTGCAGGTCCGCCTACCCACCTGCTGCAGGTCCACCTACCCACCTGCTGCAGGCCCGCCTACCCACCTGCTGCAGGTCCGCCTACCCACCTGCTGCAGGCCCGCCTACCCACCTGCTGCAGGCCCGCCTACCCACCTGCTGCAGGTCCACCTACCCACCTGCTGCAGGTCCACCTACCCACCTGCTGCAGGTCCGCCTACCCACCTGCTGCAGGCCCGCCTACCCACCTGCTGCAGGTCCGCCTACCCACCTGCTGCAGGTCCACCTACCCACCTGCTGCAGGTCCACCTATCCACCTGTTGGAGGTTTGCCTACTCACCTGCTGCAGGTCCGCCTGCCCGCCTGCTGTAGGTCCACCTACCCACCTGCTACAGGCTCGCCTACCCACCTGCTGCAGGCCCGCCTACCCAACTGCTGCAGGTCCACCTACCCACCTGCTGCAGGCCGCCTACCCACCTCCTGCAGGTCCACCTACTCACCTGCTGCAGGCCCGCCTACCCACCTGCTGCAGGTCCACCTACCCACCTGCTGCAGGTCCACCTACCCACCTGCTGCAGGTCCGCCTACCCACCTGCTGCAGGTCCACCTACCCACCTGCTGCAGGTCCACCTACCCACCTGCTGCAGCCCCCTGCTCAGGCCCGCCTACCCACCTGCTGCAGGTCCACCTACCCACCTTCTGCAGGTCCGCCTACCCACCTGCTGCAAGCCCGCCACCCACCTGCTGCAGCCGCCTACCCACCTGCTTAGGTCCGCCTACCACCTGCTGCAGGCCCGCCTCTCACCTGCTGCAGGTCCGCCTACCCACCTGCTGCAGGTCCACCTACCCACCTGCTGCAGGTCCACCTACCCACCTGCTGAGGGCCGGCCGTCAGCGAGTCGGCTTTGTCCGCCGCCACGTTTGAGCGGCCGCGCGTGACGGTCGGTCGCAGCAGGCGCGTCACGCCACGTGACGCGGCCGGCACGAGCCAGGCCCTGTGACGGTCGGTCAGCTGGCGCGGCGCGACGGCGCGCGTTTCCCTACATTGCCAGAGTCGGTGAGCAGCCTGGCGCGCGTCGGCGCTGTAGGACCGCACCGCACACACTCCCACGCACTAGACGAGGCCGCACGTGTGGCTGAGTTAGGTGTGGTAATCTGCAGTGGCCTGTGAAACAGATTGTTAGGTTTGGGGCCTTGTGAATGCACTAGTGTTGCGGTCGTGGAACGTGTAGATACGTCGAATACCATGTTGCGTAAGCGTGAACGTAACCAAACTACGTGCTTCCCGTCGTGTTGTCTCTAGGGTAAATTGCCTGCATTAGTAAAGGACTACCATCAGAGCCGACGATAAGTACTGCTTCGGGCATCTTTGTGACTGATGCAGTGCCTCACAATATTACGCTCGCAGTGAAATTGCCATTGCATTATTGAAGACAGAAAGGGAAATCCGTGTGCACATGTCGAAAATATCGGACATCGTACCTGTGCTGCACAATTTTCTTCCTCGCTCCAGAACGGGTGAATTGCTGGATGAAAAGGTAGTCGAGAATGTATGATGGACTGCCACCGCTGATGGTGTGACTGTTGTCACTTAACTGCTGTGGCTGACCAAATATTATCATTAACTGAAAAAACTTCCTTTTCAGGAGGCAGGATTTTGTGCTTTTGTCCTTAACCCGCGCCGTCTCGGGGAGGGGTGTTTTTAACCGCCCCCAAGGTTTCCGCGGGAAGTGAAAAAACGGCACGAGTCAGCGTGCCGAAATATAACATGCCTATTCCCACATAAATTTGACATGTTGTGTCAGAATTTGTATGTCAGATCATCTAGGATCAACGTGTTAGTCAAGGTCAAGTGAGGTCACCTCCAGGAAAGTTCAACCAGTCGCTACGCGTTAACGGATAAATATATTTTATTAAACTTTCAGCGTTTTTTATCTTTAGGAACGAAACAAAACACACTGGAGGATTCTTCCGTTTTTGATTACATATTAGTTTGACATATTTGCCCGTTGGAGTTAAAATATAAGATTCTGGGTAAAGTATGCATTTTTATGAGAGCCAGTTGAATACGAACAACGTTTCTCTGTCCGTTCTATCCATTAGAAAAAGAACAATGAAAGAAAACTTCAAAACTCTAAAGTTTTGAAATTTCAAAATAAAAATATTTGGCTTTGGGTGGGCAAAAATTTTAGGGCCATGGTCAATTTCGCCTTCCCTTTCTGATTTCAAATATTCTTCTTCTTCTTCAAATGTCACCCAGAATTAACTTCCCAGAGCCAAAAACATGATGTAAGTCGGCACAACCTAGGCCCCCTAGTGACGTCACTTTCGGATGATATATATTGGGGGTAGTATCTATCCCTACTCGTCGAGCGCTTTCCGATGACACCTCTTTCGTTTTCTTGCGACGCTTAGTTTAGAGAATAGAGGTGGGTTCTATCAATACCCCCAAGAAAAGGTGTGAGGTTATGACCGGAAAGACGGGGAGGATTAATAATACTTACCCTGGGTGTACACAAATCCCAACCAGGATTAGACTGTGAATGACTACACATTTCGACGACGCTCCACCCCCTATTCTGATGGACTGGCGTGGCTACAAGTCGGTGATAAAAAGTGTGGGATGCTACCAGAGGTGGTTGGACGATACGCACTATATATCGCGGCGGTGGAATTGCCTGAAGTGTCGGACGCGGTGACAGGGCTGTCTGAAGCGTCTGATCAGCTGGATCCCCTGGAGTGCCTGATCAGCTAGTCGGCTTGTCTAAAGTATCTGGTGCCGTGGCGCGACAGTCTGGAGCGCCTGGAGCGCCTGGAGCGCCTAGATCAGCTGAACGGCTTGTCTGGAGTGGTTGCATTCGGCTTGTCTGGAGCGCCTGGTGCTGCGACGCGATTCGTGCGACGCTTAGTTCGGAGCCTGGGATGCTCCCAAAGGTGGTTGGATCTGTCAGCCTGCCGATCACCACAAGACTGATGATGCCTCCACGCCGCTCGATGCAACACCTGAGAAAGGCGGAAGCGTCCACATGAGCGGGAAACCGAGGTCAGCGCCGAGCTATCCCTGCCCGCAGTAGCATCGGGATCTTCGCGAGATCCGGATACAGCTCTGCTGAGTGGTGTGTGCTGGGGGCAGGCAGAGGAGGGGAGGGGAGTTGGAACGGGCGGTGATATATTGATGTGGTTCGTATCACCCGGGAGCCCAAGCGCTGTGTGATACTGGTTGCTTGGAGAACTAGGTCGACAGCGGGTGATGGAGACCATTGTGAAATATGGTCCATGGGGTTGGAAGCTGCGCAAAGTCGCACTGCCATCTGTCTGCATCCTGGTGCTGCCAGTATTGACCATTCCCGGTGGTGCCAGTATTAACCATGTCTTGTGCTGCCAGTATTGACTATGCCCGCGAGGAACCCGGAAATTGGTACCGTTATCGACTCTGTCATGGCAGCTGTGATGGATATGGATCATACGTAATCACACTACGAATAAGACTACGGTGCTGCGTGCTACGCGGCAAACAATGACCTCAAATGCGCTCCATGTCCCGATCTGCCCAAATGTTGCCGATCGGGCAGACCAGTCAGTGCCCAATCTGCACACTTCTATGTTGAATCACCATTGAAGTGTCACCACACCTATGGCCGTCTGTGCACACATCACAAGTTGTTATGGTAAATGTGATCAGTTCAGTGACGTGGACCTGCTGTAGCTGTGGTCAGGACTGTGACGTGGACCTGCCGTAGCTGTGGTCAGTTCAATGACGTGGAACTGTCGTAGCTGTGGTCAGTTCAATGACGTGGAACTGTCGTAGCTGTGGTCAGTTCAGTGACGTGGACCTGTCGTAGCTGTGGCCAGTTCAGTGACGTGGACCTGCTGTAGCTGTTATCAGTTTAGTCATGTTCGTGATGGCTAAGGATGAGTCATTGGTGGCTTGAGCTCGCCTTCCACAAATATATTGCAGTTCCATCCCTGCTGATATATCCACCAGGAACGTGATTGTGGATCCAGAATGGCATGGGTTATGGATCCACTATGACCTAGGCTGCTGGCTCCACTATGACCTGACCGGAGCCGCTGTCAGGACGCGTCCGGACTCGTTATGGGCCGCAGCTGGACCCAATACTGACCGGCGACCTGACCGGAGACGACCGACACAATACTCCTGCCACGGACCAGCTCTGTGCCTGTTGGTGAGGTTCCGCCAGCGTGACACTCACTGCTGTGGGGGAATGTCCAGCGCTCGTCTGAGCCAGCCTCGTCACAGCCGCCGCAGCAGTCTGCAGGCGCTGCGCTGTGACAGATCTGAGCTGATGGGACGATCAGTTCTGAGCTGCCGTGGCAGTCTGTACACGAAGCGTGTCAGTCTGTAGACGCTGCTGTGGCAGTCTGTGCACGTTTCAGTGACAGATCATAGCTGCCGGGGTAGTTTGTAGACTGCCTGTGCCAGTCTGTCACTCCGCTGTGACGGCATGTCAGGCCGCTGTGACGATATATCACGCATCTGTGAGTCTGTTCATGCAGCAGCGTGGTCGCCACCTGAGCGACCGTTACCTGCACGAATATAGAGGGCACGGCGTGGGGACGAGGTCCGCCCACTGACTGAGTGACCGTGTGGCCGTGTCGTCCTGGGGACGAGGTCCGCCCACTGACTAGACCGGTGGCCGTGGGGCAGTCCGCCCACGACTGTGGCCGTGTCGACGAGGTCCGCCCACTGACTGGTGACCGTGTGGCCGTGGGGACGAGTCCGCCCACTGACTAGTGCCGCCGGCCCCCACTACTAGTACCGTGTGCCGTGGGGACGAGGTCCGCCCACTGACTGGTGGCCGTGTGGTCCTGGGGACGAGGTCCGCCCACTGACTGGTGACCGTGTGGCCGTGGGGACGAGGTCCGACCACTGACTGGTGACCGTGTGGCCGTGGGGACGAGGTCCGCCCACTGACTGGTGCCCCCACTGCTAGTGACCGTGTGGCCGTGGGGACGAGGTCCGCCCACTGACTGGTGACCGTGTGGCCGTGGGGACGAGGTCCGCCCACTGACTAGTGACCGTGTGGCCGTGGGGACGAGGTCCGCCCACTGACTAGTGACCGTGTGGCCGTGGGGACGGGGTCCGCCCACTGACTGGTGACCGTGTCGCCGTGGGGACGAGGTCCGCCCACTGACTAGTGACCGTGTGGCCGTGGGGACGAGGTCCGCCCACTGACTAGTGGCCGTGTGGCCGTGGGGACGAGGTCCGCCCACTGACTGGTGCCGTGTGACCGTGTGGCCCTGGGGACGAGGTCCGCCCACTGACTAGTGACCGTGTGGCCGTGGGGACGAGGTCCGCCCACTGACTAGTGACCGTGTGGCCGTGTGGTCCTCGGGACGAGGTCCGCCCACTGACTAGTGACCGTGTGGCCGTGGGGACGGGGTCCGCCCACTGACTGGCGCGGTGACCGTGTCGTCTCGCCTGGGTGAGCGGACCGTAGCGGCGGCCGCCACCGCCGCCGCCGCTCGCAGCGTGTGTCGGGAGTCGGCGCGGCGCGCTGGCGTCGGATCGCCTCCGCAGTCCCCTCAATACACCTGCTGTTGTAGTGGCGCCGGGCACCACCACTGGTCCGCCGAGACTCGCCACGGTGAACCAGGAGCCCGCCCAAAAGTGCCCGGGAGTTCGCAGGTCGGGGAGCTGCCCAGAAGCTCTGTGCTACTATGCAGTGACCGTGGAAGATGGTGTCCAGTGCGCACAGTGCAGCAGAGTCAGTGCAGAGTGTGACGTCGGTCTGCGCGAAAACAGTTGGCATTGTGGCCGGATCTGTCCGCGGTTGGTTCGGAGACGGCTGAGAGCGAGCTCTGCTCTTGAACTGCTCAGCTCTTCCTGCGGTGATCCCTGCTCCAATTCGTGCGACGTGCGCGCCGTCCTGTCGGCACGGCGTGAGTGGAGAGCCCGCCGTCCTGTCGGCACGGCGAGAGTGGAGAGCTCGCCATCCTGTCGGCACGGCGAGAGTGGAGAGCCCGCCGTCCTGTCGGCACGGCGTGAGTGGAGAGCCCGCCATCCTGTCGGCACGGCGTGAGTGGAGAGCCCGCCGTCCTGTCGGCACGGCGTGAGTGGAGAGCCCGCCGTCCTGTCGGCACGGCGGGGGAGTGAGCTCGCCATCCTGTCGGCACAATCGCCGTCCTGTCGGCACGGCGTGAGTGGAGAGCCCGCCGTCCTGTCGGCACGGCGAGAGTGGAGAGCCCGCCGTCCTGTCGGCACGGCGAGAGTGGAGAGCCCGCCGTCCTGTCGGCACGGCGAGAGTGGAGAGCCCGCCGTCCTGTCGGCACGGCGAGAGTGGAGAGCGCGCCGTCCTGTCGGCACGGCGTGAGTGGAGAGCCCGCCGTCCTGTCGGCACGGCGTGAGTGGAGAGCTCGCCGTCCTGTCGGCACGGCGTGAGTGGAGAGCCCGCCGTCCTGTCGGCACGGCGTGAGTGGAGAGCCCGCCGTCCTGTCGGCACGGCGTGAGTGGAGAGCCCGCCGTCCTGTCGGCACGGCGTGAGTGGAGAGCCCGCCGTCCTGTCGGCACGGCGTGAGTGGAGAGCGCGCCGTCCTGTCGGCACGGCGTGAGTGGAGAGCCCGCCATCCTGTCGGCACGGCGTGAGTGGAGAGCCCGCCGTCCTGTCGGCACGGCGTGAGTGGAGAGCCCGCCGTCCTGTCGGCGCGGCGTGAGTGTAGAGCTCGCTGTGGACGGTGAGCTCGGCCCGCCGTGACGCACAAGCCACCATGCCGCTGGACTCGGTCACCGGTGGCCGCCTGGCGTGTCCGCCTGCTAATTGCTGTGCAGTGGCGTTTTGCGGCGTTTTATGGCGGTTCGGCGGCGAGTGACGGCGCCGTAACTGTTGACGGTCTGTGGCGGCGGTTCAGCCGTCAGCGATACTTAACTGTGGCGCTTCGGCTGTGAGCGGGACTCTTGTGTGGTGATGCAGCCGTCAGCTGAAGAATAGGTCGATCGTTCAGCCGTCAGCCTGGGTCAGTTGTGACGGTTCAGCCGTCAGCCTGGGTCTGTTGTGACGGTTCAGCCGTCAGCCTGGGTCTGTTGTGACGGCTCAGCCGCCAGCCTGGGTCTGTTGTGACGGTTCAGCCGTCAGCGGTTGATGGTTCAATCATCTGTTGAGACTGTTCAGCCGATTGGTGGGCCTCCCACCACAATTCACCTGCGTGGTGTGAGCCTTTCGACGTTTCGGAGTGCCAGGCGGGCGGCAATATGGGACGTTTTGGCAATGGGCCGTGGCTTTACTGACGCAACAAGATACGGCACGTGGCGACCGGCGGCGTGAGAAGCAGCCATTGGCGTACGCTGTTGTAACGGGCCGATAACACAATCAGCGCGGCCTGCGGCTGTTGCGCTGTCAGTAGGTGTGGACGCGTCACTGAGCCGAACCTGGCCAGTGTACGTCACGTGGGGCTGGTGACGGTGCGGCTGGCACTGCGGCGGGACCCGCAGTCGTCGGGTACGAGGCCCCCCCCCGGTGAGAGTGGTGCGCGATGCGGGCGATAGAGCGCCGCTCCACGTGGTACGTGCCGGTGTGTGACGCCGGGGTGGTGCCGCCGCCTGACACCGTCGAGGCGGACACGGCCGGCCGGCGCCGATCCTGCCCGCCACCTGACACTGTCGAGGCAGACTCGGCCGGCCCGCCGCCTGACACTGTCGAGGCAGACTCTGCCGGCCCGCCGCCTGACACTGTCGAGGCGGACACGGCCGGCCCGCCGCCTGACACTGTCGAGACCGACACGGCCAGCCGGCGGTGGTCCGGTCCGCTCCAGCGACTGGCCAGCTTCCGCAGCGAGGCGCGCGTGGCGGCGGTGCGGCGCGGCCGCTCGCTGGAGGACCTGGCGCGTCGCGTGCAGCGCCGCCTGCGGGCCCGCTCCCTGGTGCGCGAGCTGGACACGCGGCCGGTCGAGCGCGCCGCCGAGTCGGCCGGCGGCCGCTACACGCCCCTCGGCGAGTCGGTGTTCGGCGACCCCGCCGACGCGCTGGGCGGCCGGCAGCGCTGCTCGCTGTCGGACCGCGGCGTCCAGGTGGAGGCGCCGGTGCCGGCGCCGCGCGCCAGCCTGCACGGCAAGGCGTCCATCGCCAGTCAGAGCTCGTGCGGCAGCGGCTGCGAGCCGCCGCCGGAGAGCGGCAGCGTCAACAGCGCCGACAGCGGCGTCTACTCCGGCTCGGAGAGCGGCGCGCCGACGCGCCGCCCCGCCGCCGGCGCGCCGCACGCGCCGCCGCGGCCCTCCAAGCGGCGCCGCAAGAAGCGCGAACGCTACGAGGTGTGTCTCGGCTACCCGTGCATGACGCTGGAGGCGGACGACTGCACCATTTCTGTCTATTCGTTGCAGAAGAACAAGACGGCGCTGAGGGACCTGGTGCTGCCCACCCAGCAGGTGACGTCAGACCGAGGTAAGCCCGTCCGCCATCGTGATGGTGGCGCCACTCCAAGGTCGGCTCGGCCCCCTGGCCTGGTTTGGTGTACTGTGTGTGGCTGCAACTCAATGCTGGATTTGTTGTCCCTGAACCGTTGCAGCCCGGCTGTGTACACGCAGGTGTCCTACTCTATTTGTTCGTGCTCGGATTTTTTATGGGCGTCATAATGAGGGGCTCTCCGGAATCCCATTACTAGTTTGCGTTTCTTTTTGCATCAAATGCAAGGCTCGATTAGTTTGCAATACGGATACTTCATCCTGAATATGCTGCGAAGCAGTCCCGTCGTGCATTAACCGCAATTACTATGCTGTATAAAGCCGTGCGGTCTGGTATGTGCCAGGCTTACAATGTTTTTACCTCTTTAGAAAGCCTAATAGCTTTTTTCTTCTCACGACGTGTTTTGGCAGCAGTCAGGAGGAACTTACATCGAGCTTACATGTCGGACGGTTGTTGTATGAACCGTCGTACACGTGCAGACGACCACCTGCACCTGCCAGCCATACACAGAGAGGCAGGAGATTGCTGTACCCGTCTGTCTTACACTATAACAAACTTCCTATTGAAACAAAAATATCGAGGCTGTCAAACTTCAAGAAACATGAATTGGCTTATCTCCATGAACAACACAAGTCGCACAAAAGACTTAACAATAGAAGTGTGTGCGCTACGAACCCACCTTGAAGCCATCGCTTTCTTATTACTTCTATAAACTATTCGGTTATAGTTCGTGTAGCAAACTCTCACTACTGACCACACATCTATCGTTTCTTTGTAGATATCTGTAAGTTATACCCAGACTGCCCACAATAGCCACTGTACGTGAAGGGCATGTATCGTAAAATAACTTCACTTTCCTCTACTATAATTTCTTGAAGTATTTTCATTTTTCGAACGGAAGACGGAGAGGAGCATACTCCCTAGCAGTATGCTCCTCTCCGTTTTCTGACGCATATCCGTCGTAACTTCTGAAGTTTAAGCGGCTTTAATGGATCGGAAATTGGTCGCTGAACACATCAAAGTAAAGAGCCTGTTGACATCCGATCAAGCTTGGATGACGGCGGAGCGAAGGTACCACCTCAGACCGTGGGCAGGATGGTCTGCCTGGACCGGGGTCCCGGAGCGGGGCTGTCTCCTCAGACCGTGGACAGGATGGTCCTCCTGGATCGGGGTCCCGGAGGACTGTCTCCTCAGACCGTGGACAGGATGGTCTGCCTGGACCGGGCCGACCAGGCTCCTCGGATGGACTGTCTCCTCAGACCGTGGACAGGATGGTTCTCCTGGATCAGGGGCCCTCACCGGGACAGGGGTCTGCCTCCTCAGACCGTGGACAGGATGGTTCTCCTGGCGCTCCCTACCGTCGGGTCCCTGGAGCGGGGCTGCCTCCCCCTCAGACCGTGGGCAGGATGGTCTGCCTGGACCGAGTCCTGGAGCGGTACTGCCACCTCAGTGCTGGCCAGGTGGTCTGCCTCGACCTTTGCACGTGCGGAGTCCCCGATGTTGTTCCCCAGCTGTGGCACCACGTGTGTTCGAGTATTTGCCACACCAAATGCGAGCATCGAAAAACATGTGAATGGTTGTCTTCTTGGAGTCGTTATTCCAGGGTTTCGCTACCTTCCATTGGAAGGGCTCAGTGGAGTCTAACGACCGTCACTGGATAGCTGGTCAGCATCATACTATCACTTCTATTAGCTTAAGGGTGATGACCGTCACGGTGCAACTGGTGAGAATCATGCTCTCACTTCTCTTGCGTCAATCGGCCGGTAATGCCGTGGGAAGCCAATTGAAATTCGGCCAAATTGTGACATTCCTCCCATCAGCTGTGAGATCCGTTTGTAGACAACTGGTGGGCGGCGCTGACTTGACTCACCGCTGACGTGAATCACCGCTGACTTTACTCATCGCTGATGTGACTCACCGCTGACTTTACTCATCGCTGACGTGACTCACCGCTGACTTTACTCATCGCTGATGTGACTCACCGCTGACTACTCATCGCTGACTTGACTTACCGCTGACTTGACTCACCGCTGACTTGACTCACCGCTGACTTGACTCACCGCTGACTTGACTCACCGCTGACTTGACTCACCGCTGACTTGATTCACCGCTGACTTGACTCACCGCTGGCTGCTTGACTGCTCCGTCCACAGGCTATTCCAATGTATTTCACCGTGTTGTGATGTTGTGGCGGAAAGCAAAATCAAACCCGAATACCAAATCATACTTTTTAGTGTTTTCAGCCAGGAATATTAAGGGTTGACTCGACTTCATGGGAGTAATAACGGATTGTGGACAGGATACGACATTGTTTTCGTGTCGACTTTTCCCATGCAACCCCATGGGCGCATTGTGGAGAGGCATGTCCCCCTCCCTCATCGTATCGATGCCCATGGTCGAAAAGTCTGGCTGTTTGTTGGTTTTGGTTTTTGCGACACGTGGACTGCTTTGGTCATATAGCGTCGCCAGTCTCTCGCGCCGATTGGCTGAGGGGCGGGGACGCAGCAACAGGTGGGACTCGAACTCACACTCACAGCCTCTCGACTGGATGGGAAGCGTCCTACCCAAGGATTACACACCCGACTCGAATGGTACCGTGAAGCGAAAGCTGAAGCTGCTCGGCTACAACGCCTGGGTCACCGTAGAGGCTACATTAAACATCAGTGTAGAGGCTACATTAAACCCTCTCCGCAGCGCACGGCGTTTTACATCCTCCCAACGTAGCGCGAGATGAGGGGGCGGCGCAACCCCTCCCCAACTCCGCTACCATATCCAAGTCGATACGACTACCGGCATGAGACAAAAAGCATGTTGCACGTGATTGACGTGCTCTTGCTATTGATGTCCGATTTGCATACTTCGTGCATACCCCCCATTCCAGGTCAGTTTGAAGGTCGATGCTTTGCATCAATATAAAATTTGCGAGTTTACTCGTTCGTTGTGTAAAACCAATAGCTGTGATGCGGTTGATATATTGGCAATGGGATCCCACAATATGTCCCAATACTAACGGTGCTAAATATGCTACATTTGGTGAATTGATCAAGGGTCAGCTGAAGTTGATGTGTCCACCTCTTTTGTAGAAATTCCTAAATAGTGTTCATCAACATCAAGTTAGATTTCAGCGTTCAATATAATTATGTGGTGACTCAGAAGATAAAACCCAAATTAAGTCTGTGACATCGAATCACTTTTTAAAGGTCATTGACCCGTACTCAAGCACCCATTCATTCATTCATTTACTCCTTAACTAACTTAGAACCATGTACCTCGAATACTCTTCAAAGGGTACGCCTGACGTTCTTCACATGAAGAGTTTGGAGGATATATATGGTGTGGGACTACAACGTACAATTCAGAAATACTGCTGAGCAACATTTATTCAAGGCTCTACTCATACAAGAACGCAATCAGATCGTAAATCAACAAGGATTGAGTACATGATTCATGATGGCTATATGATGGACGGAGTATATGACTATGCACGCTGGCCAATACAAATAATGTGTCTTGACGGCACATCTCGGAGACAAAGGTGCATACAGGGCAGTTGTCACCTGTGGATCGTCTCCGCTTTCACTCACATCGATGTCTGGTCGAACCAGCGAATTCGACCTCCGGGAACTTGGGTAATGTCATACGCGTTGTGTATATTTCGTAATGCGGTGTGCGTAATGTCTGCGATGTCAGCAACGTATTCGTATTCGCCTTTAAATACGCATTCGCCCACACTCAGAATGTATCCAAACTGTGACAGTACCATTCCTGAGGAGGGAACAAGCATCCACTCAACGCATCTGCTTGTCACACTAAACTGCTTGTCCGCTGGAGGCGAAAATGGATCATAAAATGCACACCACGCCGTAACCTATGCATTAAACAGACCAGCATACACCTTACCCTTGCATACCCTCCCACTTGTAGAATATTCACCTCACGCCCATTCGTCTTACCCATTCCATGTGGCTAGCGCCACATTTCACAATACCGCCGATATTAAGACGTTATTAACATCACAAAACGACTCTGGTCCCATCATACACCACAGGCTCAGAACAGCCCAGCATACCTTTTACTCTGGCGTACCCTGTAATGTTTATAATATTCACCTGGCTACCACGAATTTTGCGCATGGCAACCCAATGTTTGTGGCCAGCGCTACCTTTGGCAATACCGCCGTGATGAAAACGTCATCAATTTCGAATAGCGACTCGAACCAATATTGAAACCTTTATAATCGACTTAGCTCGTAGTCAGGCCTTTGAGGTGTAATTCGGACAATACCGTTGTGCACCAAGACGTGCCGGTCTACCGGTGCCTCTTGCTTCGACCCGCTGACATTCCTGGCTGATTGCCTGGCGACATCTATTTGCGCTACCAGGAAGCGCAAAATTAGGAAAGCCGCACTTCGGCTGGTGCCGTTAGTGGCCAACTTCCGGTCAGTTGTGTCTCGACTGGCAACTCTTAAGCATGCAACTCCCCAGTGCAGGGTGTGAATCTTAAAGGGAGAGTGGGGACGAGTAGTCTAGGGGTAAGTTGCTCGTCTCACAATCGAAAGATTGCGGGTTCGAGTCTCGCATGTCGCTACTCTTCGCCCGCGACCAATCGGCGTGAGAGATTGGCGACGCTATATGACTCAACGGTCGACGTGTCGTAAAGCCAATAACCACCTTAAAGGGAGAGTGGAGTCTTTGACGCAAGGAGGAGTAGGAAGGTTTGACGTGCTTGGCACGCTCTGTTACGGGCGGTGGGGACGCTGGCGGCAGGTCCTATGCGGGCCTCTGAGTCGGAGCCTCTTGCGCCGCCAGGCAGGGCACAGACAACCTGGACGGGAGCGAAGACTATCTCACCGATATTGATGACAAGTACTTGGATCTTATGATAGGCTTATAATAGGCTTACTTTTTGGAGGACAAAAAATATTTCCGATTCAGGCTGCTTTGCTTTGAGACTGAAAATTTATAGATGTAAGTGAAAGCTATATGTATACCTGTTACTAAAAAAACACCAATTTTGCCAGTATGGTTGGGTGAATCTTGAGAGATGACTTCTCAGTATTTCCCTTGCATCAATTTGATGATGGGAGAACGGAAGCCTGAAATTTCCACGTTTTTTTACCGCCGAGCACCTGCTGTTAAATTTAGTGCGCCGATATGCATTGTCAGCAATATTGCTAAAACACTGGCAACAATATAGCTAAAACACTGGAAGCACAATAGTAACACTATTGCTAAAACACAGGCAGCACTTCTGCTAAACACCGATAGGATTATGGCTAAAGTACTGGCAGCACTACTGATAAAATATGGAAACTTTGCAAAGGTGTTGCAGGGATTTATTGTGCAAACTTGTTACATGGTACCTAGATCGACCGCCCGATCGAGAAATTGCCTCCTATATAACACAGTGTTAATGAGAGCTTACAATACACACAATGTACGACATCTTATGATCACATAATGGATATAATGGATCATATAATGTTTTTTTCCATGAAATTATTACCTTACGGTGAGTCTGGCCATGAAATAGAACTCCAATGCCACTTAAAGCTCTAATAACTTCACCTGAACTGGCCGATCTAGGTTGTAGGTCGTGTGCTAATTTAGTACGCGCAAATTAAATAAATATAGGTTGACGGTCTCAAAGCGTAGGTGATGAAAACATCGCATAGGCTTGAGCGATAGTTCCCACGTTCCGAGAGCAAGCATTATGAGGATCGAACTAGCCTGCCATACCACTGTCGCATGTTCACATCAGGCGAGGGTGATTTCCATACTCGGCAGACAGTGGCTCTCCTGCGCTAATGGATGCTTTACTAAGATCTGAATAGCATGTTACGGACGAGATGGCCCGCGCTTCCATCAAGAACACCATGGCCTACAGCTTGGATGCTATTGTTTATCTATTTGATGTATATTTATTTATAGCTCAGCGTACAGTTATTTCCAAACTGAGAATGAAGCTGGAATTTATATGGAACTAATGAGTCATAATTTTTGCAGCACCCCGAAATGAGCGCTTAATGCCTGTAGTATCCCTCAAAGGGCCATTAGTGCCTGCAGAACCCCTCGATGAGTCTTTAGTGCCTGCAGTACCCCGCGATAACATTGTCAACGTGAATTCGTGTGGAATCAGCGAACAACCATCGCACGACGTGAATGGGGTGGGGGCTCCTGCCCTTCACACCCAGTTTGCCATACAATGGCTATGTGACAGCCAACAAATTCATATACGAATAACATCGCGAAATGAGAAGTGGTGGAACGATGAATCACTGGAATGAGCATATTCATTGTTTAAAAGTTACGCCAGAAAATTAGTTGACCGCACGTAATGTGTATTATGAAATAAAACTTCCGAGCAGTGCAGAACTGTGCGATTTAAATTTGACGGCTTAAACAATGCTTAGCTAGCAATTCGGAGTGGCTGGCCAGTTTGTGTCGATGGCTTCGGACCGATCGCATGCCGATCGAGGGCCGATCGAGGGCCGTTCAGGGGCCGATCGAGGGCCGATCAGGGGCCGATCTGGGGCCGATCTGGGGCCGATCGTTTGCAGTTTGCCGTTGTATGGTGCTGCCATTAATTCCATCGCCAATAGGCTGGGCCTGAACGGACCTAGTTAATTACCAGCTTTAGTTTATGTTCCAATTTCAGCACACCGCGTTTGTATGCAAACCAATTTCTTGCCTGTATGCTAATGGACTTGTCTTTTGTATATTCCGAGTTAGTTTAATCAGTTCTGCAAGTGCAGATGCATAGTCGCGCAGCCATGATTTCCTAACAGGCGGTAAACTAAAAAATAGACAAACGAGTATGCGAACACTTTTGGAGGAAAAAAATATTGGTTTTAGGTGGTAGGAATTGCCAAATGTCTCGCTTGATCTGGCGTATTTTGGGTTGCTAGGGGGTGGCGAAATTCGTCCCCTTCGTTGTGCTTCTGCCGATGCGCACGTGGAATACGAAAATGCGGAAAATGCGATGCTCGCTTTCATTGAAACCTTGCCAAATTGCCATGGTTTGCAATAGCATCCCTAAAAAAGGATCATTATGCTGTAGCCATGCATTAACTGATCAAGCGCATTAAAGCAATGGATAAGTTGCATTAGCCTTAGATGTGTCGGAATATGCTAACAACTTCCCTCGTCTCGCGCCGTCTTGTGAAGGGAGTCTTTTTCGTCCCCTAAGGTATTGCGGGGACAGGGAAAAACGGTGCGCGGCAGCGCGCCAAATATGGCATTCCCCTCGCCACATAAATTTGACATGCGTGAAAATTTTGAGATCATGTCATTCGCGGGCACCGAGTTAATCAGCACCAAGTGAAGTCACGTCCAAAAAGCTTAGCCTGTTGTCACACACTTTAGCGGGAAAAGACATTTCAAGGAAACTTTCAGCGTTTGCTTATGTTTAGGGACGTAACAAAACGCTGAGATAACTATTGAGTTACCTGTTGAGATACTCAACAGGTAACTATTGTCAGGTAGGTGCAAAAGGTGGTCATGTGCCCAACCACAAAAGTATTTTCCCCAATGAAGTCTCCATAAATATGGGGACTTGTGGGCTTTCAGACATATCAGCTGAAATTATGGCATCATTTTTATCATTGATGTATGTCATATTTTCCACTTTGTTGCCTGGCGTGGCAACAATGACATAATAGCTTCTCGTAACTGGAAAAGTATGCATTGACTACATAAATGGATGGTCCCATCCTCTGAATCACGTTCAGAAACGTATTTCTTAACGAACACAAAGTTTGTGGTGTCGCTGAAGCAGCGTTTTTCACAAAAGGTGTATACTTGTTGAAACTTGCCAAGGGCTGCAAGCTGGCTGCTTGTATAGATTCAGTATTCAGTAGAGGATTTGAATTTGACATAGTGGTACATTGTGCCCATTATACCTTGGCTAAGTAAAAAGTTGTTAAGTTGCTCAATAGTTGACAATAATCATTGTATGAGCGCTAACTCTCTCAGCCGATGCCGGCGCACGATATTCAGAATTTCAACACATAGAATCCATGCTAAAAGATAATGACTACATTTGATTTGTTTGACAGCAGCATTCAGCTGTCCAAGCTGGTTATTTATTTAAGGTCATTACGACACTGAATTAGAGACAAAACTAGGAAATCAGGAAGGTATTCTGAAGGCTGCACTACCTGTAGGTTCCAGACCTTGTGTTTGGAAATTTGATTGCGTTTATTGACATCACCCATGAAGATCTTGAACTACAATGTATTTATGAAAGGCATGCTATTTTTTCTCACGCTTTTGGGGCCAATAAAATCAGGTAAGGGTTTCCAGTTGAACGGGATAAACACCGCTGTTTTTTACAGGCAAGGAGTTAAAGTTGCAACTTTTTTTTAATGGTCCGCATTGGAGACAAAACGAAGACATGGAGACTTGGTTGGCGACACTCCAACAGCCCCCATAGAAGCTGCCTGAGTGCAGGCAAGGTGCTTATATAGCAGCTTCTAAGAACCCCCTAGTGTCTGCGCCCAGAGGTCGTATATTCAGTTGTCTGACAGGTTCAAACGACAGTGCATATATTGCCTGTATGCTCCTGGCTCGATAAACAATGCTCCTGGCTCGATGAACAATGCTCCTGGCTCGATGAACAATGCTCCTGGCTCGATGAACAATGCTCCTGGCTCGATGAACAACTCGTCCGGCCGTGCAAGCGCTGCAGATGTCTATCCACCCGATAACGTCAGGTCGACTAGCAACGCAACGCATCGTTTACGATTCTCGGCAGGGTACCCGACATTTACACCATGCGTCACAAAAACAAAGCTCGCTGACTGCGTCCGGTACGCGGAACAGCCAGCCAGCTACCATCGATCTTTACAGGTTGATTACGGCTCTCGTAGGTTAGTCACCATCCAACGAGAGCAAATCGTCAAAAAACAGCCACGCTACTATGGCAGCAAGGCAATTAACCGCGAATGAAACGTTGATGACCATATATCGTGGGAATCCGGCGGATGAAGTGACCTTGAAACCGCTCAAATCCGCGGTAAAAGGGGACTGGCGCACACAGAGAGCGTGATAATCCGCTGAGCTCGAAGCCACGCCGGATCGGTGCGCCATACAGGTTTGGATAGTTTCCTCACGTGCTGCTGAAAGCCTGGCATAATTTCCTGTCAAGTGGGTAAGTAGACGGAGAGTTGTCGCAAGGCAACCGCTGATAGCATGCAGCGGACTCGGCCTCTCAGCTAGGCTTTCGAAGTTAGGTACTGCATTCATATACTGTGTGGCTGATGCGATTTTATTTTTATTGTTGCAGTTTAGTTTAAAAAGTGACATGTGACATGTGACATAAAAAGCGACCCATCACCGGCACCTATATCACGTTCAAAGCCACCTAATGCTTTGCTTGCCCACGTTTGAATTGTAACTACGTATTCAATGGCATTAAAAATTGTATACATGGATGAAATGGCGCACTGTTGTGGTCTTCGCTCGTGTTTTATGCCATGCGGCCACATTTATGTTTAGCGTTTGGACCCTAAATTTATAAACTTGTGGTCTTTTCAGAATATCCTACTTGATGTTATCAATTTTGATGCCACATATAATGCAAATGAGAATGAGCGTGTTTCGTTTCATCAGCAGGCCAGTGTGTCCTTTTATATACAGTTCGGTTTTTCGAATAATCTCCACTTCACTCGAGCTATCCTTTGCGCGAATGATTGCATGCTTGCCACCGAAATATTTAGTTTGGTGTGATTAAGTGCTGCTGTGATTTTGTGTGGCATTAATGAGCTGTTTGAAGTGAGTAATGGACAAACGGGCATTTAATAGGGCATCCACGTGTGGTTTTCTTTTCGTACTGATCTTCCTGCACGCATGTGTCGATTACTATTTTGGTCATGTTTCCTTCGAGGCCTGGTTTCGTGCTGAATGTTCTGAACATGCTGATTTGTGATGATGTTTTGGATGGTTGCCGTGACCAGTATTTCAAATTTCATAGGAGAGGGGCTATTTTAATAGTACATGTACCAATTATCTGTGCAAGGACATGATTGTATTAGGTATATTTTCTTCAATTAGCAATAAACGATTTGGATTAACTACTTCAAGAACAGCGATTCCAGACTCTGCTACTAGGACGACGCTTCAGTAATGAAGACCGTCGATATCTATCATGAGGCTGTCATAGTCTCAGCTCAGCTGGCTTGCACCACCTGCTCATTAAGCCTGGGCACACATATTTAGTTGAAGGTACACTTGGCTCTAAGCTCTATATGAGGGGCAAGTAAAATGGTATGAAGTTTTCACATTTGTACCGGGAAAGATACACAGATTGACTATATCGACAGCAGCTGATGACTGACGTCATAGCACTGGGTGATAGTCGACTGATGTGGTCACACTGGACAGCAGGATCCACCAAGTTCTGCCATCATCCACCAGGACAGCACTGAGTGGTAGTCGACTGATGTGGTCACACTGGACAGCAGGATCCGCCAAGTTCTGCCATCATCCACCAGGGCAGCACTGAGTGGTAGTCGACTGATATGGTCACACTGGACAGCAGGATCCACCAAGTTCTACCATCATCTACTAGCACAGCGCTCGGGTAGATAACTTCACGAACCGATCGAGTACTCCCGGATTGTTCGTTCGGCTCGCTGCAGAGTCTGACGAGTTCGTGCTGCGTATCTGGCGGCACACCATACAGTGTCCAGCGGTGCACAGTGTCCGGCGGTGTACAGTATGCGGCGGTGTACAGTGTCCGGCGGTGTACAGTGTCCGGCGGTGTACAGTGTCCGGCGGTGTACAGTGTCCGGCGGTGTACAGTCCCCGGCGGTGTACAGTGTCCGGCGGTGTACAGTGTCCGGCGGTGTACAGTGTCCGGCGGTGTACAGTGTCCGGCGGTGTACAGTGTCCGGCGGTGTACAGTGTCCGGCGGTGTACAGTGTCCGGCGGTGTACAGTGTCCGGCGGTGTACAGTGTCCGGCGGTGTACAGTGTCCGGCGGTGTACAGTGTCCGGCGGTGTACAGTGTCCGGCGGTGTACAGTGTCCGGCGGTGTACGTGTACAGTGTCCGGCGGTGTACAGTGTCCGGCGGTGTACAGTGTCCGGCGGTGTACAGTGTCCGGCGGTGTACAGTGTCCGGCGGTGTACAGTGTCCGGCGGTGTACAGTGTCCGGCGGTGTACAGTGTCCGGCGGTGTACAGTGTCCGGCGGTGTACAGTGTCCGGCGGTGTACAGTGTCCGGCGGTGTACAGTGTCCGGCGGTGTACAGTGTCCGGCGGTGTACAATGTCCGGCGGTGTACAGTGTCCGGCGGTGTACAGTGTCCGGCGGTGTACAGTGTCCGGCGGTGTACAGTGTCCGGCGGTGTACCGTGTCCGGCGGTGTACAGTGTCCGGCGGTGTACAGTGTCCGGCGGTGTACAGTGTCCGGCGGTGTACAGTGTCCGGCGGTGTACAGTGTCCGGCGGTGTACAGTGTCCGGCGGTGTACAGTGTCCGGCGGTGTACAGTGTCCGGCGGTGTACAGTGTCCGGCGGTGTACAGTGTCCGGCGGTGTACAGTGTCCGGCGGTGTACAGTGTCCGGCGGTGTACAGTGTCCGGCGGTGTACAGTGTCCGGCGGTGTACAGTGTCCGGCGGTGTACAGTGTCCGGCGGTGTACAATGTCCGGCGGTGTACAGTGTCCGGCGGTGTACAGTGTCCGGCGGTGTACAGTGTCCGGCGGTGTACAGTGTCCGGCGGTGTACAGTGTCCGGCGGTGTACAGTGTCCGGCGGTGTACAGTGTCCGGCGGTGTACAGTGTCCGGCGGTGTACAGTGTCCGGCGGTGTACAGTGTCCGGCGGTGTACAGTGTCCGGCGGTGTACAGTGTCCGGCGGTGTACAGTGTCCGGCGGTGTACAGTGTCCGGCGGTGTACAGTGTCCGGCGGTGTACAGTGTCCGGCGGTGTACAGTGTCCGGCGGTGTACAGTGTCCGGCGGTGTACAGTGTCCGGCGGTGTACAGTGTCCGGCGGTGTACAGTGTCCGGCGGTGTACAGTGTCCGGCGGTGTACAGTGTCCGGCGGTGTACAGTGTCCGGCGGTGTACAGTGTCCGGCGGTGTACAGTGTCCGGCGGTGTACAGTGTCCGGCGGTGTACAGTGTCCGGCGGTGTACAGTGTCCGGCGGTGTACAGTGTCCGGCGGTGTACAGTGTCCGGCGGTGTACAGTGTCCGGCGGTGTACAGTGTCCGGCGGTGTACAGTGTCCGGCGGTGTACAGTGTCCGGCGGTGTACAGTGTCCGGCGGTGTACAGTGTCCGGCGGTGTACAGTGTCCGGCGGTGTACAGTGTCCGGCGGTGTACAGTGTCCGGCGGTGTACAGTGTCCGGCGGTGTACAGTGTCCGGCGGTGTACAGTGTCCGGCGGTGTACAGTGTCCGGCGGTGTACAGTGTCCGGCGGTGTACAGTGTCCGGCGGTGTACAGTGTCCGGCGGTGTACAGTGTCCGGCGGTGTACAGTGTCCGGCGGTGTACCGTCCGGCGGTGTACAGTGTCCGGCGGTGTACAATGTCCGGCGGTGTACAGTGTCCGGCGGTGTACAGTGTCCGGCGGTGTACAGTGTCCGGCGGTGTACAGTGTCCGGCGGTGTACAGTGTCCGGCGGTGTACAGTGTCCGGCGGTGTACAGTGTCCGGCGGTGTACAGTGTCCGGCGGTGTACAGTGTCCGGCGGTGTACAGTGTCCGGCGGTGTACAGTGTCCGGCGGTGTACAGTGTCCGGCGGTGTACAGTGTCCGGCGGTGTACAATGTCCGGCGGTGTACAGTGTCCGGCGGTGTACAGTGTCCGGCGGTGTACAGTGTCCGGCGGTGTACAATGTCCGGCGGTGTACAGTGTCCGGCGGTGTACAGTGTCCGGCGGTGTACAGTGTCCGGCGGTGTACAGTGTCCGGCGGTGTACAGTATCCGGCGGTGTACAGTGTCCGGCGGTGTACAGTGTCCGGCGGTGTACAGTGTCCGGCGGTGTACAGTGTCCGGCGGTTTACAGTGTCCGGCGGTGCACAGTGTCCGGCGGTGCACAGTGTCCGGCGGTGTACAGTGTCCGGCGGTGTACAGTGTCCGGCGGTGCACAGTGTCCGGCGGTGTACAGTGTCCGGCGGTGTACAGTGTCCGGCGGTGTACAGCGTCCGGCGGTGTACAGTGTCCGGCGGTGTACAGTGTCCGGCGGTGTACAGTGTCCGGCGGTGTACAGTGTCCGGCGGTGTACAGTGTCCGGCGGTGTACAGTGTCCGGCGGTGTACAGTGTCCGGCGGTGTACAGTGTCCGGCGGTGTACAGTGTCCGGCGGTGTACAGTGTCCGGCGGTGTACAGTGTCCGGCGGTGTACAGTGTCCGGCGGTGTACATTGTCCGGCGGTGTTCAGTCCGGCGGTGTACAGTGTCCGGCGGTGTACAGTGTCCGGCGGTGTACAGTGTCCGGCGGTGTACAGTGTCCGGCGGTGTACAGTGTCCGGCGGTGTACAGTGTCCGGCGGTGCACAGTGTCCGGCGGTGTACAGTGTCCGGCGGTGTACAGTGTCCGGCGGTGTACAGTGTCCGGCGGTGTACAGTGTCCGGCGGTGTACAGTGTCCGGCGGTGTACAGTTCGGCGGTGTACAATGTCCGGCGGTGTACAGTGTCCGGCGGTGTACAGTGTCCGGCGGTGTACAGTGTCCGGCGGTGTACAGTGTCCGGCGGTGTACAATGTCCGGCGGTGTACATTGTCCGGCGGTACAGTGTCCGGCGGTGTACAGGTCCGGCGGTGTACAGTGTCCGGCGGTGCGTCCGCGGTGTACAGTGTCCGGCGGTGTACAGTGTCCGGCGGTGTACAGTGTCCGGCGGTGTACAGTGTCCGGCGGTGTACAGTGTCCGGCGGTGTACATTGTCCGGCGGTGCACAGTGTCCGGCGGTGTACATTGTCCGGCGGTGTACAGTCCCGGCGGTGTACAGTGTCCGGCGGTGTACAGTGTCCGGCGGTGTACAACGTCCGGCGGTGTACAGTGTCCGGCGGTGTACAGTCCCCGGCGGAGTACAGTGTCCGGCGGTGTACAGTGTCCGGCGGTGTACAGTGTCCGGCGGTGTACAGTGTCCGGCGGTGTACAGGTCCGGCGGTACAGTGTCCGGCGGTGTACAGCGTCCGGCGGTTACAGTGTCCGGCGGTGTACAGTGTCCGGCGGTGCATCAGTGTCCGGCGGTGTACAGTGTCCGGCGGTGTACAGTGTCCGGCGGTGTACAGTGTCCGGCGGTGTACAGTGTCCGGCGGTGTACAGTGTCCGGCGGTGTACAGTGTCCGGCGGTGTACAGTGTCCGGCGGTGTACAGTGTCCGGCGGTGTACAGTGTCCGGCGGTGTACAGTGTCCGGCGGTGTACAGTCCGGCGGTACATGTCCGGCGGTGTACATTGTCCGGCGGTGTACAGTGTCCGGCGGTGTACAGTGTCCGGCGGTGTACAGTGTCCGGCGGTGTACAGTGTCCGGCGGTGTACAGTGTCCGGCGGTGTACAGTGTCCGGCGGTGTACAGTGTCCGGCGGTGTACAGTGTCCGGCGGTGTACAGTGTCCGGCGGTGTACAGTGTCCGGCGGTGTACAGTGTCCGGCGGTGTACAGTGTCCGGCGGTGTACAGTGTCCGGCGGTGTACAGTGTCCGGCGGTGTACAGTGTCCGGCGGTGTACAGTGTCCGGCGGTGTACAGTGTCCGGCGGTGTACAGTGTCCGGCGGTGTACAGTGTCCGGCGGTGTACAGTGTCCGGCGGTGTACAGTGTCCGGCGGTGTACAGTGTCCGGCGGTGCACAGTGTCCGGCGGTGTACAGTGTCCGGCGGTGTACAGTGTCCGGCGGTGTACAGTGTCCGGCGGTGTACAGTGTCCGGCGGTGTACAGTGTCCGGCGGTGTACAGTGTCCGGCGGTGTACAGTGTCCGGCGGTGTACAGTGTCCGGCGGTGTACAGTGTCCGGCGGTGTACAGTGTCCGGCGGTGTACAGTGTCCGGCGGTGTACAGTGTCCGGCGGTGTACAGTGTCCGGCGGTGTACAGTGTCCGGCGGTGTACAGTGTCCGGCGGTGTACAGTGTCCGGCGGTGTACAGTGTCCGGCGGTGTACAGTGTCCGGCGGTGTACTCGGCTGTACAGTGTCCGGCGGTGTACAGTGTCCGGCGGTGTACAGTGTCCGGCGGTGTACAGTGTCCGGCGGTGTACAGTGTCCGGCGGTGTACAGTGTCCGGCGGTGTACAGTGTCCGGCGGTGTACAGTGTCCGGCGGTGTACAGTGTCCGGCGGTGTACAGTGTCCGGCGGTGTACAGTGTCCGGCGGTGTACAGTGTCCGGCGGTGTACAGTGTCCGGCGGTGTACAGTGTCCGGCGGTGTACAGTGTCCGGCGGTGTACAGTGTCCGGCGGTGTACAGTGTCCGGCGGTGTACAGTGTCCGGCGGTGTACAGTGTCCGGCGGTGTACAGTGTCCGGCGGTGTACAGTGTCCGGCGGTGTACAGTGTCCGGCGGTCGGCGGTGTACAGTGTCCGGCGGTGTACAGTGTCCGGCGGTGTACAGTGTCCGGCGGTGTACAGTGTCCGGCGGTGTACAGTGTCCGGCGGTGTACAGTGTCCGGCGGTGTACAGTGTCCGGCGGTGTACAGTGTCCGGCGGTGTACAGTGTCCGGCGGTGTACAGTGTCCGGCGGTGTACAGTGTCCGGCGGTGTACAGTGTCCGGCGGTGTACAGTGTCCGGCGGTGTACAGTGTCCGGCGGTGTACAGTGTCCGGCGGTGTACAGTGTCCGGCGGTGTACAGTGTCCGGCGGTGTACAGTGTCCGGCGGTGTACAGTGTCCGGCGGTGTACAGTGTCCGGCGGTGTACAGTGTCCGGCGGTGTACAGTGTCCGGCGGTGTACAGTGTCCGGCGGTGTACAGTGTCCGGCGGTGTACAGTGTCCGGCGGTGTACAGTGTCCGGCGGTGTACAGTGTCCGGCGGTGTACAGTGTCCGGCGGTGTACAGTGTCCGGCGGTGTACAGTGTCCGGCGGTGTACAGTGTCCGGCGGTGTACAGTGTCCGGCGGTGTACAGTGTCCGGCGGTGTACAGTGTCCGGCGGTGTACAGTGTCCGGCGGTGTACAGTGTCCGGCGGTGTACAGTGTCCGGCGGTGTACAGTGTCCGGCGGTGTACAGTGTCCGGCGGTGTACAGTGTCCGGCGGTGTACAGTGTCCGGCGGTGTACAGTGTCCGGCGGTGTACAGTGTCCGGCGGTGTACAGTGTCCGGCGGTGTACAGTGTCCGGCGGTGTACAGTGTCCGGCGGTGTACAGTGTCCGGCGGTGTACAGTGTCCGGCGGTGTACAGTGTCCGGCGGTGTACAGTGTCCGGCGGTGTACAGTGTCCGGCGGTGTACAGTGTCCGGCGGTGTACAGTATGCGGCGGTGTACAGTGTCCGGCGGTGTACAGTGTCCGGCGGTGTACAATGTCCGGCGGTGTACAGTCCCCGGCGGTGTACAGTGTCCGGCGGTGTACAGTGTCCGGCGGTGTACAGTGTCCGGCGGTGTACAGTGTGTGGCGGTGTACAGTGTCCGGCGGTGTACAGTGTCCGGCGGTGTACAGTGTCCGGCGGTGTACAGTGTCCGGCGGTGTACAGTGTCCGGCGGTGTACAGTGTCCGGCGGTGTACAGTGTCCGGCGGTGTACAGTGTCCGGCGGTGTACAGTGTCCGGCGGTGTACAGTGTCCGGCGGTGTACAGTGTCCGGCGGTGTACAGTGTCCGGCTCTCCGGCGGTGTACAGTGTCCGCCGGTGTACATTGTCCGGCTCTCCGTCGGACACTCCTGCCGGCCGGCTGTTGGCCGTGTTGCGACAGCTTCGGCCGCGATGTCATCGTCACCGGACCAGCGGGAACATTAGGGCGTGCCCGTCGTGTGGTAACCGACCTGACGTCGCCGCTGTGTGCTGGCGATCCGAGCCACTTTCGTTCGGCTTCTCAATCGTCAGTGAGCAGTGCTTTCACCGGACCGGCGCGCAGCGAGTCCGCACTGGCGGCGC
The DNA here is from genome assembly GCA_034440575.1 of Imbricaverruca yamaguchii. NCBI lineage: Eukaryota > Metazoa > Arthropoda > Thecostraca > Neoverrucidae > Imbricaverruca > Imbricaverruca yamaguchii. The sequence goes on along the minus strand of JAOTOL010001647.1, from coordinate 456,119 downwards.
GTGCCGCCGACCGGCAACGTCTGTCGCACTGACTCGACGTCAGCACGTGCGCACTGAACACGCGCTACGTTGTGATGCACGGGCAAACAGGCCGTCCTTTGATCAGTGGATGTCCGTGTGGCCTCAGACATCAGCCGCACGTCGTCGTCAAATGTGCAATGCCCATCCGGACAGAACCTGCTGCCTCGTATTTGGAATCGAATTGCATACGTTCAGGCGCACGGCAGGGTATTGGAGCCACCGCTCAACAGTCACCGTCGCGGTACATGCTATCATCGATAAATTATCCGAGGTATGGACGTGGGTGAGATTTCAATTATAGTTTTACTTCATTTGCGAAAATTCGTTGGTACTATTCCGCACGTAAAACTGCTCCGAAAGAACTTGCGCCGTACGGTGTCAACTAACACTGATTCAGAAGTCGTCTGATCAGGCACGCATAGCAGGTTCAGTGCAGGAAGTCTAACCGCGGTGTAACAACATATCAAACGAAGGCAAATTATATCATTTGCTTTCGTTTACCTGATGGATTATTTGGGTTGTTTCTGATATATGGTGCTCGCGAAGAACACAGTTTCCTGTGCTGAGACGACATCACCATAGTGCAATACAACGATGGCAGTGAAGTACCGATGACGCCGGTAATATGTGTGTCGTACATGCGTTTGTGGCTCGGGTAGATATTTTGGTTCACATGATGTATCGGTGATTCTGTTGTTTCAGAGTGGAAAGCAACGCTGTTGAAAGCAAAATGTTAATTCTCCGTATGTCTGCTATACTGCGCGATCTCGGTGGCATTTCCTTCCACGCTTGTGGCGCAACAATTCCTTATGCAAAATTTGTCCGTTAAACCTCTATATGACATTGGACCGGTACCTCAGTTATAGCGACCACGTCAGCCCAGTTATCGGCAAATCTACCGGCATGGATGATTACCCTCAGTCATGCGAGACATACAGCCTGCGAACATGTTGCGGACCATTGTTCGGACTCTGGTTATTTCCAGTGTTCGGCATTGTTTGACAGACAGTGGAAGGATCGTGTAGTGTCACGCATGCTGAACAAGTGAAATCACTGCTGTATATTTGTACTCGGGTCGCCACCGCGCCGATCGGAAAGAATGAGATCGCATATCCGATGCTTTCCAGCCACTGAGCTGGAGAACGACCCGGCTGCTGGCTGCCTGCCACTCTCTCTGTGATGTGTCATACAGCGCTGATCCCCCCCACATAGTTATTACATTCCCGGCATCCTAGGACCGGCGACGAGACAGGGACACGGTTGGTTATTGGTTTTGCGACAAATCGACCGTCGAGTAATGCAGCGTCGCCAATCTCTCACGCCGAGAGGTCGCGGGCGAAGGGAAGCGACAGGTGAGACCCGAACCCACAACCTTTCGGTTGTGAGACGGGCAACTTACTCCTAGACTACTCGTCCTCAGACAGGGATACGGTTGGAACACCTGGACTAGTAACGAGCCGACATTACCCAGGATGCGTGTTGAGGCCAACCGACAGCGTCTCCAGTATCGAGGCGTGAAATCGACCAGTGACTACGGAGTTTACTCACAAGCCACCAACTTTAAGGCGAAAATGAGCTTTGATGTTATAGCTGTCGCAGACGCTGTGCGTTAGTGGTCAGCGGTCGTGGTAGCAACACAGCCAGAGTGGGCGGCCGTGGCAGCAACACAGCCAGAGTGGGCGGTCGTGGCAGCAACACAGCCAGAGTGGGCGGTCGTGGCAGCAACACAGCCAGAGTGGGCGGGCAGCAACACAGCCAGAGTGGACAGGCAGCAACACAGCTAGAGTGGACAGGCAGCAACAGAGCCAGAGTGGGCGGTCGTGGCAGCAACAGAGCCAGAGTGGGCAGGCAGCAACACAGCCAGAGTGGACAGGCAGCAACACAGCCAGAGTGGGCGGTCGTGGTAGCAACACAGCCAGAGTGGGCGGCCGTGGCAGCAACACAGCCAGAGTGGGCGGTCGTGGCAGCAACACAGCCAGAGTGGGCGGTCGTGGCAGCAACACAGCCAGAGTGGGCGGTCGTGGCAGCAACACAGCCAGAGTGGGCAGTCGTGGCAGCAACACAGCCAGAGTGGACGGGCAGCAATACAGCCAGAGTGGACAGGCAGCAACACAGCCAGAGTGGACAGGCAGCAACACAGCCAGAGTGGACGGGCAGCAACACAGCCAGAGTGGGCGGTCGTGGCAGCAACACAGCCAGAGTGGGCGGTCGTGGCAGCAACACAGCTATAGTAGGGCCGGCAGCAACACAGCCAGAGTGGACGGGCAGCAACACAGCCAGAGTGGACGGGCAGCAACACAGCCAGAGTGGGCGGGCAGCAACACAGCCAGAGTGGGCGGGCAGCAACACAGCCAGAGTGGACGGCAGCAACACAGCCAGAGTGGGCGGGTAGCAACACAGCCAGAGTGGGCGGGCAGCAACACAGCCAGAGTGGGCGGGCAGCAACACAGCCAGAGTGGGTTTCCTGCCGACATGTGGTGGCGGCTCGATATCAATCCTATTCGGTGTCAGCAGTGCAATCTCTCCTCTTTGGTGATGCGCTAAATTTGAGGCGACCTTGGAAATCCTCTGCCGCCCGACGCCACGGCTCTGACCTGAAGCCCCCCCCCCCCCGGTAACGGGCATGGACGGGGACGCCTCGACTGCTCATGTGGACTCGCTGATGTGGAAGTACTGGCTGATGAAGAGAAGGGGTTAGGAGAAACGGGGACAAGGTCAGGGTATTCAGCTCTGCCGATATCTGGCGAAACTTGGTCAGTATTTGCTGAGACAGGATAGCCGAGGTCAGACCAGATCAATACCATCAATTTCCCCCGTTCTGTGACAGTCGTTAGTTGACGAAAGGTCGACCAACATCACCAATTTCGTTCTATCCGACGGAAAGGACATGTATCTACTAGGAGGACAAACAGGTCAAGTCATGTCAGGTCAGCACTGCTGGTAGCCACACACACAGCGCCCGGGCGCCGCCCGGTGGTGTCACGCGAGATCATTGAGCATTGACTGTTTACACGCTACCACTAGATCAAGGATAATCGGCCTGGGTCAGTGCTGATGATAGTCGCCGATCGAGGCATCCGCTAACGGGGCCATCACCGAGCCCATCGATCGCACATCTGTCACCGGCCCACTTCGAAACACACCCTCAGGTGTAGAACAAGCCAGTAAATAGAAGCCCAGTCAAGCCGGTAGGGTAGACATATGTAGTGATGCATCGGCAACGAATCCTGGAGTCGTCTCACGCCCGCGGGGCATTTCATTCTTCACATTGAGTGCCAGCTGCTAGATGGTTGGCTCAGCGGATGGAATGTAATATGGAGTCCGGTAACTGAATTTGGTATTCCTGTTTACATATATATATATATATATATATATATATATATATATATATATATATATATATATATATATATATGTGTGTGTATAATATTATGTGTGTGTGTGTGTGTGTGTGTGGACGTGGGTGTTGATGTGTGGGCATGTATCCATGCATGTATGCATGTAAGTATGTGACCGGATCGCATAGTTGCATTGACGTTGGAATATAGTCCATTCTAACGGTGTCAACACCACCCTTGCCCAGTTTCCCTGCCAGGCCACCGGTCACCAAACAATCTAATCTGGCAATGTCGGCAGACTACTACGCAAACACAGTCAATTTCCCCGTGGACCCACGTGCGTTGAGGCCCGGAGATCCGCCCTGCTGCGTTGTCTGGCCATTTATTCCGAGCCGTACTCCTCCAAGTGCGCGAAGAATTGGCAAGCGTAAAGAAATTTAAATTAGTACAAAACAACAGATTTGGAGCCTAAGAAGAATGCGCATTTTTCCTGTTGCTCGAGGCAAAATGTCTAATAAAGGATGTTGGATCATTCTACTTTTTGCCGTAACGGTGCAATCTACCACGCTTTGTTGTTCTCGATGTATGTGTCCGATTACTAACCTTAAGACGTAGCTGCCTTTTACTTGGACCGGCACCTCTCGCAGCGTACGCAATGTCTAGCAGCGTGTAACCGGGCTCTGAACACGCCGGTGTCAGCCCTGCCAGACGTTATTGCCCTGAAACGGTCCGTTTCGCTCTTTTTCTTTTGAAATAAATTTAGTCTGAACCCCTGCTGAGGTGGCTCTGTGGTCCAGGGTCCGTTGAATTTCTAAAACGTATCATTTTAATAAATTTTAATTAGATCAATGTGAATTATAATAAATAAATAAATATATCAATTTCTAAAACTAATAAATGCTGGTCATTCTATAATTATTGTGGGGCCAGAGTATGCTTCCTTGACATCGTAAACATCTCCATTCGCCACATCCCTGTGCCCTAGCATCTTCCAACCTATCCAGCGCATTCTGTTTTGCTGGAGTCAGAAATCCGCACCCATCAATTGTTGCTTGTCGACAGAAGTTCAGTGGTAGAAGTGCTTGTGGCAGTTCAGCCTGGGTCGTCGAACTGCAAATGTTGCTTGGCCGACTGAGAAATGCAAGGCGGAAACAGCGTAGAACCGTGTTTCTCACTTCATGGTTACATGGCAAATGGCAAAGGTAACCTAACCAAGCCTCATATTCGTTATAGGAAAACAAATTAAGAAAAGCAAATCAAACAATTTTTTTTAAAGATCATCCAACTTAAAGCATAACCCAGCCCAACCAAACCTAGCTTAATTAACGGCCCTTGAGATGAAATATTCCTCCAAAATTGAGTTTCTTGTACTTGTATTCAAGTTATTCATAAGGGAACTACCACACAACTTGCCGCCATAAAGCAAACAAAGGTATGAGGTTTGGTTAGGTAAATTCTTCCAATTTTGCAGAATATGAATATTTTAAATAAAACAATCTTTTAAAACAGCTTAGGCTAGGTTCTTAAATTGGGAAAAAAATGTTCAGAACAAATTCACCAAAGGTTGTCTTGACAGGAAATAATTGACGTTTTGAAATGTATTTTTCCACTGCAATGGTTATGAATGTGCTCAGCATGATGTTGCCACACATTTCCTCTGATAATTTATGATTTTCAGTGGGGAGGAAAAATAACAGTCAGAAAGGGGGTACTGAGTTAGGTAATATATGATTGTAACATGTAACATTGAAAACAGAACAACGTAGGATAACAAAAATATAGCCTGGCCTAATATCCCATACAAGAAATGAATCCCTTTTTAATCATACAAATTCGGAACAATTTTTTGCAAACATTTTTAATTTAAAAACCTAACCTGGCTAACCTAGCCTACACAGTCTTGAAGAAAACTGTATGCTTCATGGAGGTGAATTGTGTATAAGCCTTGTCATGGTTATCTTGAAGTGCAATAATACCATTAAAAACATTTTGAAGATGATTTGGACTTTAGACCACATCAACTGCATTGGCCATTTAGCTTTTAGGATGATTTCTTCTGACAAGAGGCTGGGTTAGGTTAAGTTATGCTCCCTGTTCTTTCCTAATGTCAGCATTCTTGGAATATTTCCCAACTCAAAGCCCATTTATTGCCTGCCTTCTGAAATGTAAGCATTTTCAGAAGAAATTATAGGTCGTCCCAAAATTGAGATGAAAAATAATCTCTAGAATACTCCAAAGAAAATTAGCTGACGAAACGTATTCCCTGTTTTATGTATGGAATTAAAATACATGCAAAATATATGCTGTGAATACCTTAAAGCACAGCAGTATTGGAATTTGTGCATTATTCCCCTTACCGTGTAGCCATGCGGTCTTAAAATGCTTAAATTCCTGTTTGGAATTCAGCACACACTTCACTTGTTTTAACAGGTACAGATGCACCTGCTGTATTCCGAGAACCGCTGTTCGGTTGGGGAAACACGGAAAATCGCCTGTGCTGTTTGTCGAACACTTATACCCAATGAAATTGGTGTTTAATGCATTTGAGTGCCAAAAAACATGATTGCCCAAATTCACAAGCCTTCACTGTAACTGTCGTTGCACAAGCTATTAGTAGCCGCTAAAGGGGGACATTTTGAGCTTTCGAAATTTTCGCCCTGCTGTTGACCAGATCTATAATGCAAGGAATTATAGTTATCAACTGTGAACAATTATTTAAAGGATGAGATCAACACAATATCATGCGATTCAACACACCATTGTTCTTCATAATCATCTGCACACTTCGGACTGCAATCACTGTGAACCTGCGTCCCACCGTCAAAGTGTTAGGTATCTTCCTCGACCAGCACCTCAGCTAGGATTCCCATTGTCTCACATTTCTCTCACATTCTGACAGAGCTGCCGATTACTATCTCGAGCTGCCGATTGACACTCTCCGACAGTCCCGTCACGGTTGAAGACGGTTCGGCGGTAGCAGAGAACACATCTGCGACAGATTTCTCCTCCGTACCCCATGGGCTGTTCCAGCATATCAGTTTGGGGATATAGGAGGCTCAGAGTGCGGCGTGGAAAACAACGGGCAAACACTTTGCGTTCTACCTGAGCTCGCTCTCGGCATAAATCTTTGGAGCTCCCAGTGTCTCTTTTATGCTTTGGCAGGTCAGCAGTATGCCCAGACAATTATCGAAGTCCAGGATTGTTGTCTGCGCGTGACGTAGCGAATATGTAAACGGCGATGATATTTGATGCAAACGCATGCCTGTTTCTATCGTTCATTTTTGGAATGCATTTGGCAAATATACAGAATGTTGTGGTGATCACAGCTCATCTTCAATGACTTCGCTGGCCATCGCCAAGACATCATCCTCTGAGGCAGCGATGAGCGGCATATGTGGCAGATGACGCCGGAGATTAGTGTGCGGCACTCTAGAGCTGTATATTAAAGTATGCTATGTGGCACTGGAAAAAGGCGACTGTTCATCTGTCCTGCTTTAGCTGCGATACAAAAATATAACCCGTATTTAGGCAGGAAGAAGCTTCATATGAGAACAGCGAGGGACATTTATTCCGATCGCCACTGTCAGTTAAGGCCAGTATTGTTCGTATGAAACCTGAAACTAGACTCACTTGGACAACAGCTTCAAATGTTGAACCAAATGACTATTCTCAATTCAACTGGCTTCAGCGAAAGCAAAAATATCCTGAGTGAGACTTTGCAGTAGTGGTTTTACACGAGTACATTTGCGACCGACGGAGAGTCAGAGTGACACTTGGAACTGGTTTTAATGAAGCATAGCTGTTTAAATTGAGACCAATTGCTATTATCAGTCCGACTGGTTTCACTTGAGACCATAAGATATCATCCTTGCGAGTCTTCAATGTTTTTTACATAATTATATTTGTTAGTCTCAACGCACTTACATTCTCATCTGAGAATGGTGTTCTCTGCATATCGCGAACGGAGTGCTCGTTTTGTGTGGTCTGATTTTTATATGGAAAATTTGAACGTCTACTATTTTCAGAAAATATATACACTTCTCAATTCTTCTCAGTGTAGCCAGGTTATCCAAACACACACACACACACACATGTATATATATATATATATATATATATATATATATATATATATATATATATATATATATATATATATATATATATATATATATATATATATATATATATATATATATATATATATATATATATATATATATATATATATATATATATATATATATTTATTTATATATATTGCGCTGCCGTGCTGTGCACCCTTTACGTAACCAATTTATCCCAATATCAGTATATACGCTACGATCTCGAATCGTGAATCCCATGCATAGCCAGTATGTTCCAACACAAGCATGTATACTGGGCTGCCGTGTCGTGGATCCGGAATGCCTCCGGGCATCGGCACACCGTACACACATTGGTGCCAGGTTATTCCGGCCACCAGCAGTCTTCTCTTCTCTAAAAATATTATCTACGCCAGAGGTCCATTTGGCTGCAAGCAACCCACAGGCTATGCGGTAAAGTTTGTAGTGGGAACCCATGGTTTTCTTTGGACACCGAAGAAGGAATGAAAACCGGCATACGAAGTGAGGACATGTAAAACTAGACAAGGATGGAAGCGGGCGTGAATATTTGAAATTATCGGAGAGGTCAACCAAGACGCAGGACACATACTTTAGCGGGGGCAACATAGCATTTGCCATGGGTGTAAACACGGATTTGAAAATTGGGCGGGGGGGGGAGATATATCAGGGACGCAGTAAGTTTGAACATGATAGTGACCTGGCACCCCCCCCGAATAAAAATCTTTGGAATTTAACCACATTTTCAATGTAATTTTCAGCCACTTCAATTCAATTGCATTGCATTGCAATTTTTCAGATTTACTATTGCTTAAAAGGATACTTAGAAAAGACATCAAAATTAGCAAGTTTCACTACTTAGCACTGCCTATGGACATCTAGCTTTATATCGTATGTGCTGAACCCGATTTCTCGATAACCATAGAGCAATGATGTATGTTAAACGTTGCCCTCTTATAGCAGGACAAAGATAAAATATTGGACGATGGTTTTATGGCAGAAAATATGGGCCTACAATTATTTTTCCCATGTTTTCATGTTTTACTGGCACATATTTCGATGCAATGACGACCAGGGTGGATAAAGGGTATGACACTGAGGGAATGTACTCCCACGTGGAAGGTGGCGTCCCCCAGGCCAGGAAAAGGCGTCCCACTGAAAAAGTTCCAGTGTACCCGCTCGATTTTCTTTCAGCCGGACGCGGCCCTATGAAATAAAAAGGCCGAGTTTTTCAAGAAGGCCCGAGTGCAACCCGCCCCTCGAATTTTGCATCCAGAGGCGTCCCTCCAGGTGCTTTCGTAGTGGTCCCGCTCCAAAGAAATGAAGCCCCTATAGACAAGTGCCCCATGACAATTCGTGGATCTACCCCTGATTACAACATTGCCCTCTCGGGGTTATGAACTCCGGCTAGTTATAAAATTGTGCACATTCACGTGAGGCTTGTCTTGAAAAATTGACAACTTCCGTTGAACCATTAAGAAGAAAGCGTTAATTTGAGAAAAAAGTTATATATTTTATATGTCCGGAGCAGCAGTGTAGCAGTGTAAATAAAAAACCAGCGATGAGAGCACCGTCCATTCAGGTTATGACGGATTTCTTGGGGAGCCCCTAGTCATATAGAATACGAATGCTTGCTATCAAAACGGCTGCAAACAAAAATTGATTTGACCCTCCTATTCCTATTACACTCAATCATTGTACATACGCCGGACCTCCGACAACTTTGAATTATTTGAATATCTCTCATTCTGATACCGTATGGCAAGCCACGTCGAATGACATCCACATAATCGAAATTGAAGCCATAGCCACGAAGCGCGATGACTCTGAAAATTTAACGAACCATTGACCTTGAGGCATGACCTGACATGTCCCAGGTTGAAATGTTACTCGAGGGTTGCTCACGGGCATTCTCTTGATGCCAAGCATGAAACTTCGGAAGAAAACGAAGAAACGCGGAGCGATCGGAGAAATGAGCTCGATCTTTGATTGGGAAAATTAATGTGATTTCTGAACAATTTCCTAGAGTACCATTGACAAGTCCCGGTTTGAAATGTTACTCGGGGTGCACCACGAGCTATTACTTGATATAAGATATGGGTAGGTTAGGGTGAAGAAAAAGTGCAAGGCGACCAAAGCAATCGGTTCGACCTTTGACCCTACATATTAGTTATGCTGGGTAGCATTATAATACGGCACAAGTCACGTCGAATGACACCCACTTGGTGCAATTTGAACCCATAGCGATGGATCGCAAGGACTTCGAACAATCAAAACTAGCCTTTGACCAAGAGGTTTGACCTTGACATATCCAGGTATAAAAATGTTACTCCAGAGTTCACCTTGGGTTGTCACTTAACATTCATTGTTACGACTGTCCATACGTTGTCATTTGATGGAAATTGAAGCGATGGCAACCGAACCTCGCGTTCGGTCGATATCGCTTCGATGTCGCCGTTTAATAAATGAAGCTAACCTTTAACCTAGAAGTTTGACCTTGACATATACCGGTTATAAATATTGCATTATGGTATTGCTATACCACAGGCTATTACTTGATGCCAAATCTTGGCTGGTTTGGGTGAAAACGAAAACAAAATAGCAGGCCACCGAAGAAACTGACTCACATTGAACCTTGACCGTTAAAGTGCTAATGCGAGACCTATGTATTTCCTTCCAGCGTGGTTAGTGCTAATTGTTTCGAACGATCATGAACCCGTCGCTGAGTGCTGATGACAATACAAATACGCCTCTGGCGAACTCGTCACTGAATGCGAATACGAACACGACGTTAACTTGACGTACATGCTTAAGGCCGCCCTGACTTTCCTCAGTAGTCTCAAGGATACCCAAGAACACCCAGAGTCACATTTGTTCAACATATAGCAATATGTAAACAGGGAAATGCAGCCTAAGGCGTATAAAGTCTAGCGATAATGCAGATATGTTGCCTAGAAGATCACAACCCAAGCGAAAATAGAAGATGGTCAAGGTTCATGTTCTTCAACAATGGCCTGTAAGCAGACATTTTTAACGTTTGCTGATATTCTATCCAGATATGTTGTGACGACAGATAGCCCGTGAAGCTCGTTTATTGGCTACATCAGCTTTTATTATTTTTGGTGAGTATCTTGGATATATATTTTGACTCTATAATTGATTAAGTAGAATTTTGCGGCGATGATACTCAGGTAGCGAGGCTTGGATGGGACACGGAAAAAGGGGGGGGAAATCGTCACTTTTCATAAATTTGGGGGGACATGTCCCCCCTAGATGGTTACACCCATGGCATTTGCTACCAAGGCACTGGAGTTCTCGATAATCCAGCTGGCTGTTCAGTATTTCCACATAAGACATTAGAGTTCCTTGATAATCTAGCTGGCTGTTCAGCATTTGCTCCCAAGGCACTGGAGTTCCTCGATAATCCAGCTAGCTGTTCAGCATTTGCTCCCAAGGCACTGGAGTTCCTCAGGATTCCAGCTGGCTGTTCAGCGGCTGCACAAAGAGTCCGCCAGAATGCGTCCAAAAGTCACGCTGAACGCAGACTGTCCGTTCTATCTGACCGTCAATTCCAAGCGGTGTGCGGAGGATAAGATATGATAATCCATAGCGCCTCTGGGGATAAAAAGCTCGGCAGCCTCCTGCGGACTGCAATTCAAGAGGCGGGGATCTCTTGACAACGACAAAAAAAAACACCCAGCATAGAAAACGAACATTTAACGAGCACTGGAAGTTAGATGCACAATATAATATGTGACTAAGCGGCCTGCTCACAGGGCATGAACATGTAAGCGGCGTAGAAAACTTCATAGAATATGATGATGTACAGAAGTCGATGATAACTGCCGGAGAGAGCACTGATGGATGAAGGGAATCTCGTGAGGGTTAGATGGGACTGGACTGGTGTTCTTTTCGTGTTGAGAGGGCCCTAGATGGATGAACAATATTCCTGAGAGATAAACAAAATTCCCTGTTGGCTGGCGATGGATGTGAGGAATACAGTGGGCCAGCCTTAGACCTAGAATGTTGAAATCACAAGAGCTGTCGATGACTAGGAAGGGCTCCTAGCGGCTTGAGAGGGCCCTTGAGAGCCAACAGGGTCCTCTGGAGTGTATGGAGATTCCCCGAGGCTAGCGATGGTTGCAATTAATACTGAAGGCCAGCGTCAGAGCCATACACTTATTGAGGCTAGACACACTGTCAAGGACTGGGAAGGGCCCCGGGCAGGTGGAGGGGATCCATGGCGATTGCAAGTGGGCTTTGAGCGCCAGAGAGGACTGGACTGGGATGCCAAAGAGGCGTGGAGGGGATCCATATGAGAAGAACAGGGACCCCGAGTTTCAGAGTCCCTAATTGCTAACAATGGTTCTGAGGAATATTGAGAGCCATTTGCAGAGCTAGAATGTCCTTGCTGGCTCGGAAGACTGCCGAGAAATGGGGAGGTCCTCGACGTTGGTTGGAAAGCTTCAGCAATGGTGATGACCCCGACAATATTAACCCGTCCCGTCTCGGGGGGGGGGGGTCTTCAACCGCCCCCTCAAGTTTTTCGCGGATAGCGGACGACCGGCGCGAGGCAGCGCGCCAAAATATTGGCATACGTTTTCGTACATCAATTTGACATGCTCATTCAAAATATTTATGTCAGGTCATCTAGGGCTGTTAAGAGTTAGTCAAGATCAAGTGAGGTCACCTCCAAAAAAGTTCAACCAGTCGTTACGCTTTAACGGGTACAGATATTTTAATAAAACTTTCAGCGTTTGCTTATCTTTACGGATGCAACAAAACGTACGGGAACAGTTTTTTTCTTCGTTTTTTAACTACATATAAATTTTGGGTTTTTGCCAAATTGAAGTTCAAATACAGGATTCTGGCTAAAGTAAGAATTTTTTATTAGGGAACGTTGACTTCCAACAATGTTTCTCGGTCTGCTTTATCGATTGGAAAAGGAAAATTAAAGAAAACTTCAAAGCTAAAAATTTTGAAATTCCAACTTTTTCCTTTTCTCATTCCAAATATATTGTTTCCATATATCCTCCAAAATGAATTCCCCAGAGTCAAAAACTTAATGTAAGTCGTGAAAAGTCGTGAAAATATAGCCCCCTGGTGACATCACTTTTAGGGGAAACGTGTTTTGGAGGGTGGACCCGGACCCTACTCGTCGAGCGCTTTCCGATAACACCTCTTTCGTTTTCGTGCAATGCTTAGTTTGGATTTTAGAGTGGGTCTTTAACCGACCCCCCCCCCCCCCGAGACGGGGTGTAATCGGGATCCTCGCACCCCGAGCGGGATCCTCGCACTGTCTCGGTGTGGGTGCATCATTTTGTTATCCCACTCTAAGTTTCAAACTAAGCTTTGCACGAAAGCGGAAGTGATGTCATCATAAAGCCCTCGACGAGTAGGATCCGAAGTTATCCCCAATAATGTTCTCGTCCAAAAAATAATACGTCATTAGGGCAGCCCACGGATTTACGACTAACATGCTTTTGGTTCTGGGGAATTCATTTTGGGGAGATTTAAAACAGTAAAAAATGATTTGAACCAGAAAAGGAACGCAAATTTCCCTCGCTCCAAAATATTTGCTCATCCAAAATTCAACATGATATTGTTTTTTTTTGCAACTTTGTCTGGTACTTTGTGTTGCATCACTAAAGATGAGCAAGCGCTGAATATTTATGTGTACTATTTGTATACGTCAAAGCCTGACGACTGGTTGCTTTTTTGGAAGTAATCTCACTTTATTTTGGCTAACTTGTTGACAGTAAATGGCCTTACTCAACATTTCACACGACTTACCAAATTGGTGTGGAGAAAGGTATGTGAAATTTCGGCATGCTGCCATATGTCGTTTTCTTCTCTACCCGCGGAAAACCTTAGGGGATGTAAAATATGTAAATGTAACCCCCCCCCGAGACTGGGCGGTTTAATACTATCTATTTGCGACTGTATTCTCAGAAACAGTTGCGAGACATTTTCCTCATCGAGACCGCAGGTCCTCCTCGAAGACCATTGAAAGTCAAACAGTTATCTGCGGAAACCACAAGTTTCAGAGGCCCATGTACGGCCATGATCATTGCCACGAGACAAATCGCGTTTCTCCAAGTGTCCTAAAATACTCAGTTGAGAATGACATACAATCTCAACGAAGCAAATGTTCTCTCGCCGAACACTGGGACAAGAACGGGAACGAAGCATGAACTATCGATTTGCGTCTTGCAGAAGAAATCATAATGGCATCAGAAAACTCACAAGGTGCTCCTCTGGGAACTCTTCTTGATTCCGCCTACCTGATTCCTCTCCCCAGAGTACCACGCAATATCGTCAGGAAAAACGTTCAAGAAGAAAAATATATATTTCTGCTGTCTGTTATTAATGCCTACCGGCGTCGGGCCCGTCTCAACGACTGCCAGACGCAGGTACATTAGGTATATGGGTGCATACCGGACACGGGTAAATGAAAAAAACGCTTCTCTCGCCGGAGAATCATGCAGTATGCCTGCGCTTCCTCGGCAGAGAATCACGCAATATCGCTTTGGAAAAAAGACCGCTCACGAAGGAACAAGCAACACTTTTTCACGATTGCTGACGAGCGGGTCCGCGGGGATCCACGGCGCTGGTTCAGCCCCATCCAGGTAAAGGAAGGGGAGGAGAGGATTCGGTCCTCTGTGGTTCTTCTCCCGCCGCCCCTTAACCCTTCGTAACAAGGGCATAGCATTCAGAGAATTCTCCTATCTTTCGTTCCATACTTGGCACATAAATATTAACTTCATAACTATATCAGGGACAGTGTCAGTGTCAGAACATTTAGACGCATTTCCGACATACTTTTTGACAAAACCCCAGGAACAGAACACACGCCTCGGTATTTTCGTTGTTTGCTCTTCAGACAGCCAAGGATCCAAATAGTAGGAAGTTTTTTTTTTTTTTTTTTTTTTTTTTTTTTTTCTTTTCCCTGCCAAAAGGATTTTCTTTTTTGTTTTTTAAATTTTTCAAATCCTCCTTTTTTTTGTCCTTTTTTTCCCTTTTTTTTTTTTTTTTTGTTTTAAAAAAAAAATTTTTTTTTTTTTTTTTTTATTGTTTTTACTTGTAATTTTTTTTTTTCTTTTGTTTTAATAAATCTATAAAAAAATTTTTTTTAAAATTGCTAAGTACGCTGCGTTTCAGTGTACCCGTGTCCACGTTTCGTAGAACTCGGCTGCACAAGCCGACTGCTGGCCTCAGTGGTATGCGGTGCTGCGGTGCATCTGGCATGTACCGAGCAATGGACTATCGTGCATGCAGGCGTGCTCACTTCGGACTCATCTTATCGCGGTAATGACCCGACCGGCTGGCGCGAGAGCGACGCCTCTGCCGCAAATGCTGCGGAAACGGCTCGAGTCGGCGCCTGACATTGCGGCCGGGCGGAGGAATGCCGGGTTCAGGTCAAACGTGACGGCCGTCCCTAGCGCTCAACTGCGAATAGCTGAACAACCATGTGAATCCATAAATTGAAACATGGGATATCATGCACATATGCCTTGCAGATCTATCTATCTCTAACAACCTGCAAAAGCAAGACCAGTTTGGTCCCTGTGCTGGATTTATGTTTTGAAACCATAGGAGGAGATGTTTTCCGGTAATCACATTTATAAAGAATAGCATTCAGTAAAGCACATTTCACAAGGATAATATATATTTGAGCAATCATGTTTGATTAATTGTGCTCTCCCTCGTGTCATCAGACCCATTGTACGGCCTGATATAGGACCACCTAATTTTGGGTACTAATTCAGAAATGATGGGATTAAGAATAACAAGTGAGCCAAAACCAAATGCATGACTATGAGATATAACCGTATATTTCTTCAGTGAGAGTCAGAGTTAGCGTTTACCGGAGTTATCAGAGTGCAATGGTTCCGAAGAAGAAATAAGTATCACATCACTATATTTATTTCCTTTATGTCTATACTAAGTGTTATAATGAGCGCCCGGCTCATTATATTTCACGCCAGATCAGGTGTCTTCCCTCGGCCACAGCGTCATGTGTCTTCCCTCAACTAGTGTCAAACGTCCTCCCTTAGCCGTAGTGGCATGTGTCTCCTCTCATCCACAAGGCCATCCTCAACGAGTGTCATGCGTTTTCCCCTCAGCTATAATGCCATGTGTCTAAATCATAGTGCCATGTATGTCCCCTGAGCCTCTCAGACACCTCCAAAACTTATTTATTCATTTATTTATTTCACAACACATGCCCTCCACGTGCAGTGGCTTTTATGGACGCCTGGGTGGTCGACCAAACCTATCCGCCATAGAGCTTTTGAGGGTGCTCTAACTTTTCGGCGAAGTACGCGATAATGCAAGGAATGAAATAAGCACGAACTTGTGCCTTCGTTCTTTAATCTCTAGGTATATTAGTTTGCGAGGTAGTTGTCTGTCTATTTGTCCATGCGCTATGTAATCTGTCGTTATGTCGGCATGCTCAGGTTTGTATAACCGGTGATGTTCTTACCACACATTATGTGCAGCGAGACGGATAAGTACCGTTTTTCGTGTTTAATGACAATTCCTCGAAGATGGACGGAATACATTATAGATCTTGCCTAAAGCATACTCTATCGATCAAGTGTTTCCACCAATCAATCCGTTAAGTTGTACCATTAAGTGTAATGTGCATGCCAATAAAATATGCCAAATCTTCATAGTCATGCCAACTAATTTCGGTTGCCAGCCTGTGTTCGAAGCCAACCACACCAGCTTGCGTTGCTGCCTCTGCCTGTCCGTGTGTGTACTGCGTTCTGTTTCAAAGGGCAGTTTTCCTGGAAAGCAGCCCACTGCGTATGTTGCTTTTTCATCGCATACACACCCGGCAAGGTAAACACTTAATATGCAAAGCTCATCCACATTAGGGACCACTTACCGCATTGCATCAGCTGGAGGATGGCGCAAAAGGATGCCATCAGAGGAAGTGAGTGGGCCCACTCGACAATTGGCCGCTAGGTGACATCGGCTGGCAGCGCCTCAGCCGCCAGCGCCCCAACTGGGTGCAGAGCAGGTGACCGTCGTGGTCGGACGGAACCCACCAACCACACCGGTGTCCCTCTGAAACCGGCTGGTGTACTACTATAACCGGCTCGATTCCCGCTGAAATTAGCTGTGTCCAGCTGAAACCGGCTGGCGTTCCGCTGAAACCAGATGGTATTCTGCTGAGACCAGCTGGTACAATTAGCTGGTGTTCGGTGTGATCGGCTGGTGTTTGGTGTGATCGGCTGGTGTCCGGTGTGATCGGCTGGTGTCTGGTGTGATCGGCTGGTGTCCGGTGTGGTCGGCTGGTGTCCGGTGTGATCGGCTAATGTCTGGTGTGATCGGATGGTGTCCAGTGTGATCGGCTGGTGTCCGGTGTGATCGGCTAGTGTCAGGTGTGACCGCCACATGTAAGCGGACACCAGTGTTGTGTGATAAGCTGAGATCGACACCGATCCACAAGGCCTTCAATCGGCGAGAGTTTCCCATGATCAGTCACAACCGATCGCACCCACAACCGATCGCACCCACCACCGACCACACCCACAACCACACGATGCCTACAGCACACGACACTGACCACACTTATGACTGTGTACATCTACAACTGACCACACCCACAGAACCAAACACTCACAGATGATGCCAATTCCAATCGATAACAGTTCCAAGCGACGACGGTTCTAACAGATGCCGGCTCCAGCCGGTCATGTGCACGACCCAGGACAGCTCCAACCTATGTCAGCTCCAACCGCTCTCACGACGGTACACGACCGATTTTGGTGCGTCATGGTAGATCGTCAGCTTGTATGAGTGACCCGCTTGGTACCTCTGAGGCGCCGAGGGGTGTCCGCGCCTCGCTGGATCGTGCGCTCGTTCCATTCGTGACAAATCAGATCCATGTTGAAGAAGAGCGTGGGCGCCGTGTGGTCTACTAAGACGCCAATATTCCATGTTGGTGTGGATTCGCGCCAATCGAACATAGGTGGTGCGACTGATACTGGAATGAGCAGCTGGGCAAACCGTTGCGTCCAGGAGACTCTCTGGCTCCGCCTGCACACAGAGGTGGTCCGTTTGCGTCCACGAGCGCCGCGCCGCCGAACAGACCTGCTGGTCCCCTATGTTTCTCCCCCAGTTCAGTCACCCTTCATGGCCATACTGGAGCAGCGGTGCATGGGCACTTGCAGTAGGCCGTCCAGGCCGTCCTGCAGGCCACCGTCCTGGAGGCCACCGTCCTGGAGGTCACCGTCCTGGAGGTCACCGTCCTGGAGGTCACCGTCCTGGAGGCCACCGTCCTGGAGGTCACCGTCCTGGAGGTCACCGTCCTGGAGGTCACCGTTCTGTAGTTTTCCGTCTTGGAGGCTCCTGTCCTGGAAGCTACCGTCGTGAAGGTCACCGTTCTGGAGGTCACCGTCCTGGAGGTCATCGTCCTGGAGGCCACCGTCCTGGAGGTCACCGTCCTGAAGGTCACCGTCCTGGAGGTCACCGTCCTGGAGGCCACCGTCCTGGAGGTCACCGTCCTGGAGGCCACCGTCCTGGAGGCCACCGTGACGGCGGCTTATGGCCGCGCTTCGTAACGTGGGTGGTCACCGAGTCCGACTTTACAGTTCAATCTGCTCTTCTTTTGTGGAGCATCTCGTGTTGTCTTCCCAGTTACTGGTCTCACCTGTCGTTTGTTCTTGCTGTTGTTGCCTTTTAGAAGGTCCGAAGGCTCAGCGATATATATTTTCATTCACATGTAGATTTCCGAGGCCTTGGTGTTCTCTATTTGCTGCCAAGTCATGTTCGCGACACTCGTTCATCCAGAGCATTGTCTGGGAAGTAGGTCAACCCTCGGCGCCATTGGCAGAGGTGATATTCCTCACGCGAATTGTGCGTTTTCACCTGCACCGTATGACCTTTGATTCCGTCCACTCACCGTGAACACCTGATTACGCTGTAGTTTGCAATAGCAGTCGAGCTAACCAGGGCTATATGTCTATTCTGCATATGAAAATACAATTATTTCCAATTTGCTGTGAAATTTAAAAAAAAACTGTGACGTCGGTGTTAGCCGAGTAGATAGCCACTGATCGGTGGCATTGGCTCAGGGTAATGCCTATTCGCGACAAAGCCCAGCCCTGCCCAGTGTGCCGTTACCGGTTCACTGCTCACTGTCCACTGCTCACCCTTCACTTGTCACTGATATCTGCCCACCGGTGCGCTGCTCCCGGTGATGTCATACACTCCTGACCGCTCGCAGGTCACCGCCACTGACGACTGTTTGTTCACGGCTCATTGTGCATAACCTGCTGCCCATCACGCTGATGCTCACTGTCGTACGCTCACTGGTGAATGCTGGTGTTCATTTTTCTTCACTGCCTATTGGCCAATACACTATTGATTGTATTGGCCACTACGTTCCCTCGGGGGAGCCGCGGTGGTTCAAGTTGTAGAGCGTCGAGCTCTTGATTGCAAGATCGTGGGTTCGAATCTCGCAACCGTCGGCGTTTACCGAGTCCACCCGCGACCAATCGGCGTGAGAATTTGGCGACGCTATATGACCTAGCAGTTGAATGCGTCGTAAAAGAATCCAAGGTTCTACCACGTTATCCCGACTATTCACTCGGTTTGTCGCCGAGCGCGCCGTCGCATTTGTCAGCGTGACGGCTGCTCTGACCTCCCGTCGGAAAAGTTCTGCTGAAGCATTTCCTTCAGTTGTTCCAGCACACCAACTTCTACGCAATCCTCGCTCAGTGCCAATATCAACTTGTATCGTTCACTGGACAATCATTGCCCATTGCAATGCATGACTTGCATTCGGTGCTCACCCTTCACGTTTCGTTGTATACATTTCCATGTTCTGATCTGTATTTTACATCGGAAATCAATTGCTGGCATTGGCACCTCCCACAAGCACTGCCCACCACCCGCCGCCCACCGCCCACCGCCCACCGCCCACCGCCCACCGCCCACCGCCCACCGCCCACCGCCCACCGCCCACCGCCCACCGCCCACCGCCCACCGCCCACCGCCCACCGCCCACCGCCCACCGCCCACCGCCCACCGCCCACCGCCCACCGCCCACCGCCCACCGCCCACCGCCCACCGCCCACCGCCCACCGCCCACCGCCCACCGCCCACCGCCCACCGCCCACCGCCCACCCACCGCCCACGCCCACCGCCCACCCCACCGCCCACCGCCCACCCACCGCCCACCGCCCACCGCCCACCGCCCACCGCCCACCCACGCCCACCGCCCACCGCCCACCGCCCACCGCCCACCGCCCACCCCACCGCCCACCGCCCACCGCCCACCGCCCACCGCCCACCGCCCACCGCCCACCGCCCACCGCCCACCGCCCACCGCCCACCGCCCACCGCCCACCGCCCACCGCCCACCGCCCACCGCCCACCGCCCACCGCCCACCGCCCACCGCCCACCGCCCACCGCCCACCGCCCACCGCCCACCGCCCACCGCCCACCGCCCACCGCCCACCGCCCACCGCCCACCGCCCACCGCCCACCGCCCACCCCACCGCCCACCGCCCACCGCCCACCGCCCACCGCCCACCGCCCACCGCCCACCGCCCACCGCCCACCGCCCACCCACCGCCCACCGCCCTCCGCCCACCGCCCACCGACCATCCGCCTACCCCCGCACACCGCCCACCGCCCACCGAACGCCGCCCGCACCCCCCCCCCCCCCCCGCCTCCCCGCCGCCCGCCGTCAGCCGTCAGCCGTCAGCCGTCAGCCGTCAGCCGTCCCGCTCTGCGGCGTCGCCCGGAGCGGACCGTGTGACACGTCGGCGAGCAGCTGGCCGTGTCGACGCGTCATATCCGTCACCGGGCGTGGTCGGCGGCGCCAATATGCTGTAGCTGCAGCCGGCTGTCACATGTGCTGGCACGTGTGTGTGACAGTCGCCGGCGACATTAGACGCAGGCACGCGCGGACGACTAGACGTGCCGTCTACTTAACTGTCCGTCTCTCTTTAACGAGAGTGTTATTTACATCAATTATTCTTGCACCAAAGAATATAAGCTTAAGAATTTAAAGTCCAGTTGCCTTTCCATTTAATTAGTCCCAGTGAAGTATACAGGTAGCAGCTAGCTGCAGCTAGCAACTGGTCTCATGTGAAGAGGCGCATAGTGCAGCATGTGTGTACACCGCTGCTGGACCGTGGACACAGCAGCGCCGGTCCCGGCCACACCGCTGCTGGACCGTGGACACAGCAGACCGTGGACACAGCGCAGCCGCTGGACCGTGGACACAGCAGCGCCTCCCGGCCACACCGCTGCTGGACCGTGGACACAGCAGCGCCGGTCCCGGCCACACCGCTGCTGGACCGTGGACACAGCAGCGCCGGTCCCGGCCACACCGCTGCTGGACCGTGGACACAGCAGCGCCGGTCCCGGCCACACCGCTGCTGGACCGTGGACACAGCAGCGCCGGTCCCGGCCACACCGCTGCTGGACCGTGGACACAGCAGCGCCGGTCCCGGCCACACCTGGGCCACGGCCGCCCTTCACGGGCTCAGCACGCGGAACCGGGATAATGCTCACGTGGTCACAGTCGTGCGCGAGGTGGCTGAGCGCGGATACGAGGTGACCACACCCTGTCCATGGTGCCCTCGGTAAAGCTCCCGGGACCACATCCAGACTTGTCCGACGGTATTCGGACGCTCGGGTGCAAGCGACAATCGAGCGGTTTGTCCTTGGGTGACTGTCACTTCCGGGCTAGTAGGGATACACTGCCTTGACCCTCTTGACTAGTGGGGGTGTACTGCCCTGACCATCGGGCCGGTGGGGGTGTACTGCCCTGACCATCGGGCCAGTGGGGGTGTACTGCCCTGACCATCGGGCCGGTGGGGATACACTGCCTTGACCCCCGGGCCGGTGGGGGTGTACTACCCTGACCTTCGGGCCAGTGGGGATACGCTGATTTGACCCTCTGACCAGTAGGGGTATGCTGCCATGGCCATCGCGCCAGTGGGGGTGTACTGCCCTGACCATCGAGCCAGTGGGGTATACTACCCTGACCATCGGGCCGGTGGTGGTACACTGCCCTGACCATCGGGCCAGTGGGGGTGTACTGCCCTGACCATCGGGCCAGTGTGGTATACTGCCCTGACCATCGGGCCAGTGGGGATGCACTGCCTTGACCATCGGGCAGTGGGGTATACTGCCCTGACCATCGCGCCAGTGGGGGTGTACTGCCCTGACCATCGGGCCGGTGGTGGTACACTGGCGTGACCCTAGGGTCAGTGTGGTAAACTACCTGACACCCGGTTCAGTGGATGTACACTGCCCTGGTCACCCATCCTGCCCCG
This sequence comes from Imbricaverruca yamaguchii, assembly GCA_034440575.1. Taxonomy (NCBI): domain Eukaryota; kingdom Metazoa; phylum Arthropoda; class Thecostraca; family Neoverrucidae; genus Imbricaverruca; species Imbricaverruca yamaguchii. Next base: position 434,350 of record JAOTOL010001647.1, on the reverse strand, counting down.
ACCAGCTAACTTGCCTTATTCCACTATCCTGCCCTGACTAGCTATCCTGCCCCGACCAGCAAACTACCCCATCCCACTATTCTCTCCCTAACCAGCAATCCTGCCCTGACCCGCTATCCTGCTCTGACCCGCTATCCTGCCCTGATCCGCTATCCTGCCCTGACCCGCTATCCTGCCCTGACCCGCTATCCTGCCCTGACCCGCTATCCTGCCCTGACCCGCTATCCTGTCCTGACTAGCTGTCCTGCCCTGACCCGCTATCCTGCCCTGACCAGCTATCCTGCTCTGACCCGCTATCCTGTCCTGACCCGCTACCCTGCCCTGACCAGCTATCCTGCCCTGACCCGCTGTCCTGCCCTGACCCGCTATCCTTCCCTGGCCCGCTACCCTGCCTTGACCCGCTATCCTGCCCTGACCCGCTATCCTGCCCTGACCAGCTATCCTGCCCTGACCAGCTATCCTGCCCTGACCAGCTGTCCTGCCCCGGCCCGCTATCCTGCCCTGACCAGCTATCCTGTCCTGACTAGCTGTCCTGTCCTGATCAGCTGTCCTGTCCTGACCAGCTGTCCTGTCCTGACCAGCTATCCTGCCCTGACCCGCTATCCTTCCCTGACCCGCTATCCTTCCCTGACCCGCTGTCCTGCCCTGACCCGCTGTCCTGCCCTGACCCGCTATCCTTCCCTGACCCGCTGTCCTGCCCTGACCCGCTGTCCTGCCCTGACCAGCTATCCTGCCCTGACCTGCTATCCTTCCCTGGCCCACAGGTCGGTCGGCTTCGATGTCGTAGTAGTTGCCGCTCCCTGGGGAACGACAGCAGGCGTTGTGCAACCGTCCATTATTGATCAAGATGCAATCGTTTCAAGCCTGCTGGCTCGACTCAAGTGAAAAGCCTACAAATTGCCAAGGGACGTGGGTGACATATCGGGCAATCCACCGCAGTTATGGTGACAATATACGTTATTACATTAGCATACGACATGAATTACCCTAAGCTCGTTTTGCTTATTAACGTACCCGGTCAATTTGTTCCTCATAACCATCCATACATTATGTGTGCTCCTCATCCTATTTCAGCATAGCACGCATGTGAGGAGTGCTCGACCAAGGTGGCGATGGTAATCAGATGGCGCCAGGGAGGCGGGAAAGCCTGCTACTTTTAGCAACTCGGATAGGCGTAAGTATATCCGTAGCAAGCCTGTCACCTACAAACTGACACCTGGTACAGTTGAGAAGCTGAACGCGACGCTGCGGTGACGTTTATGGCGCAGTTTGCTTTCATATGCCGGTTGATTGAAGGTGTTGGTTTTAGTGTGCGGCGCTGCAGCTGGGCGTGTGGTGTGCTGGTGTATAACGTGAAAGTCTTGTTTTTGTCATCTCTGTCAGTCATGGCTGAGGCGATGTAGCAGCCGACCCTGGAGCAGTGCGTACCCAAGGTGCAACTCGCAGCCGACCCTGGAGCAGTGCGTACCCAATAGTTGGGCTTTGCTGACTCGCAGAATCATCGTCATCGGTGAAATTGAAATGCTTCATATATTCCAAGTTGAAAGTTTCTTTAAAGCATTTCACCCTTACACTTCGAATCAGTTGATGATTGAATCCATGGCATGTTTTTCAGATAAAGTGAGTAGCATTAGTGCTACTCATCGCCCGGCTGGTGCTACCCAGCTCCCTTAATTTTCGTTGACTGGATAGTACTTCCTGTTCCCTCATACAATTTCGTTTTGATTGCCATTGCTTTGGCATGCGGTTGTAATGCCTCTGGCAAATATTCCGTCGGGCGTAGTGCTGCTGCTCTCATTGGTACTATGTCATACGTACTGCACCACAAAATCTGTCCTGTGTTTCTGGGTGCCCTGCCCTGTTTGTTGCTCTGCCCCCAGCCCATCTGAGTGCCTTGTCCTTCTCGGAGCCGTGCCCGGCTTGGTGTCCTGCCCTCCTTTCCTGGGTGTCATGCTCTCCTTTTCTGAGTGTACTGCCCTACTTAGTGGCCCGCCCTCCCGAATGCTCCACTCACATTGGTGCCCTGCCCCCTCAGTATGCGGCCCTTCTGAGTGCCCCACGATCTTGAGTGTCCTTAGCATCCTAACCCCTCAGTATCCGGCCCTTCTGAGTGCCCCACGATATCTAGTGTCCTCTTCAATGCCCTGCACCGATAATGCCCTGCCATGCCCTACGTGCCTGGTCTTCTGTGTGCCCTGTCTTTATTATTACCATACCCTACCTACTACTGCCCTGCACTCATTAATGTTCGGCACCCCTTATTCCCCTCTTCAATGCCATAGTGCCTCTTTAGTGCCGCACCTACCCAAGTACCTTGTCCTTCTCATTGTCCTGCTATCCTTTCCCGAGTACCTTTTCGACCAGTTAGTGCCTTGTCGTACATAATGTCCTATCCCTGTTATTGTCCTATCCTTACTGGGACATTCAAAACTGTCCCGCTGAGTTTCCTGCTCTCCTAGTGATCTACCCGCTGGAGTGCCCTACTGAGTGCTCTTCTCTCGTAGTGATATACCCTCTGCTGTGCCCTCCTTAGCGTACCACCCAGTGTTCTGTTCTACTCAGTGTCTTGCCCTCTACAATGTCCTGCCCTGAACGCTCTATGCCCCTTAGTACCCTGTCATGAGTCCTGTCCTTGACGTCCTACCAGTCTGAGTGTCCTTCTGAGTGCACTAACCCCTTGGTACATTACCTGCCAGGAACCAATGCCAACATCTACGTTATGACACATGTCTCCGTGTCGCCCTTTTCACCAACCTATTTCCTACCTTGGCTTTGGTCAGATTTAGTGCTCATAAACCAGTTTCCCTTTCTACTTGACCACGACGTTATGATTTGATCCAGCATTTTATTTTGCCTTGTGTAGCTTATTTGTTCTCCAGCATGTCTCTAAGAGGGAACGAACGCTCACCAAATAGCTACAATTATAAAACATGTAATAATGTCACGACATAGCATGATGTGGCATATAAAACAACACCGGGTCATCATATGGGAAAGGGGGTGGATGGGTTCGGATTAATGATAGTAGATCTAGGATCATGTTTATAAATGGAGAATTATGTCAGTGGCAGGTGGGCATGGCAGAGGATTCAGTAGCTTGCTTCAGGTATATGATGCTAATAATACTTGCCAAGATAACACATTGGCCAAGATGGGTTCTTTAGAACCAAAGATATAAGATTGTCCAGGATGTCTGATTTGTCGTATGCAATCTTCCTTTCATATCCGTTATCCAGATGGGCCAATGTGGCTCTTATTTACCCTGATCACTCACTTAACTTCGTCTATCTGGAGCGACGACATGGGCGGGATATCCCCGGCCCGGGTTGTATTAAGCAATTTTTGTAGTAATGGTCGCACAGTTCGTCAACACTCAAAAGAAATTCTGCAGCACCATTTCCCTTGTCACTAAGGTATCTTCGACATACATCTTCTGTCCTTTGTTGCGTAATATTGCGCCCATTGAGCGCGTTCGCATCCGATCTGGCAGCAGCTGAAACGTCAGCATGACGCACCGGATCATGTAAAGCCATCACTGCATCGACTACGTGTGGCCACGTGTTGCGGCCGTTCTGTCAGGCTGTCACCTGGCCGGCACAGGTACAGTCACCACGCGCCCACGACGCTTTATCGGCAGCGTGTGGCCGCTCTGTCACGCTGTCACGTCGCCAGCACAGGCACAGTCACCACGCGCCTCAATCATTCCGCCTGTGAGCAATTTATCCAGAGCATGTGCTGACTGGTAGATATCCTCAACGGAGCCAGAGCCTTTGTCACGGCCTCGACGGAGCCTTCCTCGATACCTGACCGACCTGTCACGCGCTAGGCGTCTGACCCACTCTCAGTGAGTCCATCAGGAAGTCGGTGTTCCAAATCAGTCAAAACGACCACCAACCTGCGGCCGTTACAAGGTGTCGTAATTTCAACAGTGCGTCTGTTCTCATTTTGTACGTGTTCTTACCGTCCATCATTATCACTTCGTTAATGGAGGTCCCTGCAGACATCTCACGCGGCCAGCGCTGCCATATGTCTGGCTCCCCAGACGGCGATCAGCTGGACGCCGGCTGCCGGGCGATGTTTCCATGGCAACGGTCACACTGGCGGCGACCTTAACGCTCGTCGCGAGTCTATTGTGCGGGCTCGCCCAGACGCGATGCTGGGCGGGACGCGGTCTGAACGTGGCCGACTTCTGTCGCAGAGGCTGGGCGGCTGCTGTCGATAATTGTCTGATGTTGTCCGCGCTCGCCGGAAGTGGCTGCCGGAGAGTGTTGGTGTTTGTCTTAGCAAATGGTGAGCTGGCCCTGGTGTCAATTAACTGCAATCTCGTGTCGGTCGGATACTCATCAGTGCTGAGCGCAGACGCACCTCGGTGCTGTTTATGCGTAGCGGTTGTCACCTACCAAATGGCCCTCGGAGCAGTTGCCACCTATCAGGTGGTCCTCGTAGCGGTTGACACCTGCCAGATGGACCACACTCCGTTTTCCACGCACTTCGACGCTTCGAGAAATGGCTTTCGTGTCATGCGAATAGCGGGAAGCACGGGATACCAAGTCATGTGACAGCTCGTTATGCAATGTCTGGTTGGTTTCAGTTAGATGTTGTACTGAATCAAACTTGGCACATTAGTATGTTTGTGGCGAACTGCTCGAATTGACGATTTATGTCGCGAGTGCCATTTTCGGATCAGAATGGAATGACTGCACTGGACGTTCCAGACCACTCAACGCAGGACAGTGGTCATCATTTTCGTTGCAGGTAGTGCTAAACTTCGACAGTTCGATTCAATTCAATTGGTCCGCCGGACCTCACAACCAAAAATGGCTAGGATAAAGGATGATATTTGAAACATGAACCACAATATATTGATGCGATTTTGAAGAAGAAACTCCGAAAAAGCAACCAGCCACGCCACTCCATACTTTATGTGTCATGCACTTGATTAATCATGTTACTGTAGCAGGCGGGGAGGGGGCAGGGTTTTATTCGGTGCCTCAAGTGTTTTGCTAACCATTCCTTCAACATCAGGAGCAGCGCCTCGACATTTTTGTGACTTTTCGTACATATCCTTGCATCCGGTACATCCGCATACTGCGAAGCATTGCATTTTTCTTGCATTAATGTGCCCGAGTCGGTTGGCTTGTTTGTGTGTATGTCAGGTAGCTAAACAGTGCTGCCACTCTGTCGACAACACACTACCTGCAAACTGGCCCCCGTGCTAGTGACAAATCACTATCTGCCAACTGGTCCCCGTGCTGACGACAACACTCTATCCGCCAGCTGGCCCCTCGGTCTTGTCCACTCATCACGTGGTGAATTAAATTTGCCTCGAGTTTCATCAGGCTGTTCTAGCCGATTATGTCCAACAGGGCTGACATCGCATTTGATGACCAGGCCGTTTCCCGGTTGCACATACCAAGCGCACGATGTCGCGAGACGATGGGGAATGTGTAGCCTGAAAGCCCTGCGGCCAGCCTGTTCTCACCGGTGTCCAGTGAGCACCGCTAGTACAATAAGTGCACTCATAAGTGTGCGTATATCGTCCACACACATTGCACTGCTGGAATACTGTGTCTTTCCATCACTAAATTGCACCATTCGCAGTGAATGTAGTGGCACACAAAAACATTGATTCCCTCACGTGAGTCTTTGCACTAAGAAATGTTCCACTCTTGCATAGCCAGTGTTTTGAGGTACGGTTTTCGTCGAGTTGAGGGCATCAAGCCAAGACGTCGGAGCACGTATCACGTCGAAAGAAGTCGACAATTCCACAGGCTACCCTGGTGTTGCTAGGTGAAAATAGCAATTGTTAACGAAGCCTTTTCTTGCCTTGAACATAATTTAGGGTGTGGCGAAATTGCTAATACATATTGCAGTTGCGAACTCTCACAATTCGCTGCCGCCAATTCAGGATATCAAAACTGTATTCAAGCAAGTCCAATACAGTCGAGGAAAATCGAATAGATACTCGTTTCCACTTAAATTTTTGAATGGCAGGACACGGCACAGTGGTTAGAGACACTGGCGGATCCAGAAGGCGCGCTTTCGATAGTTTTTTTTCTTGGGGGGGGGGCGGCAATTTCAACATCGTTGTGCCCGATGCTGAAGCACTCTCGAGATGTGAACAGCTATAGCAGATGGATCAGCGGAAATAATTTTTTGTAACAAAATGTTTTTATATTTCGAGAAAATGTCTTTTGAATGCAAAAATTAGAACACAAATCGGCCTTTTTTGGCAGGCCACTGTGCACCCCCTCCTCCACTCACCCTGCCCCACACCCCCAGATCCACCAGTGGAGAGAGAAAGGACGGTGAGCTCTTTGGGGATATCGGAGCTCCCCAGTACCCAGGTACTGCGATTCGGACGTTATTCTATAATCGAGTTGCATCAGTCTGGGCTATCCAATATAGGAATGCATCGGTCGAGAAGATAGATGTATGGCTTCTGGAAAGCGTACACCGGGGCTTCTGCTTCTCTGCCGATACTTCCATCACTCTGCCGGGGTTTCCATTGCTATGCCGTATCTTTCGTTGCTCTGTCGGGGCTTACATTTCTCTGCCTCGGTTTACCTTACATTGATGTGATAAGAAACCAGTCCAACTGTCCAACTGGACTGTAGTTGGGAAAATTTGGGGCGTAACGTGATTGAGGCATGGGGCGTAGATTCTTCCGAACATACATGCTTCGTAGTTCAGGGTTCAGTGATTCTCTATGTATGCTCTACTTTGTCAGGCTTGAATTAATTAATCGTTTAGAATGCAGTGAATGAAACATCTCCACGATCAAATTGCCGGATGGTTAGCTTAGTGGACAGAGCGCTGGCCTGCGAAGATCTCTCCGCCTTGGCACGATGGGTTCGAGTCGCTTCACGCGGTCGCTATCAGCGACCCCGGCTAGGGCGGGCAGTTGGTCAGCAACTGGGCAGCAACTGGTCAAGCAAGGTGGTAGGTGTAGACCCAGGCCGCCGTGCCCACGATACGTGTACGCTAAACTCGCGGTGCAATTTGTGCTACGGAACTGCAATTTCCCCATCGGTAGGTGGATTCAGGGCCACCGCTACAAGCTCGCGCTTAGCGAGCTTGTATCCCTGGCAACAATTAAAACGGAATATGCAAGGTGCAAAGACCGTTGCATCTTACTAATATTATCGATTACCGATATTTTTACAATGTGTGCGGTTCGCAAGCAATGTGGCATGCTTCATATTTCATGCTTGACAAGGCCTATTGTTTTCAAGCTGATATGAGACTGAGGAAGCAAAGCTTCGCCCGTCCGCTACCGCGTTTGTCTTCAGACACATCAGCTGCGGCTGTTGTGGATCATCTCTCTAATACGGCATTTGCCATCACGTACGATTATCCGGAATTCGACTTGCGATGTTTGTGTGATCGGACGGAATCACGCGACACTGTCAGTGTTTTGCCTAGGAACACCGCAGGCTGATCCCGACGTGTAATTTACACGTCGGGGGCACGCATTTCAGAGCCGTCCGACCGACTTTTGCCGCCTGAGTTGAGATCGTCATTAGCCCCAGGGCTCTCGATAATATACGGCCGTGATACGCTTCGCCAAACCAGGAACGAATTTTGTAGAAAATCATATGGCATGACGAAGTCCGAATTGAGACCAAGTTACTGACATGCTGGGGAAGGTGACTTCCTATGCACTTTTGTGAATGTATTCACAAATGTTCCGTGTTGACGACGACTTCGCACTGGATGGAAAGCAGGATTTTCAATGCGGACCTATCCTTGTATACAGAATACGTCGACCATGACCATGAAAAATAATACTTTTTACGTCACTACCAATACAGAATGATACAAACGATCATATTTGATCAATTTACATCACAGCAATGGTGGCCGCGTGTCCTGTGTTCTCCAGCTACAACACAGCAATGGGGGAAGTTTATCCTATATGCGTTGATTTATCGTGAGATCATTTCCGTCGGTATGACGTCAAGGAGCCTGTGTTGCCAGGAACGTCGTGAGAATCATGCGACGCTGGCTGTGGTCAGTTCAGTCGAGACTCATGGCTAATTGACTATAATTAGTTATTTAGCGCTTGTAGCAGGCGTCGATATATTCAATTAAGCTGAATAGATATTGTACTTATATCTTGCGTGAATAACATTTACCTCCATCAGGCACGCGCATGCACAAATGATGATACTTTGTGGTGTGCTCCACTCATCAGCACACAACAGCAAGCTGGGTTTTTGAGACGTAGTGAAACATTTAGACTATCTAGATAGTAAGCGAGTCGTCGCATACAGCGTTAACAGATTGTACGTACACAGTTTACAAATGTCCGCATTTACTGGTAAATCATTGCGGATATATTAAAACTAAGTTGATCTCCAAAATCCATGAACGACTCAATGTCAGGAAAAAATTAATATATATTGTGACGTTTCGGCCTTAGGCCATTGCCAAACAATCATTTTTGTTTGAAATGGCCTAAGGCCGAAACGTCGCAATATATATTTACAACTGTTTTTCTGGCATTGAGTCGTTCCCGGATCTTGGAGATCAACTTACTTTTTAATATATCCACAATTAGTAGTTTTCGCATGTTCGGATGCATAGTCGCCAGATTTGCATTTGCGCATTTGCATAGTCGCCTACATTATGTTCAGTAATAGGAAAGTAGAGTTGGGCTGATCGTCAGTACCTTATGTCGATTCAAGGTGATCAATGGAAGGGAAAAAGATGTGCCGTAACTAGTAGCCGTATGAGAACCCACAGATGAGGAGATTACATTTCCTGACTATGGGCGGTATTGATAACGATCAATATTATTATTTTCTTTTATGTTACTTGTAATCAAATTTTGTTTTTCCAGGATGCTTGCATTTCAGCTTTCATGACATTTTTCCCAGACGGAACTAACAAGGAGTGCAAAAAGCGACGAACAGACCTAAAATTGAAATGTTTTGTCATGCATCCTGTGTCTGAGCTGCAGTGGAATTTACAACAGAGGTATAAAACGCTCCGAAAATATTAACCAAAGCGGTTCAATTTGAAAACATATCGAAGTTCGAGGATATTGATAACAAACTATATAGTGTGGAAGGGCTATGCTGATACATAAATGGAATAAATAAGGACAGTCTGTTATGCATCACACCTAAGTCGATACCGGAATGCGTGGGTGTGGATTTGTATGCCTTTGGTGGATCTGCCCCCTCTTCAACTGTTGGTTTCACTCCTCCCTCCCTCCCTCCCCCAATAATGTAAGCTTTCATCATGGTACCCTATGGGGTGGGCCGCTCAATCGATTTGGACCATCACATTGCCTTCAAGTATTCCCTCCGCCCCCTTCAACAAATCGAAACCAACTCCCTTGCCTGAGTGGTACATACAATGACATCCTGGGTTAACGCAGTTTCCATACGAGTATAAAAATTGATATTACACATGCGGCCCTTGCTAAGCATCACTATCATTCTGTACAATCCAGAACGTTATCTACAGTCATAAGAGCTATATTTTATCGAGGTCGTGGTTAACATATGTAAATGAGTCAATGCAAATAGTTAAAATGCACTTTTGCAGCGGTCTGCGTGAGCATGGTGCGACCTAGTGAAGACCTTGTTTGGTGTATATGTTGAAGAAGGGGAAGGGGCTTCTCTGTGTCAGGCATGGGTTGAAGCCAGGTATCTGACTTCGAAATTGAATCCGGAGGTTTGAAGTGGCAGGAAACTGAGGCTGAAGTCTCGTATTGTAGAACCCTTCAAGCCGAAACCGAAGTCGGCAATTGATGCTTCAATTCGCAGGGTGAGAAAGCACATTCAAATTGGCCTTTTTAATTTGGTCCACTATAATACAAAAATAAATGCTCCATTTTCTCACATACCGCTGCAATTTTTCAAGCATATATTTCACTTTGATGAGGGTATTGACATTTTAAGACAGCATCAAAGTCAAAGCCGAAACTATCCAGATCCACGAAGCGGAAGCCAGGTTTCCAGAAATGCACGATGTTGGGGACGAATTCGAAGCCAGAAGGCTAAAACGCGGTTTCGTGAAGCCAACGAACACATGGGCGCTATGTGTGCAGGGTGTCCGTGTTAGGCGCCTGTGCCTAGGCGTAGGGTGCCTATATTAGATGCCTGTGTCAAGGTACATCATGTACATCAAGGTACAAGGTACATGTAGTCACCAGTGGTGACTATATGTCTGTTTTGGGTTCTATATGGCCATACTGAAAGGAAATAAATCGGTGTCTAGCAACACATTTTGTGAGTTGTATGTTTGGAAATCGCGATGAACAGATGAACATAGCAAAGTTAAACAGAAATACATGTCCTGAAAAAAATGCATGCACGTATGGAAAACTTGCAATTTCAGCGGGTATGGGATGCTCAAAGTCCAAAGGATCAGACAACGTCCATTTGCTTGCAGTCGTTATCGGATGAGCACACAAAAAACGCTCCAAAACTGTCCTTTGATCACTAATCCCCAGCCATCGGGCTTTGCACGAGAAAACGTAGCGCACAGAACACCTGTGGATCAGACGAAGCAGCGCACGCGGGATCGGTCTGGATGTGGATAAACACGGCGGAACAGCCCGACCCAAATGAGCGTTGTTTGCGGCAGCATTGGCACAAGAGACCACGGGGGATCGAAGTCGTTCCGCGGGAGCTGCACAAAACCTACATGGGATGCTGTCGCTAGGTACTCTTTCTTTGAATTTCCACTGCTGCTGAAGTATTTTCTGCCTCACTATATTGGAAAGCAAACACTCAGATAATACAACACATGCAAGTACTTATCTCTTGCGGTGTCTTGGTCCGTCCGGTCTTTTGCAGGAGGCGCCATTCATACTCGCCATGTTTGGAGCGTCGAGGCTCAGCCCCCTGATATCCTGAACACTGAATGGAGAACCACACTTAATGACAATTGTTTTGACAACATTTTTTGTTTGCTTTTGATTTTTGACAACATTTTTGACGTTGGCGCCAATTTTGCTTTTTACAAGTTATGAGAGAAAATTGGTCGTTCAAAGTACATCTGCCTTGTGGCAGCAGCACTGCTCCGATTGTTAAAGACAGCAGGGACAATATGAACATCAGCTCCATTTCAAGCAATCAACAAAGGTCACAGAAAGTTACTCGTGAATGCGAATTAAATACGCTTACATTTGCAGCCTATTTAACACTAGGTGCCTTTTTGGCATCAACCCTCCTACATCATTCAACACAAAATATCCGAACACTCCATGGGCTCCTGTCAGGCAAGTCTTTTCCGGTGGAAAATCATATCACAGATAGATAGTGGTGACAAAACTACTTGGCCCATTAGTGATGACAAAACACGTATTATATATTGACAGGAAGCCGGATCATAGCTCTTGATGTCTTTAGCCACTGTTGATGTCGTTCGAGATTTTAAGTCAATTAAATATATCTTACGGATACCAGCCCGCTACAGTGCTAAAAGTGTTGTCATCAATGATGACTCACGTTTGCTGCCATTTGCTTCGGGAGAGGGTGGTGATTTTCTGGTTGGCACGAGCGTCAACGATGGAAAGTGTGCAGGTGCAAGGGTTCCCGTGCGGCTTCCCTCGCCACCTCATTAGCCACACCATTTACCATGGTGCCAACACGGTCAGGTATCCAGCGAAAGCTAGCAATGCCCACGTGCCCTGGCACGGTAGGAGCCAAGGCGCACCAAGAAGCTCCGTAAAATCTGAGCAGGGTGCTAATATACACATGGCAAGCATCTACGCCTTAATGAATGATGTCCGGCTGAACATGGGAAGGCAGGTCCTTCATGATCCTATTTCTGGGAGATCAAAGGAGATTCAGGTTAGGTCCTGCATGATCCTCTTGCTGGGAGATCAAAAGAGGTTCAGGCTGGGTTCTGCATGATCAATCTCTTGCTGGGAGATCCAAGGAGGTCGACGCCAGGCCCTGCATGATCCCTTTGCTGGGAGATCCAAGCCCGGCCGTGTTGCATCCCAATCAAAACTTGTTTTTTTCTTTCTTCAATATACACTGAACCGCTATACAGCTGAAATCGCAGATGTGGAAAGCTGCTAAGCTTAGTTGATATTAGCACTACTACCCGTGGAATATGTAGCAAAGCTTCCTGTGGGGGACACTTGGAACACAGAAATCCCCCCCCCCGTTCATGTAACGGCAGGTACCGCGACGGAAGTCGGTCCCAGTGCCGCCGAACTGTTGCTGCTTACTCGGCAGTCGCCGCCAGCCGGGCTGTCGAGGCTATTGTGACCCATCCCCTCCGCTCGAGTTACATAGCTGACCTCGACGCCGTCGGTCGCCGCGGACGCCGCTATCTCTGATGTCTGACGGAAGTTGACGTGTCAGTGTCTGACGTCGGATGTAGGCGTCATGGGTGTATGGTGATGTGACAGCTTGTTCTGGGCCGTAGCGCCACGAACTACCGGCCGCCTGTGTGCAGCGCGGTTCAGGTCACGTAAGCATGTTATGGGTTGATGTGTCTGTCGCCAGTAGTAGAGTCGGCCGACCGGGGCCGAGGCTCAGAGGTGTCTTAGACAGCGTGACCCGCTGGCATAGTGCATTGAGATCGGGCATCGCTCTCGATAGTTAGAGCCGCGTGACGATGAAGTGGTCTCTGGCGTGTAGCCAAGGGCGGTTGCCCTGAGGCTATATAGTCGCCGAGCGAGGCGGATCGCTCTTCAGTCTCTTCACTTTCTCTCTCTCTCTCTCTCTCTCTCTCTCTCTCTCTCTCTCTCTCTCTCTCTCTCTCTCTCTCTCTCTCTCTCTCTCTCTCTCTCTCTCTCTCTCTCTCTCTCTCTCTCTCTCTCTCTCTCTCTCTCTCTCTCTCTCTTATATATATATATATATATATATATATATATATATATATATACTATATATATATATATATTACCTCCCCCCCCCCCCCCCCCCCCCCCCCCCCCCCCCCCCCCCCCCCCCCCCCCCCCCCCCCCCCCCCCCCCCCCCCCCCCCCCCCCCCCCCCCCCCCCCCCCCCCCCCCCCCCCCCCCCCCCCCCCCCCCCCCCCCCCCCCCCCCCCCCCCCCCCCCCCCCCCCCCCCCCCCCCCCCCCCCCCCCCCCCCCCCCCCCCCCCCCCCCCCCCCCCCCCCCCCCCCCCCCTCTCTCCTCTTCTCTCCTCTCTCTCTCTCTCTCTCTCTCTCTCTCTCTCTCTCTCTCTCTCTCTCTCTCTCTCTCTCTCTCTCTCTCTCTCTCTCTCTCTCTCTCTCTCTCTCTCTCTCTCTCTCTCTCTCTCTCTCTCTCTCTCTCTCTCTCTCTCTCTCTCTCTCTCTCTCTCTTTCTGTCGCTCACTCTGTTAGTGTGGACGCTGCGGGGCGGCTGGCCGGTGACCAGCCGCCCGGGCTCACTACTGAAGGTATGTCTGAGACTGACTGTCTGAAACTGCTGTATGACTGTTGAGATGTAACCTTGTGAGATGGAAGTTAGTATGTTTGAAGATCGATCTGTTTGCAAGTTGGAGATTGTGTGTGAACGTTGCTAACAAGAGATTGAAATGGTGTCAGACTAGGTTTGTAGGAAGACTTGGATGCGTGTCAAGAGATGTGAGACCAGAGCTATACAATTGGAAGCTGCGAGCTGTTGAATTAATTATCCCGGGGTTATCGCAACGCTGAGGTCCATAGTCTATTCACGTGTCTAATGGAAGTTTACGTCAAACAAAGTGGGAAAATGTCCGAAAATGCTCTGGGGGAGCAAAACTTCCCTACAAATACAATCACAAAAAAAAAACATTAGCAATACCGCATGAGTGCACTGTGTTGTCGTGTCGGGTGGCTGTGCACTGTGCTGTCGTGTCGGGTGGCTGTGCACTGTGCTGTCGTGTCCGGTGGCTGTGCACTGTGCTGTCGTGTCGGGTGGCTGTGCACTGTGTTGTCGTGTCGGGTGGCTGTGCACTGTGCTGTCGTGTCGGGTGGCTGTGCACTGTGCTGTCGTGTCGGGTGGCTGTGCACTGCGCTGTCGTGTCCGGTGGCTGTGCACTGTGCTGTCGTGTCGGGTGGCTGTGCACTGTGCTGTCGTATCCGGTGGCTGTGCACTGTGCTGTCGTATCCGGTGGCTGTACACTGTGCTGTCGTATCCGGTGGCTGTACACTGTGCTGTCGTGTCCGGTGGCTGTGCACTGTGCTGTCGTGTCGGGTAGCTGTGCACTGTGTTGTCGTGTCGGATGGCTGTGCACTGTGCTGTCGTGTCGGGTGGCTGTACACTGTGCTGTCGCGTCGGTGGCTGTGCACTGCGCTGTCGTGTCGGGTGGCTGTGCACTGCGCTGTCGTGTCGGATGGCGTGAGTCTCGTGTCGGGTGGCTGTGCACTGTGCTGTCGTGTCGGGTGGCTGTGCACTGTGCTGTCGTGTCGGGTGGCTGTGCACTGTGCTGTCGTGTCGGGTGGCTGTGCACTGAGCGTTGCGTCTGTTTCAGCGAGCAGCAACGTCGGCTGGGCGGCCGACGAGCGGCGCAGCAGCAGCTTCAGCGACAGCAGCTCGCCACGTCTGGCGGTGAGCGACGCCGGCTCGCCGGGCTGGTCGCAGGCCACGCCGCAGCCGCGCCGCGTCCGGCCTCGCTCGCCCAGCCCTCCTCCGCCTCGGCGGCGACAGCTGCCGCGCTCACCCAGCCCTCCGGCGGCGCCGCTGCCGTCGTGTGACTGCCGCTTGGTGAAGCGCGTCACCAGCCGAACCGAGCACCGTACCGAGCACCGCGGCGAGCACCGCGCAGAGCACCGCGCAGAGCACCGCGCAGAGCACCGCGCAGAGCACCGCGCAGAGCACCGCGCCGAGCACCGCGGCGAGCACCGCGCAGAGCACCGCGCCGACAGCCGTAACGAGAGCCGTGCCGAGCACCTCACCGGCATCCCACCGCTGACCGGTCCGGCGGCCCGCGCTCCGCCCGAGCTCACCGCCAATGGCGACGTCGCCGGCGAGAGGCCGGCCCCGGAGCCGACCATGTCGGCTCCCGTGCCGGCACCGCAGTCGCAGCCGCACACGGAGCCGGGGCCGGAGCCGGGGGCGACGTCGGAGCCCGAATCGGAGCCGGGGCCAGGGCCGGGGCCGGGGCCGGGTCCGGGTCCGGAGCCGGAGCCGGAGCCGAAGTCGGGGCCGGAGCGAGGGCCAGGGCCGGGGCCGAAGTCGGAGCCGGAGCGAGGGCCGGGGCCGGGGCCGGAGCCGAAGTCCGAGCCGGAGCCAGGGCCGGAGCTGGAGCCGCGGCCAGAGCCGGAGCCGCGGCTGGAGTCCAGGCCGGAGCCAGAGCTGCAGCTGGACTCGAGGCCGGAGTCCGGGCAGGAGCGGGAGTTGGAGGAGCGGGTGTCGAGTCCGACCGGTCGGTACTCGCTGACGCCTAGTCCTGAGGAAACGGTACCGCGGCCCCAGCTGCCATACGGCATGCTCTCAGCCCTGCCTCTAAGCGACGTGAGTACCGATGCTGTCCTGGGCTTTGTGTCGCATTGTCTCCAGTCGGTTCTTCCCCAGTATTTTCCCGGGTGGTTCCCCTAAGTAATTCCCGAGGTATTTTTCCTCGGTTATTTACAGATTCATTGGCTGCTTGCGACGTATTCCCAACAGTTTGGACCGTTCTGTCGTGTCGAATCACTGAGAGACAACTGGAGATATTCCCCGAGCCACCTTAGTTTTTCATCACTTCAGATTGCATTTTTGACAAAAAGAGTACAAGTGACACGGCATCCCGTTCATATCTGAACATTCCTGTCAGGCTGGACCAGGGTAGGAATCTAGTGCTTGGTGCATCGCTATTGCGGTAGTCAGGTGACTTCTGAGACCTCCTCCGCGCGAGTGGTCAGTTTCTCTCCAGCCAAGCGAAATGTCGCATGAACACGTTGCTGCCTTTGTTTGATCATAGGTGTAATAGGGACGTGCTTTGTCATGGTTGGCGTAGGCACACGGGCAGAACTTGTTGCCTAGAAACTGCAGGGTGAGGGGGCGGATTTCCAGATATTTCGGAATCTACTGGGCCAATCTCAAAATCAAATAGCTGCAGAGTAACCGTTAACCGGACACGGTAACCGGACACGGTAACCGGACACGGTAACCGGACACGGTAACCGGACACGGTAACCGGACACGGTAACCGGACACGGTAACCGGACACGGTAACCGGACACGGTAACCGGACACGGTAACCGGACACGGTAACCGGACACGGTAACCGGACACGGTAACCGGACACGGTAACCGAAGGGACACGGTAACCGGACACGGTAACCGGACACGGTAACCGGACCGGTAACCGGACACGGTAACCGACACGGTAACCGGACACGGTAACCGGACACGGTAACCGGACACGGTAACCGGACACGGTAACCGGACACGGTAACCGGACACGGTAACCGGACACGGTAACCGGACACGGTAACCGGACACGGTAACCGGACACGGTAACCGGACACGGTAACCGGACACGGTAACCGGACACGGTAACCGGACACGGTAACCGGACACTAACCGGACACGGTAACCGGAGACGGTAACCGGACAAATGTACGTAAAGCAAATGTACATATGACAGATGTAGGCACGGGCACGTACGTAAGCAAATTTACTCAAGCGCAAATATACGTATTGCAATCGTATGGAAGCGCAGATGTACGAACGGCAATTGTCCTTAAGCGCAAAGTTATGCACGTATGACAGATATACGTATGCGCAAATGTACGTATGCGTAGATGTATATTTGCAGAAGTGTACATAAGCGCAAATGTACGTGAGCTCAAATGTATGTATACGTAAAAGTACGTATGCCTAAAAGTACGCATACGTAAAAGTACGCATGCACAAATGCAGGTAAGTGCAGATGTTGGTAAGCCAAAAGTACATAAGTGTAAATGTATGTGTGAGCAAAGGTACGTAAACACAAACGTATGTAAGCATAAAAGTATGTGAGAACAAATGCACGTATGAGCCAATGTACGGATATTTATGCATACGTACCTTTGAGTTTACGTACATTTGATCAGGTGCATATGCCGTAAGTACATTTTCTCTCACGTACATTTGCCATACTTACTTTTGTGCACGTGCACATTTGAAGCACGTGCATTTGAAGCGTGTACATTTGATTCACATACACTTGAAGCACATACAATTGGTTACGTACACTTGCTTACCTTCATCTGCCATACGTACCATTGGGTTGCGTACATTTCGATCTACATACATTTGCTTACCTTCATCTGCCATACGTACTATTGGATTGCGTACATTTCGATTTACATACATTTACTCAGACATACTTTTGCGCTTAGGCATATTTGCGCTTGTGTACATTTGTGCTTACGCACATTTACGCTGACATATTACGCACTGACGTACATGTGTGATTACGTACATTTACGCATGCGTACACTTGGGCTCACTTACATTTGCGTAGATTTGCGCTTGCGCATACGTACATTTGCGCTTACGTACTTTTACGCTTACGTACTTTTGCACTTACGTATATTTGGCTCACGTACATTTTCCTTCGTTTCTTTTCCATGCGTATATTTGTTCTTACGAATATCTGCTGTACGTGCATTTGCCATGAGTACATTTGCCATACGTACTTCTGCGCTTACGTACATTTGTCGTGGAATGAATTCTACTGGTCTAATCTACGCCTTTGGAATGAAAAATGTCAATAATTGTGATATGGTGACGTCAGCAGGTCACAAAAATGGATGCAAATATTTCGGACTGTGTTTGTATTTTACATCTCTCTGATTCCGCACAGATTGACTTAAGATATTATTATGGATATAAACACCAATTTATGTGCAGGCATGCACACGTAAAACAGCCAAGAGCGTAGTTGGAAGCTAAAGTAGGCTCTGGGCATTATTTCTTCTTTGTGACTCATCCTCCGCACTCAGTGCTACAAGTAACTATTATGCCTTAAAAAAGTAGTCCTGCCGGGGTGGCTTCATGCACCAGGGTCACATTGCTAAGCAGAGCTCGTTGCGTGAAACTTGCCCCCACCTCCCGATCAATGAATTCCAGTTCAACGGCAGAGTTAGGACCGGGAGTTGAACGCGCCGTCAATGCACCGACACAGCCAGCCCGGTAGCTCGTTCTCCGCCTTATTGGGCCAGCTGCCAACTGACCCTCTCAGCAGGGAACTGAATGCGAGCGCGTAAAGCGACCAGAACCTGTGATGTTAGGACAGGAGAGACCATTGCAGGCCAACGCCTTAACCAACTGAGCTACCGGAGCGGCGCTGAGCTACCGGGACGGCGTTGTCACCATTACATCATATCAATACTTACCGGGAGGATTTCGACCAGATGCGTCGCCAGGAAACTATGCCAGGGAGGATTCCGAGATAGACATTGGTAGGAAGGCTTCTACAATCATGGGCCATTGGAATCCCCAGGCTTCGTCACTCCGTGCGATTTACTATGATCGTTTGTTCTGAATAAACTCCTCTCCTACCGTAATCCGCCATGAGCAACGTGTCACCCTTGCCTCGCCATTTCTTAGTCGTTTGAATAGGGCAAAGCCTGAGTATATCTCGTCCCCTCCTTGATCAGCCAATGCAGAAGTCTGCTGGCTCCGCCACTGTTGTTTGTACTGCCTTTTACCGTTTGTCCCGAATTCACCCCACCCTCCCAACTTTCAGGTGCCAATATACATGATACCGCTTTAAGAATACCGGTCACATGTTGCCCATGTTTTCCTCCATTCAAGCTTCAGCTTACTTAACCCGCGCCGTCTTTTCGGTTAGATCTTCACATTCCGTCTCGGGGGGGGGATAGCAACCCCCTCTAAAATCCAAACTAAACATCGCACGAAAACGAAAGAGGTGTCATCGGAAAGTGCTCGACGAGTAGGGTCCGGATCCACTCCCAAGAACAATCTCACCGCAAAAGTGACGTCACTAGGGGGCTACATATTCACGACTTTTCACGACTCGCATTATGTTTTTGGCTCTGGGAGTTCATTTTGGGGGATATTTTGAAAAACGAAAATTATTTGGAATCAGAAAATCACAGCGAAATCGACCAGGGCCATAAAATTGTGTCGTCCCCGAAAAATAAAAATGTTAATATTTTGAAATTGCGAAATTTTGAGTTTTCGAGTTTTCTTTAATTTTCCTTTCCTAATGGGTAGAGCAGATCGAGAAACGTTGTTGGAAGTCAACTTTCCCTAATACAAAGGCTTACTTTAGCCAGAACCTTCGATGTGAACTGAAATAGGCAAATATGCCAAAATTTATATGGTCAAAAACGGAAAAAATGAAAAATTCCTCTCGTGCGTTTTGTTGCATCCATAATAGTAAGCGAACGCTGAAAGTTTCATTAAAATATCTGTATCCGTTAAAGCGTGACAACTGGTTGACCTTTTTTGGAGGTGACCTCACTTGACCTTGACTAACTCGTTGACCCTAGATGTCAAAATTTGACCCGTTGACCCTAGGCTTCAAAATTTTTAAACAGCATGCCAAATTAATGTTAAAAAAGGTATGTCAAATTTTGCCGCGCTGTCGCGCGCCGTTCGTTCACTATCCGTGAAAAACCTGAGGGGGCGGTTGAAGACTCCCGAGACGGGACGGGTTAACCTGGCCGCTCACAAGAGAGCAAGCGACTTTATTTCGCACGTCTGCTGACCAGCGGACACGCGGACCCACGGAACTGCCATAGCCCCATTCCGGCAAAGGAGGGGGACGCGCCGATTCCACCTCCCTGATAGTCTTCTCATGTCTCTACTAACCCTCTGCGAAAGGGGTGCGACATTTTGTAGCTTTTCCTATCCTTTTTGTACTTCGCAGCGAAATTGTAACTTAATAATTATAGCAGAGGGTGCTTCAGGAACGAATATTTCGCCGTGTTTCTGATGTATTGGTTTGAAGAAAAAGCATAGGAACAGCTCCCCTGTCTGAATGTTTTCATTGTTTGCTGTTCAGGCGACTATAAGTTTGAGTCAAGCTGCTCATGCTATCTTTCTTACCTACGGCACAGCATATTTTGATCATGTCAGTGGCGTTTGCAGGGGAATCAGATATGGGCAAAAAGTGGCCGGCTTACCAAAGCGGAGTAATTCATATTAGCATCGAAAAACTGGTTTTCTTGCATTATTTCATGATTGCATTATACACTTGGCATATCAACTTAAGCCTCAGAACCAACAAAACAATTCGCATATTATGCATTGTACAAATTCAGAGAAGACAAATGGGTATGGTATTTAATATAAAAAAGAGCGGCGTGTTTTAGTATTAAAATTTGGCTGGCACCAGCGCATATCGATTCTGACTTTCTGCTAAAAGTGAGGTAGGCAGTCATGGGAAGTTTCCTCAAAGGCGGACCCAGGAGATTTTCCCAATGGTCAGGAGATGCAGTAACCTTCGTACTAAGGCCTTCGTAACCTTCGTACTGAGGTCTCTCACGATCTCGCCGGCATACATTACATCTCGCCGGCATACATCGTAGTGGTCACATTTGTACATAGTTATGGAGAGGTGTCCAAATTGCACCACCAGAAGAATGATGCTATGAAGAACGGTTGGCTTCTTGGTGTCTGAACAAACATTTTCTTTCACTGGTTTTTATCGTATATCCTGAGATGAACACCCAATCAGAACAGAAACACCAAGAGCTTGGTTTTCCTAAGTATTGCTTTTTTAAACGCCCAATTTCATTAAAAACGCGCCATTAAAATTTATACGTAGCCTTTATCAAAAATATTATTTATCCTTAGATTTAGGCGACTTGACCTTGAACTTAGGAGGGAAATACACGCCAAAATACTGAAGTAATTGAACCTGATGAATATTTGGCAGCTGTAGCAATCAATGAAAATATCGCAGCTGTGGGTCCTTCGTCAAAAAGCAACAGCAATACATCCTTCTGGATGCATCTTGTTTCGGCATCGTGATGACCGACGTCATCATGCAGCTGTGTAACCGAACCTAACCTAGCCTTACCTAACTCCAGGCGGATAAATTGGCCGTAAGCTGTACAACATTCATGGGCATTATGCCTATAATTGTTGTAAAATATAATAAAAGTCGAAACTTGGGTGTATCCTTCGTGTCGAAAGGTGTTCGGTCTGGTTCTCTTATTTGAAAGCTACGCGGGGGTCACGACCTTTTTATGTAAACCCCGTACATTAGAGGGACAAAGAGGTGACGTCCGTCGCGAACTCTAAATCTTGTTGAAGCGACCTGTAATTTCCCACGCCAAATTGTATCTTCAATGGTTGCCAAAGCAAGAGTATTCCGAACGATAATTGTGTTCGGTTTTTGTGACAGCCTACAGAGCCTATTGTGCACGTATCTGCTGGGGTTCCCCATGGACACATCACTATCGACGCATTTCACTCGGACTCCCCCTGGACTTTCCCATGTAATGCGAAAAAACCCTCGGCGGTTTTTCGGACTTCTAGCCGGTTCATCCTTACCGTGCGACATCTTTGAAAGAATGCAGCACCGCATTGTCCCCAGGAATTGTGCGTGCGATGTGCGTACGAAGAACTGATATTTGACGTTTGTCGCCTAGCAGTGATAACTGCAGTATGTTTATTAGGGTGACACTTATTTTTCGACTTTCGAAAAATGAAAAATGCAGTTGATTTTCTGGTTTGTATTAGCCTAAAAACACCACCTAAAAAGTTTCATCCTGATCCAATTATGCTTAGCCATGCCTCATCGCACTTGAATGTATACACTATTAGGCGGGTCTTATGGGTCTTCCTGGACCCAACGTTGCGATGAGTTTCGAAGCTAATCCTGGCCTGGTCCTGGTCCTGGTCTTGGTCCTGGTCACCTGGCCTCAGTCAGGCTGGGTGACGGTGCTCTTGTTGGCGTCGGGTAATCCTCCCCGGTGCGCCTCCACCACCTGCAGGATGTACTGCGTCTGGTCCTCGTCCTTGGTGAGGGTCAAATTGTAGTCTTCCATTAAGGCGACGCCACGCTCGGCGAAGTCGTTCAGTACCCGGATGCCGTTGACCTTGCGGGCTGCGGCGACGTAGCGAGGTCGTCGTGCTACTCCGCCGGGTCGGTCGGGTCGGAAGCCGTCGTCGACCCCCAGGGTGACGAAGAGCATTCGCGACACTTAGTCACGAAGTCCGCGAGGGTCTTCTGCGACAAGTCGGCCTTGAGATCAACGACGGCCCGCTTGGTGAGATCCTCCGAGCCCTCATTGGAGCTGAGAGCCTCGATCATGGCCCGCTTTCTTCCCAGCGGTAAGTTCTCGTCGAAGAACGCCAGCGGGACGAGGTTCTCACTCAAATACCACAAGTGGCGAGGGACTTGTCCTCGTACCCGACCAAATTCTTCAGGAGGGCGAGGTCGTTCGCAGGGGCCGATGTGGGGCTCGGCGCGGCGTACCACGCAGGGACGTATACCGAGACGGTGAACTTGACGTACCGAAGGATGCCGGCGCTCTCCCGGGCAGTCAGGTTTGCTGTCCTCGGAAGATGCAGATCTTCACAGCGTAGATCAGCTTGGCCATCCAACGCGCGTGGTGGTGAGCCCCAGGCTGCCGGAATCGAATGCCTCTGGCCGGCATCCCGCCGAGCACGATCACGGAGAGCTCCGGGAGCTCGCGATAGTCATCCCGTGGCTGGAACTGCGACGGATGGAGCTTGCAACCCGCGATGGGGTTGTCCCGGGAATCCTTGATGGCCTCCGTGAGGTGGTCATCGGGCATGGTCTCGTACTGGTCCTGATCGATGAAATCCCATTTGTCCTGGAAGCGTTTGAAGAGCGGGTTTTCAGGCCCGGACGATGGGGTGTTGAGACACACCCCGTAGGCCTTCGCGGCGATGAGCTCGAGCATGTGGTGCCTGCAGGCGACATTGAGCAGGTCACGACCGAGCTGCTGCTCAATGTGCACACACGCCCCTGACTGCGGGCCTGTGTTCGAGGCCATAGTGTTGAAACACATACCCACGACCGGGTCTGCAGCGCCCCCATCGTACAGGGCCTCCACGACAGCGTTTGCCATCGCCAGTCCACTGCCGATCTCGAGCTTGGGAACGGAAAGTAGCTTGGTGACGCTGGTCCCAGCGACCAAAATCGGAAGACTGTCGACTTTGCCCCTGCTGCCAGTCGTAGAGTTGGGAACCAGTTTTCTGTCCCAGTGAACAACCAGTGGTACGTCCGCGCAAACGACGCCTTGATGTCCAGCACGGCCTGCTTCCGGTGGTTCCGCCGGGATTAGCGGATGGACTCCCGATTCATGGTGAGCTCGGATACGTCGTGCCTGAGGGTGTCGGCCACCGCCGATAAGACGTACACTGCCTGATGGTCCGTCACGCGAGTGCGGTCTAGGGCAGCGGCGACAGTCGGCGAGATTAAAGTCTCCCTGCTGCGGCGGCGCTTCGGCGGCGGTGGGCAGGCGGTGGAAGTCGATGGTCGAGGCTCGTCCTCAGCGCTGGACGTTGTAGAGTTTCGACAGGGGCTGGAGCTAGACTCGAGCTCAACAGTGTCGATCTCGGCCTTGCGCTGCGCTTTCCGAGTCTTGCGATCGCTGGCCTGGGAGGCGCGATTCAACTGCTGCTGCTCAAACTCGGCAAGCTGCCGATCAGCGCCTATCATTTTTCCTCGGCGGCCTTCCTCGCGTTGCGCAATGAGGAACACTTTGTCTTCATCGATCTGGATGAGCTCGAGGGCCCTTTGGTTAACCTCCACTCATCAATCACTCATCGGCGAGGCCGATGACCAGTATATACGTTTTCTTCCGCGTTGCCGGAGCGGCCATATTTGCGAAAGGACCAAAAAGGGCATTAATATTGGGAAATTGGAACAAACTATAATTATAGTTAAATATTAAACCATAATTATAATTAATAAGGTTGCAATGCGATTATTCAGGGCACACCCGACCAGCACGAACACGTTCTGACTCTATTTTAGCCAACACATACCCGGAGTAATAGGGATGGGTGGTCCTTAAAAAAATGTCTGGGGTGTCTGACATTCAAGTGTGATGAGGCACGCCTTAAAATGATTTGATCGAGATGAAACTGTTTATGTGGTGTTTTTAGGCTAATACGAACCAGAAAATCAACTGCCTTTTTCGTTTTTCGAGAAAAAAATTGGGTCCAAATAGCTGTCACCCTAATGTTTATCCTAGCTGCCAACTCCCAGCTATCCAGTATGTCTATCCTACCGGAGCACCGACATGACACACAGATGAGCTGATATCGGTAGCGCCGGTGCAGGGTATGGAGGTGCTGGCGTCAGTGGCGCTGGTCTGGGGTGTGCAGCAACTGATGTCAACTGCACCGGTGCACGGCATGATGGGCCTGGCTGGAAATACAGTGAACGCCATACAGGGGCTGACACTGACGGCGCCGGGTACACGGCGTGCCGGAACTGACGTCAGGAGCACTGGTGCAGGGCGTGCAGTGACGCTGATAGTGGAGTTCAGGGACTCAGAGTTGGATACTGAAAGTTTGGGAACAACACAGGGGTAGAAAGACAGGGAAAAGACGTAAAGAAAAGCAATGATGGAAGCCAACCAGAATGCAGCAAGCAATTCGAAAGACCTGACCTATTAACCGGAAATAACGTTTCATGAAGAGAGGTATACGGTGAAGAAGACACCGTAATCGGAGATAGGTCTACCTGTATGTGGTGGTCATATGAGCTGTTTTTGTTACCATGACGCGTGTCGAGTTTCCATTTTTTTCGTTTTTTCATTTGGAAGCATGAGGGACAGAGTTTGAAAATGTATCCACCCTGTTCCTATCAACCAATAATAGCATAATTTAAACCGATGTCCGGATTAAGGGATATCTTCGCATTCGCATTCCCCGTGCTGATTATTGAGAGCAAAATATAAACCGTTTGTGTTGGCACGCCAACATTTTAGAGCGTTGCTTCAAGTTTCAGCTTACGTCTTCTAACCAACTATCAGTGTTCTGCGTTGCCCAGGTGCATACCCGAGGCTGGATTTTAGAGAAGAATAGAAGACCAGCCTTCGAATACTGTTGACAGAGAACTACCATTAAAGAACTGAAATTGCTTTTGTCAGCAAACGGAGCTATTCAACAACGTAGCAAGCAAACCACGCAGTTCCTTGATCTTTTTTTTTGCGCAGGGTAAATGCAGAACGCTGCTAAGTATGGGTACTTATATTATCCACATTTGCACATGATGGCATGTTTGCTTGAAGTCTAATGTGAAAAGCTAGTTTGACAATAAGGAGCAATTTAAGTGAAATCGATTGTGACATAAAGAGAAAATAAATTATTTTAGGTATAATTCATTTCAAGGAAATAACGTCAAAGGAATTTCAGAAAGAATACTTCGTCATTTTATAGAACAAGGGAGACCGGATCTAGTAAATACAACTTTTCGCGGGCCTCAAAATTACTCATCACTTTGGAAGGCTAGCAAGGAGATAGCTACACTTACACCAAGCATGAACCTTCTGGTATCATGCACGATAGTTATGTTTTCGTGGCATCATCTAGGCTTTCCACCAGAGACCAAGGCATCGCAGAACTACCGGTCCATCAACTTACCTCGCTACAGGAGTAGGTTGTTGCTGACGACGGAGTAAGTTTATAAAAGGTTAGGTAAGTAAAATGTGTCATTTATAGGTGGCATTAGTTTACGCCATCTGAAAGGTCCATATGTTGCGCTTGCAGTGATAATACTTGTTTGAGACCCGGCTGGCCATAGCTCATGGTTTATGCCATTTATGGAACGCTGAAACATTCATTCCGTAGCTTCACCCTTTCCTTCGTACAGTCTTTTCCGTCGGGTGAGAAATGCCTATAGAAATACTGAATACAATTTCCTTGAAGCAGCAAACACCTTAATAGCAATGGGTGGTTAATATATAGAGCGCAACTATCAAATGCATAGGCAGGTAATTTTCCTGCGACTAGGATGTTGCAATGTATCGGTTCTATCAAAAATATTTTCTTAACTCAAAACCAGAGTTTTGGGGAGCGCTCCTCACGCCGAAAGTGATTTCTATGTAATAGATTGTGTTGGGTCCATCTGTAGGCGAGTTTAATTCGCGTTAGTGATAGTCTATGGTTTTTCTTCCCTTGTACGATAACAATGGGGTTGTCAATTGTAGCTTCTTTAGAACTACAAATTTTCGAAATACAACAGCCGTTAATGCCGTTGTATTGACTGCTCTGGGGGCACGGCGACAACTTGCGCAACAATTTCAGCAGTTGCTCTAATGCCAACAAAAGCGAACACAGTGCGCTCCTTCTTAGGCTCGTGCCTCCAAATAGTCAGGCACTGATGACTGATAACGGTCCAGTCGGGTACTAAGCTCACCTTGTCTCTCGGCTGTGCTACTGGTTTCGCCGTTCAGTCGCTTCTGACCGGGAGCGGCACGTGCGAGAGGGTTTCCTGGTGCGGCGGCTGACCTGTCCAATATCCTACCTGTCACTGGCCAGCACCACCTATTGACCACACCGTGAGAGAATGCTCCGGTCGTCACACTCCCGACCAATTCCCCTGCCCACAAGTGCAATGGTGACGCCCCATGTAACAGCGGAATGCCTCCATGTACATGGGCACAATAGGAGACGGTCGGTCGGCCGCTACCACGCCGGGACTGACCAAGCATAACATTCGTCGCCGCCGCGGCTCGCGGCGTCAACTGCTGATGTCCGCGCGCCGGCACGTGCTAGCTGAATGCCTGGGATCCGCTCGGAGCCCGGATTTCAGGATGCACGGGAGCAGCCGCGATTAGGTTGGGAAACGCATTCGAAAGATAAGTCCGAAGTAGACTTAGTTACAGGCCCCACACCCTCTTTAGGGAAGTCCTGACTGAACCACTGAGTACAGATCTCTCCTGATCACAGTGGTGATGATGCTCTGTTATGTAGGAGTTCTTCCGACCAGCAGACTAAAATCAACCTGGAATGAAAAATGATGGAGGTTTCAGCTATGTTTAGCTTGTCATTCAGCGGTATCCCAAGATTTCTAGTTTTGTTTGGAAGATGGCACATAGCTGGGAAGACATTTTCATTCTTTCCTTTCATCCTCACAAAAATACAGCACTTTCCACTCACATCACCTCATGCTGTCGCGCTAGCAAAACGAAGTGAACATTTCTGGTGCTCGGAAAAACGGATCTTGCAGTGTGTAGCCTGCATTTGTGCAGGTACTTTGTGTGTTGGTCAGCGTTGAATTTATATTGATAGATTCTGGTTCTTGGGGAAATCTTGGACCACGCAGTTTGGAGGAGGATTTTCTTTCTCTCCAACATTCCAAATTTCCTTTTGCATTTTCCTGTGAGTTTTGGCCATTGCATAATCAAAAAGTATATGTCCATGAATAGCACCATTCTACCTTCCTGTGAGAGAAAGGAAAGGAAGGTCGAGTGATAATGGACCCCACCTGATATGGAAGATGATAATTTATCATTTCACTTTTCATTCTCAAAATGTCTGGACATTTGGGACTTAGACTCCCCTGGCTTCGTGACAGATTTCCAGCCTTGTTCTGCCTGGTGGACATTCAGGAACAGCCTATTTTTAACCCGGTTTTAACTTATGTTCAGTTTTTCATCTCATATCCCACTAGTTCCTTGAAGAATACTTTTGTACAACACCCAAGCTAAAAATTCACCTTGGATCCATGTCGCTCAGTAGTTCTGAGAGCAATTATTTCAGATTGGTACTTCCACGTCCGGAAATTGGTAACTAGACTTATCTTCAGTCTATAACTTCTGTGATATTCTTCATCTAAAATCTTGTTTCTTTCTCTCGTATCTTTGATATTTAATCCTACTGGGCACGGGTTAAAACAAACTAATGGACCTTACCGTGGCTATTCAGGGAAAAATTGCATAGCTAAAACGAAGTTGGCTGTGTTAGAGCCTTTATAGGACTAAATGGAAATGAATTATGGAACAGTATTCCTTAGACTACAACATTATCTACCGACGGATTTCATAGCGTAAGCAAGGGACAATGAAGTAGTTCGTCGCAAACTGAAAAATACACATTTACGACATAAATGAATTGCCGCCTTGTCTTGATCACGCTCGGATATGTGCTTCTGCACTATATTTTTATTTAAGTGCTATATGGGGCTAATGTTTTCACTAACAAAGCTAGGAATGGCAAATAAAACCATGACAGATGGATACAACAATGGTAAAAACAAACTTGGAAAACTGGTGAAGCCCGACGCTTTGTGCGTTTTGATTGTCTTTATAAGAATATTCTAATTCAGTCATCGTCTGAAGTATTCCCTGATCCAGTGATTCTTAATTGCATTAAGTTTTCGGTTATGCTTGAAATGGATTCAGCCGACTTTTGTGCTGTGTTTCTCACATTCTTTTGTACAGGGTATCTTGGTCCGTTCTGTGGAACGTTTCCAGAAACAATCATGTGCTCTCAAAGGCGCGAAGAGGTAGCGATTCTGGACCACTCGTTTTGAGATTGCCAATAGTCGGCGCCGCTGAAAGGCCCAGTTAGTTTCAGTAGTCGGTGTATCGATGAGTCGGCCGCTGCAGTGATCACCTGGATCTCGGAAGTGGCCGGGCTTGTCGGAAGTTGCACAAGTGCGGCGCACGGCTGGTCGCCGCGCGGAGCGGCTGGCTGGTCTCCATCGCGACAGCCGGCCCGCCTCAAATGGAGTCTGCCCGGCCAATCGGTTCCCAATCATTTGCGCAAGTGGTGGCACTCAGTGAGTCGCGACGGCCGCCATGATACGTGCGATGCGCTCCTCCAGGTCGATCGTCCCCGGCCAACTCTCACAGCCAGCTGGCGTAAAGTCGACACTCACCTGTGTGGCAGAATCTCCACTTTGTCGTGTCGGTACTGAAGGACGGTGCGTCAGGCACGGAAAGTGGTCAAATATTTACCGTATCGACTAGCATAGTAATATATTGTGTGGCATTATCTTAGACAAATTGCATAGACGATGCTGGATGCCGGTAATCCCTGGACAGGTAGTTTAGAGCCTCTGTAATAGTCCAAATATTTCTTTCTACGTCCGCATGAACGGATCGCCAGGAGCTCCCCCTCAATCCCAATGTTACGAAACACCCGAAATTTAGCAACGACCATAAAGTACGATAGTCGCGGCACTTCCAGCTTTGAACTGGAAGTAATATATACATTGCAAAACAATACATAAGCGTTTGTATGGTATTAATCATGTTTATCAGCATTAGTAATAAGTGAGAGGTAAATGGAAGTTATCTTGAAATGCAGCGTATGGCTGGATTTTAATTGACATTATCGTCGTTGATTGATTTGCAGGATTAAATGAGTAGCTCGTTAGTAATGTTAACTTCAATGACATTATCTGGTCAAGCATGCTAGGTCACTTAACACTCAGACGTCCGGGGGCAGATATCTGCCCCCTTCGGTTTTTCCTAATTTGCTGCCAAACTAATCGGGTTAGCAAGGCCAAACCTCGCATAGCTGCTCATTGGTCTTTTCCGCATATCCTCATACATTTTTAACCCTGGGTCATCTCAGGTCAGTCACCAGATCAGGCGAAATGACCCAACTACACTCGGAGTTCTAGGTGGCATAACTTCCACAATAATTGGGCGATTGATTTCAAACTTATAACACGTCATGATCTCATCAGGGACCATAATATATATATATATATATATATATATATATATATATATCGTTTTTTTTCGTAGCATTGACCTGAGGTCAGGTCGCGGCCATGGCTTCCCCCATTATAGGGCTGTGGCAAAATATATAAATGTTTCCTGGTTATATATTTGCTCTCGGAATGACATCACAACGGTAGTGGCTTGTAGTTTGAAGCTATGCTCAATGTTACCGCTGACATTTGTGTTCAGTGACCTCACCAAGGTCATCTGAGGTCACCTGGGATCACTGGCACATTTCTGCGCATTATATCGCACTGCATTGAGCTAGAAGGCTGAAATTAAAGTCATTGTGCTTGTATCGCCAAGACGTGTCGATTGATACATTACATGCACTCACTAGAGTACTGCATGACCTTGACCTGAGGTCATAGTTTCGGTTGACCTGGCCTTAAATCACACCGCCTATTGTCCGTAGCACATTTCAAGGACTGTCGAATAGCGTTCACCGTTTGTTTCTATCTGTTACATGTCCTGATATATGTATAAATATCTGATTCCCACCTGATCTTGTCGAATTTGTTACCTATGATGACCCAGTTACCTGAATATTGACCTGAGCGAAAAAATGATCGAAACATTTTCGATAGAGCCTCTCATCAGCTATCCATCACCGTTTTCTGTTTATCGCTAGCTAGCATAGTTATAGAGATCTTAGGGGGCAGACATCTGCCCCCCACCGGACATGCGAAGTTGGCGCGGGCCGCCTGACGTGCGAGTGTTAAGGCAATCACATCAGGGTTAAACAAGCTAAGGGTGAGTTTGTTGCTATTGGACAAATCAGTGAAGCCACGTACGGACAGATGGAAAGGCACTTGGGATTACCACGTTCTATATTGGGAGGAGAGTGACTTTTTGATGCGTGCCGGACCGTTAAGGTCATTTGCGCCACCTTTGAAGGGAGCGTTTTTTTGCAAGCAAAGCTAAGGCAACTGCCTTAGCTTTTAGTACATTTACGATAGTGATGTTTTGCGTTATAGTGTTTGATGTTTTAGGTGTTGCAGACGAGGTCTGTGTGAGGACATCACGCGGATGTCTGAATGGATTTATTTTTACTTCACTCATCTGCTAGATAATTTATAGCTGGGGATGGGTGGGTCATATTGATTGTGACAAGAAAGTTGATCTTTCCGGGTTCCGATACTAGCTTACTCTTGTCGAAGAACAGCAAGGGATCTTTACCGTGCGGACAAGGATGTTATGGTGAAGTATTAGTTGTTAGTGAAGGGTTAGTCTAAGCATGCTGTGCAGGATTGTCAGTAGGATTAGTACGGCGTTTGGCAATTCGGCTCATTTATGTCTATGAGACGTTGTCTTGTAATTTATATCTATGATATCACCTATGAGGGTTTGTTAGTTTTGTGCAACCAGTTCTGAGTCTAGTGAGGATGACCTCTTGTTATTGGTGAGATGAGTTGATGACTTCCATGTGCTTATTGTTGGTTTGATTGCATGGGCGTGGTTGGATTTGTATCGTGTCGAGTTGTGGTGTGTCCATGTGTTCTGTTGATGTTGGCGAAGGTGGCGTTATAGGAGTGCTTTGCAGTCATCTACCGAATATTCAATGCTAGGGTAAGTGTTCGATGCCAGGGCTAGCTTTGCGGGCCGGTCTGCCTCTTCGTTACCTGGGATGTTGCCGTAGTCCGGAATCCAGAGGAAGGAAAATGTCATGTTTACGTTATGGGCCACGATTTATTGGATAGTGTCAATGACTGGATGCGGACAGTCCTGGGTATTGCTAATTGACGGAAGGACCTATTTGGAATCTGATCAAATTACTACGTTCCTAGCTATATGCATCATGATAATGGAGCTAGCGGCCAGAATGGCCAGTGTTTCCGCAGAGTAGATGGAGAAGTTATCCAGTGGACGCAAGGAAATTCCTACTTTGACATCGTGTTTCAACCAATCCGTGAATATATATGAGTGTTTTGTGATTGTCGTCATAGTCGAACTTGTGAAAGATGCCAAGAATGTCCGCCAATACGACAGGCGATTTCTTTTCCGAGAGCAAGTACTCGAACGTTGATTGACTGAGTGCTCAGAGTGGCCTAGTGGGCGGTCGTGCTGCAGTGGTTGGCATTGCGAGGTTGGTTGGTTGGTTGGTTATTGGCTTTACGACTCGTCGACCGTTGAGTCATATAGCGTCGCCAATCTCTCACGCCGATTGGTCGCGGGCGAAGAGTGGCGACAGGTGAGACTCGAACCCACGATCTTTCGATTGTGAGACGAGCAACTTACCCCTAGACCACTCGTCCCCTGGCATTGCGAGGTTAAGACCTGGGAGAGCCGTGGCAAGTTCAACACCACATGCCGGCAGTTTGCACCCGAATCGGCTCTTGTCGTTTCTCTGTCAGGCGTAAAGCAGGGCCGTGTCGGATTATTGTTAATAGATTTGATTTCAATGTGGTAGCGACACAGCTGTCGCGTCCTATTGGATTAGACTGGAGGCGTGTTTGAGCCCGCTAGAAGACTAGCTATCGGTGTGGCGCTGAGGGCTCCTGTGCCTGCTCTGATGCAGCTGTTTTGGATGATTTCCATTTGTTTGCTCTGGCTTTCTGAAATATTGGCAAAATGATCCTATTGTATTCCAGGATGGGCCAAATAATTGATTTGGAGAGTCGTAGTTGTGTTTCCCTGTCTCCACCCCAGTCTGCCTGCAAGTGTACGTAGTAGACTGGTGGAGATTTCTTCAAGATGGAGGCGGTATTTGTGTTGAGACTAAGGTTTTGGTTTAAATGCACTCCGGATAAATTTAAACTTTGCATCTATTCGATGGCTTTGCCATCGATTTTAAGTGGTTTGGTGGGTGTTGGGCGGATACGACTACATGTGAAGTTGACAGATTTTTCTGCGGAAAGTGTGAAGCCCCACGTTTTGCACCACTTTGCAACGTGGGGCCTGGAACTGTTTGAATGTTTTTTCTTCAGTTTTTAGGAAGCAGTTTGTTGCTGTCCAACTGGCCATGTCTTCCACGAAAGGTGAATACTGAGTTGACGTCTCCTGTGTGATCAGCAAGCATGTCGTTAGTCGTGATGATGAAAAGGCTCGGTGAAGGCACGCTGCTTGTGCCAGACCCTGTTCCAGAGGCGTGTTGTTTGATGTGACACTGGCGCATCGGACCTTAAGGGTCCTGTCACTGGGAAACTTGAGAAGGAAGTGAACTATGGGCCCGCGTAGACATATCTTGTGGAGTTTGTGTGTCAGTGAGGACTTGTGTACTCGGCCGAATGCGGCAGTGATGTCTAAATAGGCAGCTATTGTTGTTCGTTTGATGCGTAGACCATTGTTGATGTCGTGCACCGGTCTAATGGGATTGTCTGTTGTTGCTAGAAGCCGCACTGAAATCCGTCGAGCAGGTCGCTGTGTTCCAGAAAATGTATAAATCGTGTGTTGACCATGCGCTCGATTAGTCTGCTAGCGCAGCTGGTAAGTGAGATGGGCCTATAACCTTTTGGTGTGGAACGATCTTTACGCCGTCTTAGTGATGGAATGACTACTCTTGTCTGCCAGAGTGCGCAAAAGGTGTCGCTTTGATACAGATCGTTAATGGCTGCTAGCAGGTGCGTTATATAATTTTTGCAAAGATGTTTACAAGGTAGTAATGAATGTCGTCCGGCCCAACCGAAGTGTTTCCAATCTTGCTGAGGGCAAGGTGTGATTCGCGCTTAGTGAGTGAATGGTTGTATACTTCTGTGTTGTCGAAAGTAAAATTTGTTTTGGCAAGAAGGTCCTCTAGAGCGCTTTAGTGGTGTCGTAGGTATTCTTGCTAGATACGTTGCGTAGTGTAGTTTAACACTCGTCCTGGAGACCCTCTGAAAATTACGCGCACTGGAGGGGGAGGGGCGGATTCTACCCCCCTAAGATCTCGTCTCGGCTCCTATTAAAGCTGGAGTAACGAAATTCGCAGGGTGTATGGGTACGGTAGTGAACTCTATGGTGTGTAAATGCCATGGCTTTTGGATAATATCTTGAAGATCAAATGAGGTCACATATGTCGGCATTTTCTTGTTTTGCGTGGCTTTATTTGTCATGTTATGGATCGTTGCGATTGTGTTTAAATGCTCCAAAATGGGCAGCAATGATGTTTTGAACGTTACTAATGGTGCAATCCAAATACTAGACCCGGCATTTGATCTCAGGTCACCTATGTAGCATCACTTTATCCGGTCATTACCTGCTCCAGTTACCGGAACCGGGCCGCCCGCTCGACTGCTCCGCCTGGCGGCTCGGCGTAATCGGCTTCGCGAAGAAAGGAGTGAAGTACATGAAGATTGTATGGAAACGCTTAGGTGCGCGATGACAATCAATAGTTTTCAGGATGTGTAGGGAGTAACATGCAAAGCGACATCAGTCGCATGACCTTGAGTTGCATTTATGACAACATTCAAGTTGACCCAGTTTGGTTCCGTTAACTTGTAATGCATTTGACCTGACTTGACCTCGGTAACTTAACATAACATTTAAACTGTATAGCATAACACTAAACATCAAACAAATCGCTAGTGTTGCCAAGAACATTTCCCGTTTGCCAATATACGGGAAGCGCATCATCGCCGACGTTTGGGGTCTGGCGCTACAATTTGTTTTTTTTTACTTCAACGGCCCCGAACTTGATTTTTTGTATATTTCCGTTTTTCTTACTTGAAACAACACGCCGGTCATTTCTAAGTAGGTACGCCAAGAAAATGGCGTATATCGACCGGTAAAATCTGGAGTTATGTACGAAAAACCGGAGGGGTGGGCTGATTTCGCCCCCTCCCACACACACCCCCTCCAGGGCGCGTTTTGAAAGTGGTCCACGACTTGTGCGTCAGTAATGTGCTGTTCTTCCACTGTTAGCTGAGGAAGGGGCTGGCGGTGGGTGCATCACCAGGCCACCATGTTGTGCAAATTACCAAGGTTAATTTTTCCTTCTTGTTTATTTGTAATGTATACATCAATGAAATAAGCTCTGATCGTTTTTGTACACCCTCATTCTTGGTAGGCAGGCACTTGGTTACGGGAAGGGAATTTGGAACAAATAATGTTATTCCAAGATACTAGTGCTGTCATTGATATGGAATTAACTCCATAGGGTTTCGATGAAGAACGTACATGGAAATGTTGAACATGTTTTCAACTACTTTTACTTACGTTATGGGTATTAAAACATGGATATTATGACGATTAATTATGTTTCATTACTAAATATGTGCAGTAGTAGTTATATATTCTGCTCCCGTACAAAATCAGGCAACTTCAGAACGATATATTTCACAAATAATGCATTTAGAGGGTGGGTATGAGGCTGTTTATTTATGATCATTAATGTCGGTTTTGTATTTCAATCAGTCCACCTAATCTCGTTGGATAATTGATTCCTCATATCAATGCGCGGCTTTACGACTCTACAATTTCTAGTGCAGTATTGGACTTCCGCTACGAGTGTGCGAGTGTCAATTTATTAACCCTGCCTTTCCCCTTCGCCTCGCAAGAGCCAGAGCCAACGCTTCCTCCATCCCTCTCTTCTCCCCTGCATGGTTGTGACATGGATCCAGCCAGCCGACTGGTGCAGCGTGCAGTGGTGCCGGCTGACGAGCTGGTGCAGGTGTTTGGACGGGATTTCCTCCTACCTGCTGTGTATCGTGAACGGTGTGCGAGGCTTGGTTAGCTGGTACGTTGGCCCGGTACATCGACTCTCTCTGGTCACTGTCCGCACGAACCGTTTGTCATGCTGATGCAGGTGAGGGCAGAAGCCGTCCCGACCGCAGAAGCCGGCTGACTAGCTGGTGTAGGTGGGAGGCGGGCGCTGCTGGCCCCTCTGACCCCTGCCTTGCTGACCCTGCTGACCCTGCTGACCCTGCTGACCCCGCTGACCCCGCTGACCCTGCTGACCCCTGCCTGCCTGCAGAAGCCGTCTGACGAGCTGGTGTAGGTAGGCGGGCGCTGCTGACCCCGCTGACCCTGCTGACCCCGCTGACTCCTGCCTGCCCGCAGAAGCCGTCCGACGAGCTGGTGCAGGTGGGGCAGGCGCTGCTGACCCCACTGACCACGCTGACCCCGCTGACCCTGCCTGCCCGCAGAAGCCGTCCGACGAGCTGGTGCAGGTGGGCCGCACGCTGCGCACCCTGCTGCTGGTGCGGTGTCCGCAGCTGGTGCGCGACCGCAAGTACCGGCTGCACACGTTCCGCCGCTGCATGGTGGGCACCGAGATGGTCGACTGGCTGCAGCAGCTGAGCGTGTCGGTGCGCAGCCGGCAGCAGGCGTCCGCCATGTGGCAGGTCATGGTCGAGGAGGGACTCGTGTCGCACGGTGAGTGAGCCCCCCCCCCCTACGACTCGACTCGATAGAGGAGATCATACGTGTGGGTCATGGTCGAGGAGGGACTCGTGTCGCACGGTGAGTGAGTCGCCCCGACTCGATAGAGGAGATCATACGTGTGGGTCATGGTCGAGGAGGGACTCGTGTCGCACGGTGAGTGAGCCGCCCCGACTCGATAGAGGAGATCATACGTGTGGGTCATGGTCGAGGAGGGACTCGTGTCGCACGGTGAGTGAGCCGCCCCGACTCGACAGAGGAGACATAGTGTGGGTCATGGTCGAGGAGGGACTCGTGTCGCACGGTGAGTGAGCCCCCCGACTGAGAGGAATCATACGTGTGGGTCATGGTCGAGGAGGGACTCGTGTCACACGGTGAGTGAGCCGCCCCGACTCGACAGAGGAGATCATACGTGTGGGTCATGGTCGAGGAGGGACTCGTGTCACACGGTGAGTGAGCCGCCCCGACTCGATAGAGGAGATCATACGTGTGGGTCATGGTCGAGGAGGGACTAGTGTCGCACGGTGAGTGAGCCGCCCCGACTCGACAGAGGAATCATACGCGTGGGTCATGGTCGAGGAGGGACTGTGTCGCACGGTGAGTGAGTCGCCCAGACTCGACAGAGGAGATCATAGTGTGGGTCATGGTCGAGGAGGACTTAGTGCTCGACAGAGGAGATCATACGGTAGGTCGAGGAGGGACTAGTGTCGCACTGTGAGTGAGCCGCCCCGACTCGACAGAGGACGTGTGGTGGTTATTGGCTTTACGACACGTCGACCGTTGAGTCATGTAGCGTCGCCAATCTCTCGCGCCGATTGGTCGCGGGCGAAAAGCAGCGACGGGTGAGACTCGAACCGACAATCTTTCGATTGCGAGACGGACAACTTACCCCTAGACTACTTGTCCCCACTCGACAGAGGAGATCATAGGTGTGGGCCACCAGCCGGAGGGAGGCCACATAGCAAGGTATACGTTGGGATACCTGTCGGAGGGGGAGGGGTGGCACGGTGTGGTGATTTGTGATGAGGTAATGGAGAGAGAGAGGGAGAGAGAGAGAGAGAGAGCAAGAGGGAGAGAGAGAGAGAGAGAGAGAGAGGGATAAGTGACGTGGTGTGGTGAGGTTGTGGCTCCAGGCGTTATCATTTGGGACGATATCTCGCTTGCTATGGAAGCCTCAAGGGCTTACCTGCCGGCAAGATATGGTTGCGTAGTGGCTAGTCAGGGGCAGATAGTCAGAGCTCGCTCACAATACCCGGCGACAAGTCCCAGGCAGATTTTGACAAGTGGTAAGTAGCAGAAAACACAAGGAGAGGGACAGGGAGAGTCCACGGTATCCATGTTCGTTGCCTGAGATGTCTGGGAACTCCTGGAATTAAATTATGTTATGTGATGTAGGTCCGTAACAGTAGATGCCGAATTTTGTATCCATGACCAGGGGATATCACGCAGGACCCCTGACACAGACGACGAATTTCCTGTGCTCCTGGTGGGTTTTGTCTGATGAATCTGGCGGCGGTGTAGCTTGTTATGAGCAGACTAGTGAACATCTGACGATTTCCTCGCCTACGCGTGTATGACGGTACAGAATGAGAAAGACACATGCCTGAGGAGTTTCACGTCGATAAAGATGAACAAGCCGCATGATCGATGTGAGAACAGTGGATGGTAGAGAAGCTGGATCGATGTGAGAACAGTGGATGGTAGAGCAGCTGGAACGCTGAGTGGCTCAGTTCGATAGGTGGCGACCCTGTCCGTTGCGATGCTGCCTCGAAGGGACATCGATGTGACTGAAGCGACCCTTGTCAAGGGCCAGTCTTCTGTGCGTGGCGGGGCTGTGCGGGGCTTCCTTCACTTCCTCCAGCAAGTGGAACTATCGCTTCCTTAGTGGAACTATCGCTTGTTCAGTGGAACTATCGCTTCCTTAGTGGAACTATTGCTTGTTCAGTGGAACTGTCGCTTGCACAGCGGAATTGTCGCTTGTCCAGTGGAACTGTCGCTTACCCAGTGGAACTATTGCTTGCCCAGTGGAACAATCGCTTATCAAGTGAAACTATCGCTTGTCCAGTATAACTATGGCTTATCCAGTGGAACCATCGCTTTCCCAGTGGAACTATCGCTTGCCCAGTGGAACCATCGCATACCCAATGGAACTGCATGACCAAATTGAGCCTGCACCACTCGAGAATGCCATGGAAACATCCGTTATCAGGGATATACGAATTAAATGGGTATAATTCAGGCGTATGTGAAAACTGCGCATTGTTAGCTTAATGTAAGGATGACAATTGTAATGCGAAGAACACACTGCTGATAGGCGCAATATCTTTCATCTTATTTTCCTTAAAATGTTCATGTTAATTTGTTTGTTTTTAGGCTCTATTTTGGCGTGATGATTTCCAGAGTCTATGTTTACCAGCAAGTTTGATGCACAAAGAAAACGTTCAGTCACTTTAATGGTTCCGCTATTAATTGCACCGCTGGCTGGAGGGCACGTAGTAGTTTTCAGAGGCATGATTTCAAGACAAAATATAATTTAAATCTGCAAGAACAACGTGAATTGTAAGAGGACAAGCTTTTAAGTCCAACTGGAATGACCCAGGTAACATTTCGAGTACTTACGGTGAAATCAGGATTTCTTGAGCATGGTGACGGGAAAGCAAACATCTGTCCCCGACAGGAGTGGAGGTCTCGTGTCTGGTGTCATGGACACCACTAACGGTGTTTGCATAACAATAGCAATTGTGTAGCAGTTTGTTTTATCACGTTCATTCCGTCCACCAAATATAACCTTTCTATTGGATATACAAGAAGATATAACTAGACTAAGCTGTAATGAGAGCGGACATCTGTGATCGGTATATAAACGAGATCAAACTGGAGTGCACGCAGTAGTTTTCAGAGACACGATTTCAAGACAAAAATGTCTCCTTGAGAACTTACGTCTTAAGATGTAAATACAGTCAAACTAAAAATAATAAACTCCAATAAATAATAAAAAATTATTATGTAGCTCTATGAAAAGTTTCAGTCGTCGAAACAACCATAGCTTGATAAAAAGCCGACCCATAAATTAAATGTTTCATCAAATTGCCAGTCAAGACAACCTTACTTCGATGTCAAGGCAGCCTTACTTCGAAGCCAAGACTACTTTACTTCGATGTCAAGACTACCTTACTTCGATGTGAAGATTACCATGCTTCGATGTCAAGACTACCTTACTTCGATGTCAAGACTACCTTGCCTCGATGTCAAGACTGCCATCATTCGATGTCAAGACTACCTTACTTGGATGCCAAGACTGCCTTGCGCTGATGTCAAGAATACCCGACTTCGATGTCAAGCCTACCTTACTTCGATGTCAAGACTGTCTTACTTCGATGTCAAAACTACCGTAGTTCGATGTGAAGACTACCTTACCTCGATGCTAAAACTGCTTACTTCGATGTCAAGACTGCCTTACTTCGATGTCAAGGCTACTTTACTTCGATGTGAAGACTACTTTACTTCGATCTCAAAACTACCGTAGTTCGATGTGAAAACTACCTTACCTTGATGTTAAAGCTGCTTACTTCGATGTCAAGACTGCCTTACTTCGATGTCTCCTCGGCGCCAGTACGTGGAGTGGGGAAATCGCGACGGCCTCAGAGCAACTTCCCCGTAGCAGGCAACTCGTCAGACGAGAGCGGGCGCATTCCCTGTCGTACGGCTGTTGTACACCCGTGCTGCACAAGCAACTTTGTTCGGCCCGTTAAATAGCCGAAGCCCGAAGTTGGCCCAGACGGCGAATCGCCGACAAACAGGTACATCAACAGACGGTCTGTCCGTGTATCGCTCCTTCGTATCAGCCAACTTGTGAGGGTAAACTTAATGCCTTGGACGCGTTACGTATATGTGGGTCTTGAGTATTTAGCTCATGCAGATTGGATGGCTTAACTGTGCAAGGTCCACGTGTCTTAAATCGTGTATGCAAAACCAGCTTTCCCGAGAACATTATGCAAATTCAGAAGACGGAACGGCAGTGTGATGGATAGCAGGTGCATGGCAACTTTGCTACTCCATCGCGATATTGCACTTAATCAAGATACGAAAATACGTGATAGAGCACGCCTGGGTTGAGCTCAACATATCTTCTGGTGGCGTACCATTACGGTCACAATGCAGTTCCCGTGCCGGGCGTCATGATAATGTCTCCCTGACGGCCTTAGTGGTCAGTTATGGCTGACCTATAGTGACTGGGATTTGAGTACCACTGGCGACTTTGACGGCGAGTTATGGCTAACCTATGGTGACTGGGCGTTGAGTACCACCGGTGACTGGTTGCCCAGTGCTGGGAACTGAAGCACCATGCAGTGACCAGCAGCAGTGTTGCAGCCGTTGACCTTGGCCGGGTGAAGTCGAACGCACCAGATGGACAGATGATGTGTGCCATAAAAGCATGTTCGCAGACTCACATGCAGACGTCAGGTGATCGGGTGACGTATCTCGGAGACTCGGAGCTCCAACTAGAATGTTCCACTAATGTCGACGACCAGCTTCACTACGAGTAGTTCTGTGGCAACTTTGCCACTACGAAGGAGCGTGGTAGCAATCTCAGCGCCAAGTCGTTCCGAATTTGTTTCCTGGCATGAAACACAATGATACTATTTATAGCATTTCACCAAGTTGGCGTGTTTCTCCCGACCTGTCCGGTTCCCACACGTACTCCACCGTTCCTAACAGCCCTTAGCGTTGCCTTGAAAACGAGTAGCGACAGAAATGGGAAAACAGGCTGTATGCTACATAAGCGGCGCACAACACAGTTGGTGCGGTACAATATTGCACTAACGCGTGGCTCGCAGCTGGTGCGGTGCAATGTTGCACTAACGCGTGGCTCGCAGCTGGTGCGGTGCAATGCTGCACTAACGCGTGGCTCGCAGCTCGTGCGGTGCAATGTTGTACTAACGCGTGGCTCGCAGCTCGCGGTGCAATGTTGCACTAACGCGTGGCTCGCAGCTCATGCGCCAATGCTGCACTAACGCGTGGCTCGCAGCTGGTGCGGGCAATGTTGCACTACCGTGGCTCGCAGCTCGTGGGTGCAATGTTGCACTAACGCGTGGCTCGCAGCTCGTGCGGTGCAATGTTACACTAACGCGTGGCTCGCAGCTCGTGCGGTGCAATTTGCACTAACGGTGGCTCGCAGCTCTGCGGACAATGCTGCACTAACGCGTGGCTCGCAGCTGTGGGTGCGATGTTGCACTAACGCGTGGCTCGCAGCTGGTGCGGTGCAATGTTGCACTAACGCGTGGCTCGCAGCTCGTGCGGTGCAATGTTGCACTAACGCGTGGCTCGCAGCTCGTGCGGTGCAATGTTGCACTAACGCGTGGCTCGCAGCGGTGGCGGTGCGATAACGGGTGGCAGTGGTTGACCCAGTTCGCTGGGAATGTTTTTGGACTGTTCCACCCCTTCAATAATTGCTGTTTCAGTGATTATTGCTAACTAAGATAACTGAATATCATCTATGATTCTCTTACGATTATTGACGTCTGTTATGGTCACATTATTCAACATCACTTGCAATACCATGTTAATTTAGAGGAGATGCCTAGGCATTTAGTTGTCGCACAAAGAAAAACGATTGATGGCATATCGATACTCGCCTAATTATGGTTCTGCGAAGTCACTTAGCCCCTTCCCACTTAATGTTTACATGCTAGTTATTTGAAGCTTTTGGCGCGATTAAATTATATTTATAACTCCTGGCTATGATTTTCCCCATAATACTCGATAAAGCCAGTCGATCTTTCATCCGGAAAATGTTGTCAATACCCCAGATACGTTTTTAAAGTAATTTTGGCTGTCCTAACTTCACTTCGAAGCTCATTCAAGCTACGCAAAACCTGCATCTGCCCTGCAGGATATTGGTTGTGAATAATGGTTTGTTGGGCAGAAGCCATACCTAACAAAGTGTTGTGTTATGTTATGGCATAGCTGGGCAGAAGCCATACCTAACCAAGTGTATCCATCATGTTATGGCATAGCTGGGCAGAAGTCATACCTACCCAAGTGTATCGATCATGTTATGGCATAACTTTACATCGGCCTGATGTGGCTCATGGCACATAGGTCGTGGCTGACGGTGCAACGGCACTGGCAGAGCCAAGCGTGGCTCATAAAATGTCTGCTTGGAATTGAGGCTAGGTAGGGTAGGGCACGAGTTGTTATTCTTTGCTAGTTTTCCGTTACTTCTGAAGAAAATAAAAAGGCCTCACATGAGCCCGTTCAATGGTTAGCTGTCTATTCGAGCTTTAGGGCACGCTGGCTACTTTGTCGGGTGACACCCATCATAGCGTAGCATGAATGCGGAACAGGACGTCACCTTATCCATGCACTGACAGGGCTCTTTTTCATCGCCATGCTTCTGTGTTCCGAGTGCTAGAAGTGGGATGTTCCCCTTGGCTAACTTGGTGGGCAATTATAGGATCGAAACAAGTCGGCATTTCGCCGTGGTGCAGTTAGCTAAAGATCGGCATTTCACCATTCATCCGGCACCTGCCAACCTGGCACGTCTGGAAGGTGTCCAGCCTCACTGCGGCCGCTGATATAACCAACACTCGCTGTGTCCAGCCGGCAGAAACTTGGCTTCCACTGCCGAACTTTGGTGGGAAACTCGGCCGGTTCCGGTGCTCGGTCGCAGCTAAGGTGCAATACTAGCCGTGTATCCGAGTTCGCTTCCTCGAGTTCCTATAAAGTTGCGCACAGTGTTTTCTTATGGAGTTTGTTCTGCTGCCCGGAGACTGTCGCTAGGTTTGTCCACCAGTTATTCCCGGATGTGTGTCGCTAGGTGTGGCCCCGAGTTATTCCCAGATGTGTGTCGCTAGGTTTGTCGTCAATTTATTCCCAGATGTTTGTTGTTAGGTTTGTTCCAGAGCCATTCACAGATGTTTGTCGTGAAGCTTGTCCCACATTTATTCCCAGATGTTTGTCACTTGCAGATTGTGTAATCTGTGATAATGACAGAGATGAAGAGCCTTAGCAGGTCTATCCTAACGTCTATGGTCCCCTCATGACAATTCCGAGTCGTCACACACAAAACTGTCACATGACTCCAGACACAGTCCTCTAGACTCTAGACATAGACTGTCATAGACTGTCACTGCCCGTCGAATTGTGCTTCCTGCTGCTCGTCAGCGTATTCCATCAACACACACTGCACCATCGACACCAAGACAGCGTATATCGAGACTGCTCTGAACCGCTGTGGGTTGCACACCACTGCAGGCACCACGTGTCGGCCATCGCGTGCCTGACAGTCGTCGAGCGCTGCTGGCCGTCCACAGACACTATCACCACCACCACACCGTCGAGCGCTGCTGGCCGTCCACAGACACTACCCCCCCCACCCACCACCACACCCCCCCCACCCCCACAGACACACCACCACCACCACACCGTGACGCTGCTGGCCGTCCACAGACACTATCACCACCACCACACCGTGGAGCGCTGCTGGCCGTCCACAGACACTATCACCACCACCACACCGTCGACCGCTGCTGGCCGTCCACAGACACTATCACCACCACCACACCGTGGAGCGCTGCTGGCCGTCCACAGACACTATCACCACCACCACACCGTGGAGCGCTGCTGGCCGTCCACAGACACTATCACCACCACCACACCGTCGAGCGCTGCTGGCCGTCCACAGACACTATCACCACCACCACACCGTCGAGCGCTGCTGGCCGTCCACAGACACTATCACCACCATCACACCGTCGAGCGCTGCTGGCCGTCCACAGACACTATCACCACCACCACACCGTGGAGCGCTGCTGGCCGTCCACAGACACTATCACCACCACCACACCGTCGAGCGCTGCTGGCCGTCCACAGACACTATCACCACCACCATACTCTACATCGCACAGCTCCGCCTGCTCCTGGGATCGGCAGAGCGACGCGCCGCGGCCACGCTGCTGGTCGGATACTGTGGCTGCCACGCTGCTGGTCGGATACTGTGGCTGCCACGCTGCTGGTCGGATACTGTGGCTGCCACGCGGCTGGTCGGATACTGTGGCTGCCATGCGGCTGGTCGGATACTGTGGCTGCCGGGCGGCTGGTCGGATACTGTGGCTGCCACGCTGCTGGTCGGATACTGTGGCTGCCACGCTGCTGGTCGGATACTGTGGCTGCCATGCGGCTGGTCGGATACTGTGGCTGCCATGCGGCTGGTCGGATACTGTGGTTGCCATGCGGCTGGTCGGATACTGTGACTGCCGGGCGGCTGGTCGGATACTGTGGCTGCCATGCGGCTGGTCGGATACTGTGGCTGCCATGCACTGCTGACGCTGGTCGGATACTGTGCTGCCGGGCGGCTGGTCGGATACTGTGGCTGCCACGCTGCTGGTCGGATACTGTGGCTGCCAGGCTGGTCGGATACTGTGGCTGCCGCTGCGCTGGTCGGATACTGTGGCTGCCATGCGGCTGGTCGGATACTGTGGCTCCGCTGGTCGGATACTGGCCATGCGGCTGGTCGGATACTGTAGCCGCCGGGCGGCTGGTCGGATACTGTGGCTGCCACGCTGCTGGTCGGATACTGTGGCTGCCGGGCGGCTGGTCGGATACTGTGGTTGCCATGCGGCTGGTCGGATACTGTGGCTGCCGGGCGGCTGGTCGGATACTGTGGCTGCCACGCTGCTGGTCGGATACTGTGGCTGCCGGGCGGCTGGTCGGATACTGTGGCTGCCACGCGGCTGGTCGGATACTGTGGCTGCCGGGCGGCTGGTCGGATACTGTGGCTGCCGGGCGGCTGGTCGGATACTGTGGCTGCCACGCTGCTGGTCGGATACTGTGGCTGCCACGCCGCTGGTCGGATACTGTGGCTGCCACGCTGCTGGTCGGATACTGTGGCTGCCATGCGGCTGGTCGGATACTGTGGCTGCCAGGCGGCTGGTCGGATACTGTGGCTGCCATGCGGCTGGTCGGATACTGTGGCTGCCGGGCGGCTGGTCGGATACTGTGGCTGCCGGGCGGCTGGTCGGA
The DNA here is from genome assembly GCA_034440575.1 of Imbricaverruca yamaguchii. NCBI lineage: Eukaryota > Metazoa > Arthropoda > Thecostraca > Neoverrucidae > Imbricaverruca > Imbricaverruca yamaguchii. Next base: position 389,476 of record JAOTOL010001647.1, on the reverse strand, counting down.
TACTGTGGCTGCCACGCTGCTGGTCGGATACTGTGGCTGCCGGGCGGCTGGTCGGATACTGTGGCTGCCGGGCGGCTGGTCGGATACTGTGGCTGCCACGCGGCTGGTCGGATACTGTGGCTGCCACGCTGCTGGTCGGATACTGTGGCTGCCACGCGGCTGGTCGGATACTGTGGCTGCCACGCGGCTGGTCGGATACTGTGGCTGCCGGGCGGCTGGTCGGATACTGTGGCTGCCACGCTGCTGGTCGGATACTGTGGCTGCCACGCTGCTGGTCGGATACTGTGGCTGCCGGGCGGCTGGTCGGATACTGTGGCTGCCGGGCGGCTGGTCGGATACTGGACCATGCGCTGGTCGGATACTGTGCTGCCGGCGCTGGTCGGATACTGCTGCCAGCGCTGGTCGGATACTGTGGCTGCCACGCTGCTGGTCGGATACTGTGGCTGCCACGCTGCTGGTCGGATACTGTGGCTGCCGGGCGGCTGGTCGGATACTGTGGCTGCCGGGCGGCTGGTCGGATACTGTGGCTGCCACGCGGCTGGTCGGATACTGTGGCTGCCGGGCGGCTGGTCGGATACTGTGGCTGCCACGCTGCTGGTCGGATACTGTGGCTGCCACGCTGCTGGTCGGATACTGTGGCTGCCACGCTGCTGGTCGGATACTGTGGCTGCCGGGCGGCTGGTCGGATACTGTGGCTGCCACGCTGCTGGTCGGATACTGTGGCTGCCACGCTGCTGGTCGGATACTGTGGCTGCCACGCTGCTGGTCGGATACTGTGGCTGCCACGCTGCTGGTCGGATACTGTGACTGCCACGCTGCTGGTCGGATACTGTGGCGGCCACGCTGCTGGTCGGATACTGTATCTGCCACGCTGCTGGCCGGATACTGTGGCTACCATGCGGCTGGTCGGATACTGTGGCTGCCACGCTGCTGGTCCGCGCTGGTCGGATACTGCGGCGCTGGTCGATACTGCTGCCGGGCGGCTGGTCGGATACTGCCACGCTGCTGGTCGGATACTGTGGTGCCAGCGGCTGGTCGGATACTGTGGCTGCCACGCTGCTGGTCGGATACTGTGGCTGCCACGCGGCTGGTCGGATACTGTGGCTGCCACGCTGCTGGTCGGATACTGTGGCTGCCACGCTGCTGGTCGGATACTGTGGCTGCCGGGCGGCTGGTCGGATACTGTGGCTGCCGGGCGGCTGGTCGGATACTGTGGCTGCCAGGCGGCTGGTCGGATACTGTGGCTGCCACGCTGCTGGTCGGATACTGTGGCTGCCACGCTGCTGGTCGGATACTGTGGCTGCCACGCTGCTGGTCGGATACTGTGGCTGCCACGCTGCTGGTCGGATACTGTGGCTGCCACGCTGCTGGTCGGATACTGTGGCTGCCACGCTGCTGGTCGGATACTGTGGCTGCCACGCTGCTGGTCGGATACTGTGGCTGCCGGGCGGCTGGTCGGATACTGTGGCTGCCACGCTGCTGGTCGGATACTGTGGCTGTTGGGCTTCGCAGGCGTGACGCAACATATGGCGCTGTCGACGGCACCGAGCCGCCGCGCAAATTCGGATCACATCTGTCAGGGCAGTCGGCCGTGCAGCGGCAGACTCATTTGACTGGCTGCCGCCGGCGAGCAATTTTCTCGGAAGAATGCGACCATTATTTGTGGGATGAGACCTGCATGTATAAGTTGTCAGTGCGCTCGGGTAGATCCAGCTGTTTCCGGGTAAGATTTTGCGTGGCACCTTGTGGCACAGAACATATGTGTGGCGTCACAGGCTTGTGAGGAGGGGGGGGGGCGGACTTAGGTCGCACATTTGAAACGCCCCCGGACACGGACATCCTGTCTGCATGTTGTTAATAACACACTCCAGATAATTACACGCCCGCGGGCGCGGGCGCGGGTGCGGGTGTGGGTGTGGGTGTGGGTGCGGTTTTTGTGTGATCATGGCCACGCAATATATGCACGTTGGCTGCCAAGTATTCTCCGGAAAGAAAACGGTCAAATTAAGCACTTCGATTGTAAGAAGGAAAGGCTTTTTTTTCTCGCCCATTGTTGAGATCACCCACAACCAATATTTAATCGCACATCGCACATCGCAATTTAACCAATAGTATGCTATTGCACATGATGTGCGATGAAATATTGACATTTGCTGGGGTATATTATCTGTACCAGAATTAAAATTTTAATTTGGAGTACTGGGCTACTCTTCTTACTGAGAAGCATCGCTCATAACAGCATGTTTAAGGATCGCTGCTTCGGTGTTGCGGGCATCGCTGCTCGCGAAAGATAAACATATGTTGAAAGACGCGCCGTAATCGGCGGAGCACAGCTCACGCACGACCTCCCTCCTGTGCCGTTCACGGAACTCATCGAAAACGAGCACGATTATGCTCCTAGTTTGACGTCAGCTGCTCTCCAGCCACGTGCAAGGGAGCGACACGTCTACTTAGTGTTCACACTCCTCGTTCGCGTCAGCTGCTCTCCAGTCACGTGGAAGGGGAGCGACACGTCTACTCAGTGTTCACACTCCTCGATTGGCGTCAGCTGCTCTCCAGTGACGTGAAGGGAGCGACACGTCTATTCAGTGTTCACGCTTACATTTGCATAGAATGTGGTGCTACAGTCGCGGTTCTGTTCTATTCTGACTATTGTATGTACCTGAGGCTAGCTGCCGTACCCACTGCAGTTGTGTCGTAGTTAGCTGCCGTACCCACTGCAGTTATGCCGTAGCTGGTTGCCGTGCCCACTGCAGTTATGCCGTAGCCGGCTGCCGTACCCACTGCAGTTATGCGGTATTTAGTTGCCGTACCCACTGTAGTTATAGTTATGCTGTAGCCGGCTGCCGTAGCAGGCTGCCGTAGCCGGCTGCCGTACACACTGCAGTTTTACCGTAGCCGGTTGCCGTGCCCACTGCAGTTCTACCGTAGTCGGCTGCCGTACCCATGCAGTTAGCCGTACCCTGAGCTGCCGTACCACAGTTTTCGTAGCCGGCTCTGCAGTTTTACCGTAGCCGGTTGCCGTACCCACTGCAGTTATGCCGTACCCACTGCAGTTATGCCGTAGCCGGCTGCCGTACCCACTGCAGTTTTACCGTAGCCGGCTGCCGTACCCACTGCAGTTTTACCGTAGCCGGTTGCCGTACCCACTGCAGCTATGCCGTACCCACAGCAGTTTTACCGTAGCCGGCTGCCGTACCCACTGCAGTTTTACCGTAGCCGGCTGCCGTACCCATTGCAGTTATGCCGCGCGCGCCTGTTGGCCTGACATCCTGTGGCTGGCGGCTCGCTTCAATATCCGGGTGGTGTGCTGCTCAGCGCAGTGGTGCGTGTCACCGAGTCTGTGTCGACGGACCGGGCGGCACTCGTCAGCTGGTAAAGGCCAGTTATGAGCACACTCGACCGACTAGGTGACTGCATGTTTGGCATCCGATATTAGCTGCGAACATGAGTGGAGTCTACCGTCTGACCTCACGTGCTGGAAACCTACATGTGGCGCCCGTCCATCATACCAGCTGTACATAACTTGTCCGTTTTTTACCAGTCTTCCAAGTTAACCAGAATGCGCAATGCCGCCGCTTCAGCAGCCGCATTATTGCTAGTGCCTGCACTACGAATGGCACGAGTATGCTACGGAAAACACGAGCATGCTGCGGAGAGCTCGATTGTCGTCAATGTGCGAATATGCTTTCTTACTAAGTGAAGGTTCTCAACCTAGGGTTGAGAACCCTGGGATAATGTGCAATTTCAAAGGCAATGTCCAACCAATGCATTCACTAAAAAACGGTTTGGGAACAGTGACTATTTCATGAAATACGCTAATCAGGACATGCATAGCCACAATACAAGGTACACAATTATCCATGCAAAATAGTCCTGATATAGAAAGCAAAGCACACTGCAAGCATGGAGAACACTCATGCACTTATGTGCGGGCGGTAGATGTCTATCATATATGGGCAGATGCATGTGTGTTTTTGGAGGTGCATTGACGATGGGGCCTGTCTCACGGTGTAGACGGTTTCAGCTGCCGCCAGGCGCCGCTGATCACGACAGTGTAGCAGGATGGTAGTGTTGACCGCGAATATGTTTCTGGTGAGATGTGTGCAGTGCTCTGTTGAAATTTGGCTTTCTGATGACATTCTGAGTCATTCTCCCAGAGATGCATGATGAGGCGGCGGCTGAGTGTCGTAGTTGTGTGACCGATGTAGTATACGTTACGGATTTCGCAGTCCCCGGTAGTGGGCTTGAATCGATGTACTACGCCGGTCTTTTGCAATGTGGTCGGTTTGAAGGTGTTTTTGCTTAGAACGATGGATGCTGTTTTTGGTGTCAGGTAGTAGATAGCGACACAAATTTTGTGATAATGCTGGCCATGTGCGGTATTTATTTTCCCAGATAATGTCGTGTTGCCGACTAGCGTATTGCTTTTTCGTCCATCCTCCATACTGTGCTTTTGTAGTGGATTGTGTTAGTTGGTTAGTTATGTGGGCCTTAGCACGCGCCCTGGAGGGCCTCGGAAAATTATGCGCACTGGAGGGGGAGGGGCGGATTCCGTCCCCCTACAATCTCGGCTCCTACTGGGACTAGAGCAAGGAAATTCGCAGGGTGGATGGGCACGATAGTGAACTCTGTTGTATGCAAATTTCATGACCTTAGGTTAATATTTTCAAGGTCAAATGAGGTCAAAATAACAAATTTGTCTGGTTTTGCGTGGCTTGGTTTGTCATTGTTATGGATCGCTGTGATTGTGTTTAAATGCTCTACAATTGGCATTGATGATGTTTTGGACATTACTAATGATGCAATGCAGATGCCAGATCCGCCATTTGACCTCAGGTCACCTATCTAGGAGCATTTTATCAGGTCATCACCTGCTCCAGTTACCAGAACCGGGCTGCCCACCCGACTGCTCCGTTGGGCGACTCAGCACAATCGGCTTCGCAAAGAAAGGAGTGAAATACATGAATAAAGTATGGAAATGCTTAGGCACACAATGGCAAACAGTATATTTCTGGATGTATAGGGAGTAACATGCAAAGTGACATCAATCGCATGGCAGTCATTTGCATTTATGACAACATTCCAGTTGACCAAGTTTGGTTCCATTAGTCTGCCATGAACTTGACCTGACTTGACCTCGGCGACCTACCATGACTTTTAAATTATATAGCATAACAATATGCATCAAACAAGTCGCTAGTGTTGTCGAGAACATTTCCCTTTTGCCAACATAAGAGAAGCGCATCAGCGCCGATTTTTGTGGTCTGGAGATGCGAATTGATTTTACTTTAAGGGCCCCTAACTTGAAAAACATTCGACCGATTTTCATGTTTCCTACTTCAAACAATGCGCCGATCATTTCGAAGCAGGTACGTAAAAATGGCGTATATTGGCCGATACAATATGGAGTTATGTAGATAAAATCGGAGGGATTGGCTGATTTCGCCAACCCCTCCAGGGCATGTGTTAACCTGTCATGAACTTGACCTGGCTTGACCTCGGTGACCTGACATGACTTTGAAACAATATAGCATAACAACATGCATCAAACAAGTCGCTAGTTTTGCCAAGAACACTTCCTTTTTGCCAATATACGGGAATCGCATCAGCGCCGATATTTGCGGTCTGGCGCTGATATTTGTTTTACTTTAGCGACCCCTAACTCGAAAATTTTTTTGTCGATTTTCATTTGTCTTCCTTTAAACAACGCGGCGGTCATTTACAAGCAGGTACACAAACAATGGCGTATATCGGCCGGTAAAATCTGGAGTTATCTACGAAAAACCGGAGGGGTGGGCGGATTTCGCCCCCCCCTCCAGGGCGCTTGTTAGGGCTCTTCCACCAGGATTGATCATTCGCTTCCAGTAGTAGATTGTGATGCATTTGCTGGCGTTATGAGTTTTTTTCCGGATTCTGCGAGAGTCGACCTTCAACAGGGGCTCTATTCGCTGCATAGGGACTCCTTGCTAACCTCTTGGGCATCCCAGTCCAAACTCAATGAAGCCCAGTAGCGCTCAATGTCATTTTAAATCATCAGGGGCCCTCTCCAGCTGTTTGGGACCCTCCCCAGTCTGTGACGTTTTTCTAGCTTCGAAGGCTTTTAGCTCTGACGCTGGCCGTCAGTATTCCTCAGAACCATCCATTAGCCCTAGGGACACCTCTTGCCTCTCAGGGGGCCATGCTGGTCCTCAAGGGCCCTACCAAGCTGCTAGGGACACTTGCCAGCTATCGACAGCTGTTGCGCTTTCAAGAACTTTCTATATCTGATGCTGGCCCATGGTATTCCCCACAGTAATAGTCAGCCAACAGGAAATGTTGTGTAATATCTCAAGCGGTCTTGTTTGTCATGTCTAGCTCTCATCTTGGGGCATTTCAGATCTGAGATGGGCCCTCACAAGTCTTTTCAGCTCATGGGAATGCCTGTTCATTCATCAGCGGCCTTTGCAAGCCCCAAGAGCATCCCAACCCTCTCCGGCCTTTAGGCGTCCTGTTTATTCATCAGCTGTTAGGGACCCGTTCCAGCTGAGACTGCTCCTTCCAGCTGGCGCATTTCAACTCTCGGGCGGGCTCTCTCTCTCTCTCTCGCTTCTTCACTGCCCTTATTAGTTATCAGGGTGGACGTCTTGAGGTCTCAAGGACACTTTCCACACAAGACGTTAGATGCGTTTCAATATTCCCCGGTTATATCTCTGCCCCTCAGGGTGGTCGCCTGGAGGGATCCATCGGACCCGTTAGGGATCGGGTGCTCCTTCACCCCTTGGAAACGCCACTGCTTTTTAACAGCCCGGGCGCGCCATGGGCTTAGAGGCCCTTTACTTCGCAGCAGGAATGCTCCGCTTCGCCCCGGATCGTAGCTCGGGGCCTCTTTGTCAGCCTGAGGCTAGCTGTTAGCTCTAAATCACTCTCCATCAGTGTCAGCCAATGCCGACCCAGTGGCCCCGCACGTCCGACCCGGGAATCCCAAACGCCGGCTCAGGGACCCTCTTGCACGGTTCATGACACGCTCCATTCTTGGGCCCACATCAAAAGCTTGGGCCTCTTCTATCACGCAAGTGGCCCCTTGTGCGGTTCCGGCCCCCTCCGTCGGCCCAGAGGCCCTTCATGCCGGCTCTAGGCCCTCTCTGGCGGCCCAGGGTCCTCCCACTGCTCAGTGGCCCTCCTTAGCGACCCGTGGCCTCCTCTATCAGGCCCGAGACCCTCTTTCAACAGCTAGGTTCCCTCCATCAGGACTGGGGCCCTAGTACGGCTTGGCCACATCCGTCGGTCCTTTGGCCACATCCGGAGAGGACCCCCTTTATGTCTTCTCTGGGGCTCTACTTAGCGACCCGAGGCCTTTTCCGGAAAGTCGGAGGCCCTTTTTCATGTGTATGATCCCTGTTGATCAGATCAGGGGCCCTTTCTTCGGCTTGGGCTCCGCCGACAGCCAAGGTGCCCCTCATATTTGCTAAGTACCTTCTCCGTCACCCCGGGGCTCTTTCTACGATCCGGAGTCCCCCATCAATCTAGAAGCCCTTCATATAAGCACAAGCAAGGACCCTCGTCATCTTTCCGAGAACCATCTCCGTAGAGATGGCCCTCTTCGTCAACTGCAAACCTTTTCTGTTTACTCGGGGCCCCTTTCGTCGGTCCAGGGGCCCTTCATGACGGTCAAGGGCCCTCATGACCCCAGCACCGACGCCTTAGGGGGCCCATCCGATCCTCCAGGGTGGTGGGGCCCCTTCGCCCTCTCCATGAACATACCTATTATGTACAAACACACAGCACAGACCGCAAGACATCATGCTAAGAAAATCCATCACAGTACATATAGCAACAACCGATATCGCCTACGCGGTGGCAAGCCAACCCAACCCAAACAACAACAACGACCATGATAGTCATTAATGTATGTGTGTCAATGGTCGCAGACGTCACACGTGGGTCAGTGACATGACTTCAAAATGAAGGCTGTGTGTGCATTATATAAAATATTTCGTATGTGTGTCATTGAATACAATTTGTGTAGCGAGCATGGCAGTGCCAAAATCCGTTATGTGAGATCGTAGAGGTCCCATAGTCAGGCACATGTTCGTCACGGGAAGCGAATCACTTTACCGCAATGCAGGTTCATCGGCCACACTACAAATGTTGGACGCTGAGAGAAATACAACTGAAATCCGAATGCTGCGGCACGATTCACAAATTTTAAGAGATGCTGAAAGGCCATTATTTACCCATCTGGTGGCCGGCTTAGATTGCCGCAACGACCGTATCACTGTCAGAGAGAAAGAGAGTCACACAGATGCTTCCAGTACCGTGATTGCACCTGGACGGTAGAGTGGAAACGCGTCAGCTGCGAAATGGCATACTAAGCGCGAATGTCTTCACGCTTTCACTCTTCACGGTCGCTGGCTGGAGGCACATCAATGAACGTGCTACAGCAAGCAGATCACACACAGACATGGTGTTGCTTTGTACACTTTTGAGGAGGAAGGTGCCCTCACATTGTTCGCTCTGCCATCCCGCAATAATTCCAACTTTTAACATGAAACCCTATGGAGTGTGCCTCCCCTCAATCCATGAGGGCCTAACAATTGCCTCCATGTATTGTTCTCCCCAATGATTTTCAGGAGTCAACACCACTTCACCCAGACGCGATGAGTGCCCAGCGGTCGGTCAGCACGCGACGGTGAAAACTCGGACACGCACAGGTTGAACATCCGGCGGCAAGGCTGTCATTTCCCTCCTAAAAAAAAGATCAGTGGCAGTCTACAGTCCACGAAGATTGTCCACAGGCGGTCGCTTTTGCACTGCACATTTCGTGTCTGTTGCATCTCGAACGGCTATGGTGTGCGCCCGCCGAGACGGAGCCTACCAATGTCGTCGGACTCGTCAGGTTATACTGCTTTCCTGTTCACTTTATGTTTAGGGACGCGGCTGGCCCACAGCGGCTTCCACCAGAACCTAAACTGGCGTCTTAAAATGGTGACGACCGAGGGTCGATGACGCTTCGCCCACAGGCTCCAATGACACGAGAAGACCAGACCGTGGCCATATTCTGCAGGGCACCGTACACCATAATCTTTTAAAAAAAAATAAAGCAGCAATGTGACCTATATTGACCTTTTGTCACGTTTATGGCCATGTTGTTTCTTCAAACGAAGTGCTCCCAAACGATGCACATCGAATACTTTCCATAATGCACAGCTCAAGCTTCAGCTTAACAGCAGATCACTGACCCAATGCGATCGCTATGACCTCTGATGTAAGCCGGAATTACTCGTGAACTGTTAGCAAATGGCTTTATGATGAGATCCATATCGACCACTTCTATCATACACACAAATCCACTGTATCGAAGTTGGGTCACTGACACACATGTGACCTTCTTGACCCTGGCGTACTGGAAAATATTACTATTGTGATTTTGGAGAGTAGCTCTTAAACGTCATTCATATCGACTATGCTCCTAATCATGTAAAATACCATTATCCATTAATGATTTGGATTGGTTTACGTTAGGTTAGACCATTTACCTAATGGGTAGACATAAACATAACCTGATCTAGTCTGAACCAATAACCTCATCATCGTCATACATCTACCTTTTCATGGATCTACTCCCATGAGAATGGTAGGACTGCAGGATGATGGAATCAACTTTAGACAGCATTACACTGATACAGCGTTTCTCGTATACAAATAAACAGTGTCAAAGGCGTGTGCATCAAGTTAGTCCATACCATCCTACACGATCCTAGCCTTTCTGAGAATGGCAATGAAGTGTCCTGTTCCAGAGACCACTTACCATCATCTTTCTATTGGTACTTTGGCTAACATGCTGCGGGGAATTGCGGATGGTACTCCTACAAAACATGTAAAACGCTACCCCTGGATGCAGGTCACGTGGAGGTGCCGAGGTCGTTGCCGTGCGGCGGTAGCGTGGAACCAGCCACGCCTGCCGCTGCAACAGACAGCCGCTGTCTGTCATCTGCCAAGCGCTATGTGAAGCAACCAGAGCATGCTTCGTGGGATTGGGCTCATGAAATAGTGAAAACTGTATTAACTCTCGCGGTGCCGGGGGAGGGGGCTCTCGAGAACTTCGCCTTGTGTTTCCGCGATAGCGGCCGAACGAGTGGACCGAAATGTACCAAATTGTTCTTAATTTTTTAAAATTAAATTTGTATAAATTTAATCCGAGATGTTGCTGGGGTGGCTTAAGGAGCCAGGGTTCTATTCTAAGCAAGGCTTGTTGCGTGAACCCTGGCCCCATCACCGATTCATGAATTCCAGTTCAACGGCAGAATTTAGACCGAAAGTGTAACGTGCCGTCAATGCGCCGACACGGCCGCCCGGTAGCTAGTCCCCGGCCTTATCGGGCCAGCTGCCAACTGATACTCCCGACCGGGGGCTAAATGCGAAACGACTCGAACCCTGTGTTGCCAGGACAGTAGAAGACCAGTGCTCTAACCAACTGAGCTACCGGGGCTGCAACCAGGTCAAACCATGTCAACTTGCAACTTCTTCTTGCAACTTTTCAGCTAACTTCTTAGTGTGGCATACATCTGTTTTGCAAGTTTTGTTTTAAGCCAATTCAGATTCACGTCATCAAAGGCCATTGACTTGTAGCGAGTCAAAGGGAAGGATGTTCCAAAATATTTAAAGTGTCGCCTATCAGAGTATCTGCAACATATAACCACCAAACTCATAGCATGCTGTCGATTCATCAAGACAAACCAATTCCTATCTGGAAGTGTTCTTTAAGGTCAAAGTTACTGACCTGAGATCAGATCAATTTCCATATATTTGTGTCGTATGCAGTGAGGAAATTTGATTTGGGGGTAATTATTTCATCTAAGAATGGTACAGAGCATAACATAAGTATTCTGGGTTGTCTTTTGTGTGAAAGGTCGGAGTCATACGGTCAGGTCACTTATCGTGTGTATTCTACACAATGTCATCGTATGCAGAATGTTACTGTTACTGTACACACCAAATAACACCTGAATTCGGTTCCAGCGCTGCCTAATTCGTGGAGCATTATGCTGGATGATGAACGAACGACCTTGGATAATCTGACCTCGTGCAAGTTGACATAATTTGACCTGATTGACCTCTACTTTGGACTACTTTCCAAGCAGTACAAACTGGGCGCTGTATTACCAAGGTAGTCGATGCACCCGTAAGCCCAAATAACCAACCAACCAAGCAGTACAAACAGGCGAAGGCTGGAGAGGTGTTGCAGTGATGTCGCAATGACACCTGCAATGTTGCAGTGACACGTATGATGTTGCAGTGGCACGGGAGATGTTGCAGTGACTCGTGTGATGTTGCAGTGACACGTGCGATGTTGCAGTGACGCGGGAGCACCCGTTCCGCGACAAGTACCTGTTCTACCGGTTCCGAGACGACGTGGACGTGATGGGCTCCATGAACCCGACGTCCGGCGAGCGGCGCGTGGCCGAGTCGCAGCTGCCGGCCGCGCTGGCCGCGCTCCAGCAGCGCGCGCCAGACGCGCTCATCAGACTGATCCTCCGCAAACCGTGAGTGGCCTGCGAGTGTCGTGTCACTGACCTCGGCCAGCGCGGCCAGCGCAGCTGCCGGCCGCGCTGGCCGCGCTCCAGCAGCGCGCGCCAGACGCGCTCATCAGGCTGATCCTGCGCAAACCGTGAGTGGCCTGCGAGTGTCGTGGCGCGTTGTGTCCCGCACCTGATGCGTGTCACTGACCTCGGCCAGTGAGTGACACCGTTCCAGTGGCTGGCCATGCGTAGGTCAGACAGCGATTGCCAATTGAAGCCGCTTTTGAGACAGCAAGGCTTTGATGATGAGAACACTGTCCCACGTGGCATTCAATTAATCACCGTACCGCCGGCGCCAAAGGCACAGTGATGGTGCAAACGCTCTTCCGCAGTCTATGGTAAATTATCAGATTCCAGATGCTCGGGAAACATGAGTTGCGTATTGGTGGTCACGGGGAAGCTGTGAGTGTGCCAATATGCTGCCGGATCAGACGATGAGGCCATTGGTATCCAGTTTCATATGCCTGGTGACTTCTTCGACACACTAGAAGACACACTAGGTGGCGAAGACATTAACAAACGGCGAATCATTGGTTAACCAGCATGCATCGGTGGCATCGAAACACCGATCCAGTATATCTAATACTTTTTCGGACGGTTGTCACTGGTAGATTCAATGAAGCATGCTCCGTCAGGTTTCCCAAAGCTTAGAAGTACAGGAAATGCACATACCCGGGAGGCAGCGACAGATACAGAGAGATATAGATAGAGGGAGTTAATTTGCCGCTTCCTCCTCCCTTCCATAGAGGAGGTAGGCATTTACTCCGTCTCTGACGTTGAATGACATAACAGCATACCAGTAATTTTGCGGCACAGCTTCGTGTCATCCCAATAAGTTGTGCGGCACAGCATCCTGTCATCCCAACAAGTTGTGCGGCACAGCATCGTGTCAACCCAGTAAGTTGTGCGGCACAGCATCGCGTCATACCAGTAAGTTGTGCGGCACAGCATCGTGTCATCCCAACAAGTTGTGCGGCACAGCATCGTGTCAACCCAGTAGGTTGTGCGGCACAGCATCGTGTCAAGTGCTACTCGGGGAGTCAGCCCCTCCCCCCGCCTGTGGAGGCACACCTCCAAGACACGAAGCCTGTAGCCGTTCCATCAGAATGTGTTTTAAAATGCAGGGCCACTCTATGTGTGAAGTGTCGGCTGGAAGCGCTTCATCACGTGTTGCCTGGCAGGCGCGATAAAGCCCGAGTCGTCGGGTGTCGCCGAGGCGCGACAATCGCTGCCGCTGGCACGTCCGCCAGCCAGCCGCCGCGGCCGTGTTGCTACTGGGGAATGAGCAGGGCTGCCAGTTGGATATAGACTGACAGTGCAGCGTCCGGCTCGTGGGAGCCGTCGTGATATGTCGCTGAATTAATGCGGCGATGAGAAGGAATCGCCTGCATTTACTATTTGATTTACTATTTTGGGATTAATCATGATTCTTCTGTGACCGCAGGTGAATGCTGCAAAGCTAATCATTTTACCCGATAAAAAGTGAAGCTAAACTTCTGGCTGCGCCCCGTGCTACTGTGGCTATGTGTTGTAGCTGTTTGTGTTGCTATGCTGCTGCCGTGTATTGAAGCTGTGTGTATGGCTATGCTGCTGCCGTGTATTGGAGCTGTGTGTATGCCTATGCTGCTGCTGTGTGTTGGAGCTGTGTCTGTGGCCATGCTGCTGCTGTGTATTGGAGCTGTGCCTGTGGCTGTGTTGCTGCTGTGTGTTGGAGCTGTTTGTGTGACCATGCTGCTGCTGTGTATTGGGTCTGTGTCTGTGGCCGTGCTGATGCTGTGTGTTGGAGCTCTGTCTGTGGTCGTGCCGCTGTAACTGTGTTCCTCACAATGAATAGGTCACGATACTCCTCTACCAGGGGCTGTGGTATTCCTCTCTGTTCCTGATATAATGAGTAGGTAATGATGCCGCTTCCATGGACTGTGATATCCGTTTATGTGCCTCATATAATGAGTAGATCATGATGCCGCTGTCTTGGACTGTGGTATTCATGTATGTGCTTCATATTAGCGTGTACAAAAGGGTCGATGCTGCCGCTCCATGGACCGTGGTATCATGTATGATAACAGCACACCCCACAATTTTTATTAAAATAAATTTAAAAAAAAATATAATGAGTAGATCATGATGCCGCTGTCATGGACTGTGGTATTCATGTATGTGCTTCATATAATGAGTAGATCATGATGCCGCTGCCATGGACTGTGGTATTCATGTATGTGCTTCATATAATGAGTAGGTCATGATGCCGCTGCCATGGACTGTGGTATTCATGTATGTGCTTCATATAATGAGTAGGTCATGATGCCGCTGTCATGGACTGTGGTATTCATGTATGTGCTTCATATAATGAGTAGGTCATGATGCCGCTGCCATGGACTGTGGTATTCATGTATGTGCTTCATATAAAGAGTAGGTCACGATGCCGCCGCCAGTGGCTACGGTATTTCTCTCTGTGCCTCACCTATGCTCTGGGTGGATTTAATGGGTTAACTGGAATCCGTCGAGTATACCACTAACTGTAGTGTTGTCAAAACTTGTACAATGTCCCCGAAAAGCTGGGAAGTGTTCATCATCGCATGAATTTGTTTTCATTGAAATAAAGCAAACTGCATGCGGTTCGTAGAATAACTAAACTGATTTCGCTTTATCATGCCCATGCAGTTCACTACACCGAGCCATCCAGGCAGACCCTTCATTGTCAATTCCGGTACTGAACCTGCTCCATGTTCATATGCAATGCTCCAACTCCTGTGAGCTGTTCCTAATGGGGAAACTATGTCGCTGTGTGGGATGAAGTTTCCCAGAAGAAACGTAGAAACATGTTAACACCGAATATATCCTTAGGCGTTTCCATGAGGGTCGACTGCCCTGCTGGAGAAGTATTTGGCGTTATCCCTTCTGTTCAAAATCCATAAATAAAACAGGATGGACAACACCCCCGCCCCTATCCCCTCCACTACCAATGCTTGCATGAAGTTTTTCTACCTGAAAATGTCGACACCGTCATGCTGTATGATCAGGCAATGTCAACGAGTCCACATTCCCACATCGCCACATCCGGGAGCAATTGACCTTTATTCCTCCACCCAGAGCCGACATGACCCCGACACCACCCGGCAGGTCCAACCAGCGCTCCCGCGAGGACCTGGAGATGGTGTACGAGGAGCTGCTGCACATCAAGGCGCTGTCGCACCTCACCACCTCTGTGAAGCGGGAGCTGGCCGGCGTCATCGTCTTCGAGTCGCATCTCAAGGCTGGCACCATACGTGAGTGTAACTATCGGTATAGTTCCTCACTGGTGATGGTGTGGCTATCTGTATAGTGCCTCACTGGTGATAGTGTGGCTATCTGTATAGTTCCTCACTGGTGATAGTGTGGCTATCGGTATAGTTCCTCACTGGTGATAGTGTGGCTATCTGTATAGTGCCTCACTGGTGATAGTGTGGCTATCGGTATAGTTCCTCACTGGTGATAGTGTGGCTATCTGCATGGTGTATCACTAATGATGGTGTGGTTATTTATATAGTGCCTTTCTGGTGATAGTGTGGCTATCCATATAGCATCTCACTAGTGATAGTGTAGATATCTGTATGGTGTCTTACTGGTGATAGTGTGGCTACATGCATAGTGTCTTACTGGTGATGGTGTGGCTATCTATATAGTGTCTCACTAGTGATGTAGTGTCTCAGTAGTGATGGTTTGTCTATCTATATAATGTCTCATTAGTGATGGTGTTGCTTCAAGTCGCATCTCAGGGCTGGCACAATACGCGGGTGCGCGCCGGCCGGTCGGCGGGTCAGCGAGTCGCGAGACGGCCGGTCCCAATCGAAGATATATCTCGGAGACGGAAATACCCGCTGTTTATTAGCATGTGGGAGCTCAGGTCGCATTGTCGCGTGCAGGCGTCAATGCTGGGCACTGGGAGACACCCTCAGTGTATGATCATTAGAGTGTAGAGCAAAAAATATACTTCGATGGCAGGGACACATTGATTTAACATTATGATAGCGGTGACACGTGGCCACAGGGCCCTAATCAGAGCGGTCAACCAATCCCCACTGCAGGTAATTTACACGTATACTAGTGCTATTCCATCTGATCCAAAACAACCATAAAAAAGCTGGAGTATTTCGAATATATTATCATACTAAGCAGTGGGTGAACCTCGCAGTCAGCTGGGCACCTGGCACCTCAGTAAGGATATCTGGCAGCGTGCTGAGCGCCGCACGGAGTGTGTTTCGGGAGTCGCCAGCGTGCCGACTCGCTGCCGTACAGCCTGTCGTGACGCTGTTGTATCGTCACCTCTCGGCGTGTTTCGCAGTGTTCCACCAGGGCGACGAGGGCCAGTCCTGGTACATCATCCTGCGGGGCTCCGTGAACGTCGTCATCCACGGCAAGGGCACGGTGACGACGCTCAACGACGGCGACGACTTCGGCAACCTGGCGCTCGTCAACGACGCGCCCAGGTACGGCCGGCGGCCGCGGGCTCGGCTGCGTCGGATCTGGTCACTGCGAGCTGTGGACAGTATGAGCTGTGGACATTCTGATATGTCACCGGATCTGGTCGGCTGACTGCAGAGTGTCGCACTCGCTGCGCTTCAAGCACAATGCAACTGCGGATATTTGAGTAAACAGAAAAAAGCACATATCCGTGGAAATGTCAAGACGTTTATTTTTTGTACTATAACTTCTACTTCTATAATTTTTGCATATGCTTGACTTGTTTTTACTATATGCCTATGACACGACCGTCAACGTGGGATCAGTCGACAAATAATTAACTGCACTATCGTCAAATGCAATGCCTTTAACAAGGCAATGCAAAGGGAGTAAACTGGTTCGTTGTTCACATCCAAATTTTGAATAATGTCTGTTTTCATTTTCGACGGTAAAATGACGGTCCAAAAATGTGTGGCAGGATGAGGAAATTTGCATCAGTCGACAGGTAATTCACTGCATTTACGTCTAATGCCATGACTTTTTTTTAGCATGATTAAGAAATGCCAGAAAATAAGTAAGATGTGCTCAGATGAACATACAATGACTGCTCATCTTCCGTAGTAAGATGGCGGTCAAGAAATCGAGTGGTTCAATGTGAAACATACCTGAAATGAAAGGTAGTGCGATACGCTTCCATTATGTTACATGGTTTTTCAGCAACACCTTGGATTGTGTATTTTTATATAAAAACGTACTTGACATCTTAGTTTACTCTCCGTCCAATGTGTGGCGTTATTATCGCTGGCCAGTCAAATATCCGCATTTGGCACCTTACATGGTATTAGCATAGGCGTAGGAGCAGGTGACGAGAGATCATGCCCCCATTTTACATGAAAGTTACATTAATGCTATGGCGACGCATGGTAAAAATCAACATCAAAAGGGGGTTGTCCCCCGCACTTTTTGAAACGTTACTACTCCTCTCCGTAATTGGGTGGCTGCAGGGTGCCTCACTGCTGATAGTATGCAAGGTACCGAACACTAGCTGTATAGTGCTTGGTGATAGTGCGGCTACCTGTATAATGCCTGTAATAGTGTGGCTATCTACATAGTGTTCGGCGTTAGTGTGGAAATCTGTACAATGTCTGTGATAGTGTGGCTATATGTATGGTGTCTCACTGGTGATAGTTTGACCGTCTGTATAGTGTCTCACTGGTGTTAGTGTTGCTATCTGTATGGTGTCTCGTTGATAACTGCGGCCAACTGGATAGTGTCTCACCGGTGAGTGTGACTATCTGTATAGTTTGGGCGCAAACTGCCGCCCCACCGGCCGCCAAGGGTTCAAGGTCACAGTAGTTTCGTTGGCACGGCGGCGCGGCGAGCTGGTCGAACGGTGAACCAAATTTATCATTTGTCCGTGAAGCGTCGATCTGGTGACATCAATTGCATAATGCACATAACTAACTGCAGCCGTGACCTTCCCTCCAAGTTTTGTGTTGCTAGCTTCAACAGTTTCCGAGATCTTAGAAGACCTTCCCTTCCGCTTCGCGCTGTGTATCTGGTCGTGCGTTACTCATGGTAACTCGGTGTTCACTGGAGGCCAAAGTCTACATCCATCGAATATTCGTGAGAGCTTGAAAACGCATTGAGATATCTCCACCTAATTGCAAGTAGCTGTCACGTGATCAATTATGCGCCTGTTGCGGGGAGAAAGCTATAAAGTCTTGATAGGTCAGCGTGAGGCACGCTAGAGTTACATCATATTGTTTATGCTTATATACACACAATGAGCATATACACACAATACCCATCGGGGCACACACATTGTATATTGACTCATTAACTTCCAATTTGGAACCTAGCTTCCAATTTGGAGTCTAAATTCAATTTTGAAACCTTACTTCCAATTCGTAACCTGATTTCCTATTTGGAACCTGACTTCCAATTTGGAACCTGACTTCCAATTTGGAATGTGACTTCCAATTTTGAACCTGACTTCCAATTTGAAACCTAACTTCCAATTTAGAAATTATGGACTTGGGAAAATATAAACCCCGTCCATCAGGGTTGTTTTATAAATTGACGTGCAATTTTTGGAAGTTCACTTCCAATTTATAAATTATAAGCGTCAGAATTTATGAACTACGTAAAATACGATACGCCGTCGAGCTGACGACATTGCTTGAGCTTCACGAAGAGTCAAGCAGTAACAGGCACGTGCGCTGCCCTGCCGGAAAAAACCTTCGCTGGAATGATTTCATTTAAGTAAATACACATATTTCCACTGTAAAAATCAATGAATAATTCCGGGCATAACTCGTGAACCCATAGACTGTTCGACACGAAACCAATACAACAGCAAAGCTACGAGAATAGGCATGTTGTTCAGCGGAACGAGATGGTTTCATTCGTTGTTCATTTCATACTTCATTATTTTTTCTGAATTTTTTTTTCTCACAGCTATATTCAAATTTTCACAATCTTTCACTCAGCGAAGCGAGCGGGTTTCTGCTTCTTGAGTGTATTTGAATTACGCGGTTAGTAACGTCATCGATCACTTGCCCTCCGTGCTTGCATTACTACAAATATGGCATTGGTTTGCGAGGCATCGCAAGGTGAACTTAACATACCTAGATTAATTCCAAAATCGTTTCAAACCTGCAGAGATGAAACTTCGTGGCCTTGTTCGTCAGCTGCCCAACAATGGGTCTTACTGGTTATCGTTGTCTGGTTCTGCGGTCTCCTGGCCTTGTATACCTATTATATCGTGAATATTGGTCGTTCTATACTATGACTACAAGCAACTCCGCGTTATATAATGTTCGGGGAAGCAAAGCGAAACTGAATTATTGCAAGGTAAACGCAATATTAAATATAGTTGTACCTTTATTTCCCAGGGCGGCAACCATCGTTTGCCGAGAAGACAGCTGTTTCTTCCTGCGAGTTGACAAGGAGGACTTCAACCGCATATTGCGTGACGTTGAGGCCAACACTGTACGTCTCAAGGAACATGGAAAAGACGTACTGGTACTGGAAAAGTTAGCCGAATTGTCTTCAGCGGCCCAGTTCAAGTGAGTCAATCATCGGTGCAAATCTGTGAACAGTTTTGTTTTGATAGTTTTCTGTTTCATCTTTCGGCGAAGCGGCACTATCAGTAGTGGTCGATATGTCTTAAATGTGTAGTTGTGTGGGTGTAGCTAGGTACCTTCACTTTCTGTCGCTATATTCGGGAATAGTGACCGATCGGTTTTAAAATGTGTGGTAGGTGAATGTGACGGAAGAACGCTTCACTTTCCACCGCCCGGCTGCAGCCGCTGAGTCAGGGCGAAGTGCAGCAACGGCTCTGGCAACTGCGGGTCAATGGGAGTGCTTCCAGAAAATGAACAGGCTCACGCATTTGGGAATGCAGCCATGCTTCGAAACACAGTGTCTGAATCAATCACCCTTGAAGAAATATGTATGATAAACTTGTATAATAAACGTAACGTAATAATCATATCCCCGTCCGTTCCCTCTCTCATATTCATCTCCATGAAGCGACACATAACATATACCGACGTTGACCTATACACATACCATACACATATAGAGATGTGCCATGCACACATACAGATATCCTACACATACCACAAGTGACCACGACCATTGTAAGGGCGAGTGTGAGCATCAAATCACGTGACTCAGATGTGTAGCAATGTGCCTCTCCAGAGTGACTTCAGCGAAGCAGCGCCACTGTGCTCAGCGAGCCGGCTATGCCCATCCTTATGTTGACTCGTCGCTGATCAGAAATAAGATCGCTTCTCACAGTGCATCATAGTGTTTGTTTCAACACACATTTCGTTGCATTTATTTGGACGAAGTTGCAGTAATTGGGACCAGGTTCCTGTAATTTGGGCCATGTTCCAGGAATATGGAGCTTGTTTCAGTAGTTAGGGCCGGCTTCCTGGCATTGTGACCAAGCGCTAGTAATCGGGTCCTGTTTCCAGTAATGGTGGCCACGTTCCAGTAATTGGGGCCGCTTCGGCGGCTCGTTTGCACGTCACGTGATCATTAACCAGCGCGGGAGTGGGATGTTCCTCGCGACAGAGCTACCGACTGCCCGACCGGCGGTGTGGTGGCGACTGCGGGGGCGGACTGTCGCCGCGGTCACCGCCTGGACTGTCACGACGTCGGGCAGACCTTGACACGGTCGTGACCGCAACACCGTCACGACTTTTGGTGGTCATTGGCACGGTCATGACCACGACACAGTCGTGACCGCAACACCGTTACGACTTTGGGCACACTTTGACACGGTCGTGACCGCAACACCGTCACGACTTTGGGCATTGACACGGTCATGACCAACAGTACGACTTTGGCACAGACACAGTCGTGACCGCAACACCGTTACGACTTTGGGCACACTTTGACACAGTCGTGACCGCAACACCGTTACGACTTTGGGCACACTTTGACACAGTCGTGACCGCAACACCGTCACGACTTTGGGCACACTTTGACACAGTCGTGACCGCAACACCGTCACGACTTTGGGCACACTTTGACACAGTCGTGACCGCAACACCGTCACGACTTTTGGTCATCATTGGCGCGGTCATGACCACGACGCCATCACGGCTTTGGGTCTCTGACCTTGTCAAGAAGACGGCGAATATGTCCCAGGGCTCTGTCTGCTCTCTCTGTTGTTGGACGATGCTGCGAGGGAGAACGCGGCGAGGAAACACTTACGCCATTCTGGAAATAATTCAGGAAGTGCGAGCATTTGCGCGAGTGCGGCACAGTGCGAATGCATGAATTAGGTGTGGGGCAGTGTGTAGACTGGCGGGCAACTGCTGCCTCACGCTGTTCATCAGGCTGTGGCGGACCTCCTATTACATCCGTAGCGGGAATGGCGCTAGTAAGCCGATATAATTTGCGTTGTGTAATTGTGCAATCGTTTGACTTAATTATTACTCGTGGACATACGTTTTTTTCCATCCTCTCAAAATTCATTCCAGTGACTGCTTGGTGACGCACGAATGGGACTTCGACTTTACCAGCTGTTGAAAAGTACTGTACACTATTCTAATGAACACATTGTAACGCACAATGTTGTAATCCAGAAGGCAATTATTGCATGCAGTGAAATAATATTATTACGTGATAGTGGAGAAATATTCATGAACGATATCATTTGTTCCGATTTGTTCAATTACTCTACTCCAAAACGGCGTTTGTTTGTTTGTTTGTTTATGGGGTGGTTCACGACGCACTTTATGCACATTCGCGGCTAATGGCGCCGCCCACATTGTTTCGCTGGTGGGCCGCGGGATTTGGGAATGCCCGGAGCGGTGCGGGTGTCGAGCCCTGGACCTTTTTTACCCAGAGCCCGACACCTTAACTCGGCCATCCGCGCCCCTCCAAAACGGTGTGCCGTGCATCTTGCGCCGGGCGTGGCCGTTCCCTTGTGCTCAGTGTATTGACCTCAGGTGAGCCCGTGTCCGCCCGACGCCGCGCACCACGTGACAACGGCCATTTCAGCCGGCCGTGGCACCAGCCGGTGGTAATTGAGTCTGCCGGCGCGCCGAGCCACGCGGCGGCCCCCGGGCGGCTGCTGGGCTGCGGTGACAACTGTGTCCGATCGTGCCATGGAGGCCTGTTACACGGCCCAATATACCGACCGGCCCCAGTGGCGCACCTAGCATTGGCGATAGGGCGGGGGAAATAGATTCGGTGGGGGCCACTCACCCCATGTGTGAAATATTAATCAAAGGATTTCGATCACTATTTTTTAATGGGACCATTTGTATTTGTTTTTAATAAAGCATTTAGTGGCAAACGTATGTGTCCTGTGAAGGGGGTGGGGGCTCAGTCTGCTAGCATCATTTCTCAGTCACCGGATTTCAACCCTAACTCCCTCATTCTGTTCGAAGGGTTTTCCTTTGGTATCCCTTGGCAAGTGACCTCACACTTCTGAAATTACACCTGTGCAAATTAAGTAAACATGTAAGATTTGCAAGAGTGCAGGCATTCCAGTTAATAGCGCCCGGACGACAAAACGCCAACGTTCGTGCACGGGCACACCCATCTGGCGCATTCGGTGCATTCCCCACACTTCGTGGTCATTTCCGGTTTATGCTAGGCCTCCTACGTTTTGTTAATTGCTGTCACATGATAGTACTGTGCCATATTTGACATATGGAATGCTTCGTATGTGGGGTTCGCTAGGAACATTCAATTAATACAATTATATGATTAGTTATTTTCTTCCCACATTTGCGGGTGGTCAAGAAATCCGGATACCCGCTGAGTTTTCATGTACCTCATCTCTGCCGTTGATTACACTCCCAGATTGGCTACCGAACCGAAGCCTAGCTAGGTGTTACTTTTTGAATCCGTTCCGTTTTTCTTCGTCTACGGATGTATTTTAGGTCCAGCCAATTTTTGTTAGAATTGGCTCTGAGTCAGCTTTGAGCCACTCTCCATCAGCGTGAGCCAGAACCGACCCAGTATCTCTGCACTCTCGGCCGGGGTTATCACCTTGCTATAAAGTGACAAAATGTCATTTACAATATCCCTGCCCTTTACGTGTACAATATCCCGTATATTGTCAGGAGAGGTGGGCGGATGTCCCCCCCCCCCCTCCGGTTCACGTGTTAGACAGCAAGACGTGACTTTAACTGAGAGGCTGTAAAACAGCGTCAGCACATCCCGCCCCAGTCTTCCATATTATCGGGATTTTTGTCACCACTGTTGGCCACGCACCAGAGTAAGCACGTGTGTGCCCGTGATCATGTGGTCAAGATATCAGGGACGAGCAGGTGCACACTCCACTCCAACCCCCCGGCAGGTACTCGGTGATGGCGGGCACGCCGCAGAAGATGCTGGAGCACCTGCTGGAGACGCGCTTCAGCGGCGGCTCGGAGCTGCGCAGCTCGGAGATCGCCGTCAGCGACCTGTTCCTGGACGACTTTCTGCTGACGCACGTCATCTTCTTCCCGTTCCGGCAGCTGACCGACGAGCTCATCGGCAGATATCCTTTTCACGCGCAGTCACGTTCTGCGACAGACTCGCGCGGTGTGTGCGCACGGCAGGATGCTCTTTCCTCACGAGTGGCAACTCTGTCACTAGACCGGTGCCGGTAAGCGTACAGTTGATGTCGGAAAATCCCGGTGAAATGCTGCCGAATGCCGGTGATTGCTGAAGGCCTGAGGATATGGTCTCATGTCTTGATGCAGAGCATACACACACCGATGTATTCCATGTCAATTTTAACGTCTCGTTCGGTTTTTCATGATGTTGTAACGGTGGTTTTCGCAGAGTTTTCATGGTGATCGGGCGCGTATTTTTAACCCATTCAAGGAGATCGAGTCATCTCATTTTTTAGCATATTGCACGAAGACGAATTTAACGTGCAAAGAAGCTGTGGAAACGAGTGAGTGTGATTCAGTATAGCCATAGCCTCAGCACAAAGTCATTACGTGGATCGTGTTCCTGAAGGCATCGTATTTCTCAGGGTATCGTGTTCCTCAGGGTATCGTGCTCCTCAGGGTGTCCTGTTCCTCAGGGTATCGTGTTCCTCAGTGTATCGTGTTCCTCAGGGTATCCTGTTCCTCAAGGTGTAGTGCTCCTCAGGGTGTCGTGCTCCTCAGGGTGTCGTGCTCCTCAGGGTGTCGTGCTCCTCAGGGTATCGTGCTCCTCAGGGTTCGTGCTCCTCGGGTGTCGTGCTCCTCAGGGTGTCGTGCTCCTCAGGGTACCGTGTTCTTCAGGGTGTCGTGTTCTTCAGGGTGTCGTGCTCCTCAGGGTATCATGTGCCATGATGGTAACGTGCACCGTAAGGTATCATATACATCAGGGTATCGTGCGCCTTAGCAACGAACAACAAACACGATACCTCATGGTATCATGCACAATCAAGCCACTCCAGTTACAATATGACGCTGCTCCATTGATCCATTTCAGCAAGAATTCCAACCATTTTTATTTGTTCTTATCAAGGAGCAATGCTCTTGAAATGGTCGTACATATCCATATTGCCTACACGTTATTACCAAAAAAATAGTACCTAATATTTCCAAATGGGTTATGCATAGGGCAACATGTTCCCAAAATCCGAGTTCTTCAATTGACGGGGCCGGGTGGTATACTAATGCTAAGGTGTAACGCCAGCATGGAATGGAATGTTTAACCCCTAGGTGCAGCCGATATTTTTGGAAAAGAACGAGAGTCCGTATGTATGCAATATGTCGATGGAAACCTCGAGGTGTTGAATGGGTGTTATGCCTGGTGGAACCACTGGACACCAGTGGAACACCGTTAGTTACAATGGTGGGACACCGCCAGCTGCATTGGTGGGACGCCGCCAGCTGCAGTGGTGGGACACCGCTAGCTGCAGTGGTGGGACGCCGCCAGCTGCAGTGGTGGGACGCCGCCAGCTGCAGTGGTGGGACACCGCCAGCTGCACCAGTGGGACGCCGCCAGCTGCACCAGTGGGACGCCGCTAGCTGCATTGGTGGGACGCCGCTAGCTGTAGTGGTGGGACGCCGCCAGCTGCAGTGGTGGGACACCGCTAGCTGCAGTGGTGGGACGCCGCTAGCTGCAGTGGTGGGACACCGCTAGCTGCAGTGGTGGGACGCCGCTAGCTGCAGTGGTGGGACGCCGCTAGCTGCAGTGGTGGGACACCGCTAGCTGCAGTGGTGGGACGCCGCTAGCTGCACCAATGGGACACCGCCAGCTGCAGTGGTGGGACACCGCCAGCTGCAGTGGTGGGACACCGCCAGCTGCAGTGGTGGGACACCGCCAGCTGCAGTGGTGGGACGCCGCCAGCTGCAGTGGTGGGACACCGCCAGCTGCAGTGGTGGGACACCGCTAGCTGCAGTGGTGGGACACCGCTAGCTGCACCAGTGGTGGACACCGCCAGCTGCAGTGGTGGGACGCCGCCAGCTGCAGTGGTGGGACGCCGCTAGCTGCAGTGGTGGGACGCCGCTAGCTGCAGTGGTGGGACGCCGCTAGCTGCAGTGGTGGGACACCGCTAGCTGCAGTGGTGGGACGCCGCTAGCTGCAGTGGTGGGACGCCGCTAGCTGCAGTGGTGGGACGCCGCTAGCTGCAGTGGTGGGACGCCGCCAGCTGCAGTGGTGGGACGCCGCCAGCTGCACAGTGGGACACGCCAGCTGCAGTGGTGGGACGCCGCCAGCTCACAGTGGGACGCCGCCAGCTGCACCAGTGGGACACCGCCAGCGCAGTGGTGGGACGCCGCCAGCTGCACCAGTGGGACGCCGCCAGCTGCACAGTGGGACGCCGCCAGCTGCAGTGGTGGGACGCCGCTAGCTGCAAGTGGGAACCGCCAGCTGCAGTGGTGGGACGCCGCCAGCTGCACCAGTGGGACGCCGCCAGCTGCAAGTGGGAACCGCCAGCTGCAGTGGTGGGACGCCGCCAGCTGCAGTGGTGGGACGCCGCCAGCTGCACCAGTGGGACGCCGCCAGCTGCAGTGGTGGGACACCGCTAGCTGCATTGGTGGGACACCGCTAGCTGCACCAATGGGACACTGCCAGCTGCAGTGGTGGGACGCCGCTAGCTGCAGTGGTGGGACGCCGCCAGCTGCAGTGGTGGGACCCCGCTAGCTGCAGTGGTGGGACGCCGCCAGCTGCAGTGGTGGGACACCGCCAGCTGCAGTGGTGGGACACCGCCAGCTGCAGTGGTGGGACACCGCTAGCTGCAGTGGTGGGACGCCGCTAGCTGCAGGAGTAGCTGGGTCGTCGCTTGGCTTTGGCGTGAACATTGTAGATGTTTGCAGCCAGCTGTATGTTGGGGGAGCAAATATATCAGGTGAATGTAATGGACCTCAAGTAATTACATAACAGGCACAGCAGTCGATACTCGACGTGCGTTGTTTTTGCTCATTGCATAAGCTTGTACGCCGACCCTATGCATCTTGAATCCGGACTATAGTATATTTCTGGAAACGCTCGGGGTCCTCGCAACGAAATAGCAGTGATGTTTGGCTCAGATAATATATCCATGCGAAAGTTCATGGACCTGACCAAGGTCGAATGCGGATGATCACCGAATGAACTCGGGACGTTATGCCATAAGAGGTGGATAACTCCTCGATGTCTGCATTGCTGTTGCAGCTGGAAACTGTTCTTGGAACTTGAATACTAAGACAGACAGCCAAACATTGAGCTTAGAGGTTTGTTTGCACACGGGACAACTTGCATCTGGATGTGTAGCTTCTCTGTGTTTGCTTTGCATAATAGAGATGTTGAAGTTTGTCCGCGTTCCATCCTCAGGTGTATATTGTCTTTCCCAGCACGTCATCCCTCGCTTTTGCAGCAATAATTTAATCATCTAACAAAAAATGAGACGTAGCCAGAAAAGTATCCGGATGATAAGCCTACTCATGACTGTATGCAGTGCAACTTTACCGTAAATGAACGACGATATAGCACTTCTCAAGCGGGTACATGGAAGGAAAGGGAACGTTTCACAGTAGGCATGGTTAGCGTTATGAGAGTTAAATATTAAAGGTATGGATCGTTTGACGTGTCACAATGAGCAAAAGATGAATATTGAAGAATTATAGGAAACATGCGATGGCCTGATGGAAGTATGATTTGGTACAGGACGGGGCGGGCCCCACACAACCTCTGGGAGGCCGTACATAAGCCAGCACCAGCCGGACATGGCGGGTAGTGAACAGTGGTGACCTGACAACAGGCGCCTGTGGTGACTACACCAGGAGGTCAGACAAACCAGATACGGCGGGTAGTGAACAGTGGTGACCTGACAACAGGCGCCTGTGGTGACTACACCAGGAGGTCAGACAAACCAGATACGGCGGGTAGTGAACAGTGGTGACCTGACAACAGGCGCCTGTAGTGACTACACCAGGAGGTCAGAGAAACCAGATACGGCGGATAGTGAACAGTGGTGACCTGACAACAGGCGCCTGTAGTGACTACACCAGGAGGTCAGACAAACCAGATACGGCGGGTAGTGAACGGTGGTGACCTGACAACAGGCTCCTGTGGTGACCGCACCAGGAGGTCAGACAAACCAGATACGGTGGGTGGTGAACAGTGGTGACCTGACAACAGGCGCCTGTAGTGACCACACGAGGAGGTCAGACAAGCCAGGTACGGCGGGTGGTGAACGGTGGTGACCTGACAACAGGCGCCTGTAGTGACTACACCAGGAGGTCAGACAAACCAGATACGGCGGGTGGTGAACAGTGGTGACCTGACAACAGGCGCCTGTGGTGACTACACCAGGAGGTCAGACAAACCAGATACGGCGGGTGGTGAAACCAAACAACCAAAGCCAAACATGTCTGCGTCATCTCGGTCGATGTGTTTTTGCTCCATATACTTTAACCGCAATTCGTCCTGGGTTGGCTTCATTGGTCAAGGTCCTTTACTAAGCAGAGCTTGCTGCGTGAACCCTGGCCACACCGTCCAATCTGGCAATTCCAGTTCAAGCGGAGAACTGGTGAACGAGTAGTATCTTTTTTTGTTGAGTACCCTCCGTTGCATGTGCGCTGCCGCATTTGCCGCACGTACAAAACACCTACCTTTCAATCATTATCATTCATCCATCAATCATCTCAACATCCAAACGGGCACATTTTGGCTCAGGGATGGCCATGACCGGTCGATCAGGCGGGTGGCGGGTGCTGATAGGTCGGTCAGGCGGGTGCTGGTAAGTCAGTCAGGTGGGTGCTGGTAGGTCGGTCAGGTTGGTGCTGGTAGGTCGGTCAGGTGGGTGCTGGTAGGTCGGTCAGGCGGGTGCTGGTAGGTCGGTAGTTGTAGGTCAGGGGGTGCTGGTAGGTCGGTCAGGCGGGTGCTGGTAGGTTAGACAGGCGGGTGCTGGTAGGTCGGCTGGGTGCTGGTGGTCGTGCTGGTAGGGTCAGATGGGTTCAACAGGGTCTGGTACAAGTCAGTCAGCCGGTGTGATAGACCGGCGTCTTGGGGTCAGGCGGGTCTGGTAGGTCAGCAGCGTTTACGGAAGGCCGGTAGGTCGACAGGCGGGTGCTGGTAGGTCAGACAGGCGGTCGGCTTCCTCGGGGACTCCGATTGTAGTCCGTGATGCTGCAGGCCGAGCTCAGGAGAGCACCAGTGTCCACTCTGACGGAGCTCAGCAGGGCTCCAGTGTCCACTCTGATGGAGGTCAGGAGGGCACCAGTGTCCACTCTGATGGAGGTCAGGAGGGCACCAGTGTCCACTCTGAGGGAGTTCATGAGGCCACCAGTGTCCACTCTGATGGAGGTCAGGAGGGCACCAGTGTCCACTCTGATGGAGCTCATGAGCCACCATGTCCACTCTGAAGTCAGGGGCACCAGTGTCCACTCTGAGGAGGTCATGAGGCCACCAGTGTCCACTCTGATGGAGCTCAGCAGGGCTCCAGTGTCCACTCTGGTAGGGCTCAGGAGAGTGCCAGTGTCTACTCTGGTGGAGCTTAGTAGAGCACCAGTGTCCACTCTGAGAGAGTTCATGAGGCCACCAGTGTCCACTCTGATGGAGGTCAGGAGGGCACCAGTGTCCACTCTGATGGAGCTCATGAGGCCACCAGTGTCCACTCTGATGGAGGTCAGGAGGGCACCAGTGTCCACTCAGGCCTGGCTTGGGACAGACGGCGGAAGCCTTCGCTGCCTCTATAGACACATAAGAAGTGGCTCTCCGAACCGTGCGCTGCCTACGGAACAGAGCGCACAGATGCAACGAATGTCAGGGCGTTCCGGACACTGTGAAATCTGAATAATGATGATATGCTCAACTTGTGAGAAAAATCAAAATGTCATAGTGTTCTGGTGCACATATAACTAAATAGGCATGTACATATTGTGCATGTTGGTCTCACAACTGTTTTAGAAGTTGAATTTCGACAGAAAGACAATGCGCCGGAGAAATTGAATAGCCTGCACATGGAGAATGACCCTCATTAGGATTGCGAATCATGTCATTAAACCATACAGATATGGTCCTTCCAGGTATTCTCATAAAAAGTCGTGCATGTCAATAGTAAACTGCAGCAAGAAATTATGGGGTTGATCTCTCCTACTGAACTCAATAAATGTAAGAATTAGTATTTCTGGCAAGCTGTGGGTGCTACGGCACCCGCAGCTATTTAGAAAGTTACATTTCTGGTTTCAGTTTAATTGGAAGTTTCAAGACCCCATAAATGGAGACTGTTTGTCGGAACGCGCTTAATGATATTTAATTACAGCGCCAAGTGCTCTGAAAATATACACACAAATGAAAGATTATGCTGGGTTCCCGGCTATTGTCCTTGATTATAGTGATATTTATGTTACTATAATCAGGATATGATGTCGCTAAAATAACCCCGTCTTACCCTCCAACCATCGTTGTATTCGATTCACAATCGCTTTGTAAAATTTTCGCTACCATTCCAAACTGCCGTCTTGCTGAAATTTCCAAACTCCCATACTGTCGTGTCATTTCTACACCACTACTAATGAAACACAGCATGTTGTGTAACATGCTTGCGTGAATTAAAGTAATTTTAAGTCAACGTGATTCAACCAGTGGACAGCATTATTCAGCCAGCAATGGACGACTCGCACTAGAGTGCTGGCCGCTGGTCATATTTGTCACATTCAGAACGGTGAAACCGCCTTCAGAGGGAGTGTTTCGAAACCAAAGCGAGCGCCGTCGTCGCGCACCATTGGTATGCGACGGCGGTGCCAGACCAGTAGCTTGACCAATGTGATGCGACATTGATGTCAAGTCATGTATTTGGGTACTTCCACGTGGTGGCTGTTCTGCACCCAGACATTGTTGCGTGAGCACATCCGGTAGAGAACATTGCATCAGAAACATTTCGAACATACAGCGCACAAAGACCTCTATAGTAAGACTAGCGACTCTGCGCTAAAGCACCTTTGAATGCAGAGCGACTCGGTGCTTGCCTGTTGACTGATGGTAGCCTATTCCAAGCGACCGCGGCGCGGTATGAAAAACCTCGCTGGGTCTGCGTGAGTCGACATCTTGTGAGATGAAGCTCACCGACTGACCCAGCTCTGGTCTCCCTCTGCGATACTTGTGACCGCCAGGTAAACATTCTTCGTACAGCTTCCGGGCATTGCCTAATGCACATGGACACCATCGGCATTAATCGGGCCATGCTGTTATACCGTGTGAGGTCATCACATCTGTGCCTGCTCGTAAACATCCGGATATGCTGGATCGGAAATGTTCTCACAGCTCCAGTCGCTGTGACCCGATGTGCAGACGCATCGATCATCGACGGGTCGGTCGGTCCGACGCAGACGAGTTGGCGAAGCTCTCGGGGCACGGCGCGGTAAAGTTCCGGCGGCAACTGGCAGCTCTAGGCTCAATAAGTCGCGAAGATGACAGTCGATCGAGGCAAACACCCGCCCGTTGTCCGGTGTCTATACACTCCAGCATGGGTTGGCGGCGCGTACCAAAGCTGACCATTTCTATGCTGGGGGCGTACAGCACCGAGCACCTCACCGGCCTACAGCGTGCTATCGCGTATGGCACGCCTCGGTGCGCCACCGACCACAGCAACTCGCCAAATTAACCAGTGTGATGGCTGGAAAAGACTGGCGTGGAGCAGACACCAGCAGTGGCCATGTTGTAGGCCGTCGTCTGTGCAAGAGGCCTCGCATAAGCCGTCTGTACAGGTCGCCTGGAGCCTGCGGAAGTGTCAGTACCGTTGTCGTCTGGATCCTGCGGAAGTGTCGGTACCGGTGCCGTCTGGATCCTGTGGAAGTGTCAATACGAGTGTCGTCTGGATCCTGCGGAAGTGTCAGTACCGGTGTCGTCTGGATCCTGCGGAAGTGTCGGTACCGGTGTCGTCTGGATCCTGTGGAAGTGTTAGTGCTAGTGCTGGCGTCTGGATCGTGTGGAAGTGACAGTTATTAGTTGTTAGTCTGTTTCAGTCCATTGTGACTTAGTGGCGTGGCCAGGATTTCATCCATGTGGGCAGCCATCTGAACATGCCCCACCCCCCCTAGCTACCGAGCCCCCACACATTTTCCAAACTCTCTCCGACGTGGCGTTGCCCGCAGTAAACATGATACAATATGCCGTGGATCCAAGTGTGATATTTGTGGTCAGGTGTTATTTTCAGGGTTCCCAGAGTAGTTAATTTGGACATCGGCACATTTTTATGCGGGCTCCATGCTCCTTGCTATCCCTTGGTGCATTTCCTGTGCCTCAGAGTGACTTTTCGGCTCGCGATTCATTATTTAGGAACCCTGATTAATTTTTATTGGGTGCTCGCTCACATTTTGTGGCCCCTGTGTGAGTATTTTGGGTTCCTAGTGTGATCTTTTATGGGCCTCGATGCCATTTCCCGAATCTTTGGACATCCACCGCCTCTAAAGGGGATCCTCCCCACATAGGTAAGCCTTCGCCATTATGGCATTCCGTGCTAATAATCCACGTAAAATCAAGACTTGTCCCAATCCACCCCTCCCGTCTGCATCGAAGCTTCTACGCCCATGCCTAAGAGTAACCTTCTGGTTGTGTGTGGGGAGGGGGACTTGAATCATGAGTTCGAGGGGTCACGTGTCTGGGGGTCATGAAGAATCCGTGGTAAAGGTTCTGGGGAAAGGGAAATGACAATTCCACGGTCGCATGTGGGCGCTCCTCTCCGTCGGCTGTAGCTCTCTGCACGTGTCTCACAGAAGGTGGCCAGCACGGGCTAACTAGCACTCTTCTGGGGACCGTCATTAGCTGGCTCCGGGACGGCCCGGGCCCTCGCGCCGCGGCTGATCTGTCCGGAGAGACGTATGAGTGATGCAGCCGCCGCTGTTACCCTCGCTAATGGGAGAGCGTCTCGGCGGCACAGGGGCGTGCCGGACACGCTCAGTACTGCACTGCTGCTGCACTGCAGTACTGCTCAGTACTGCACCAGACAGCCCACGGACGGTCATTACTTTGTGAAATAGCCCAGAAGAGAACTTCACGTCTGCCTGGCAGTGCAGTCAGCGTAACTATTTTCGAGGTTTTTTGTTTGTTTGTCGATGCACTATATGGGACAGTTGTTGTCTACTTGATTGATCGCTTGATCCTGGCCGGATCTTGATGGATTGCGGACCTTGTCGAGCTGTGCTTGGGAGCACGGTGGACGTATTCTCCAATCACGCTCTCTTAATAACGTTCGAGGCACTCAATACAAGACGATGAAGATAAAAAGATAATAAGCGCACAGCTAGCCGTTGCATTCAATGCGACTTGCATCAAAACCAATCTGCTACGAAACTTATACTATGATATGCATTATATACATGCATATGTATATATATATATATATATATATATATATATATATATATATATATATATATATATATATATATATATGTGTGTGTGTGTGTGTGTGTGTGTGTGTGTGTGTGTGTGTGTGTGTGTGTGTGTGTGTATCAGCATACAAGCTTTGCCTTCTTAACATGATGTATAAATTCATGCCATGCTTACTTTCTCGCCGACAGTGGCAGGCGAGTATTGTGCGCATCCTCTTTGAGACACAGCTAAAGCCGTTCCGGTACCGGGAGGTGCGGCCCTGGTACATCGCCAGAGAAGCTTTCGTTTCGCCGTTTTGCGCAACACTTGCGACTGCGTCTCCCTTGGGCCCAAAATTGACAGCAGAAGTCGTACCCGCGATTTAACGCGAAATATAACCGACAGGCGGCCTGCTCTGGGAACAGCACCGCGCCCGCCACCGGACTACTGCTGAGCTCTCCAGGTGCCATGCAATGCATCACTTATCGGAAAGTGTCGGCTTTATAGCAGGACTAGGCGCATTGCTGATCCACATGTCAGAGTTGAATTATCGTTAATCGCATTTTCTGGGTCCGCACCGTAGCATATTTGCCAAGACGTGAACAGTCAATGTCGCATGTGACATGTCACGTCTGCACTTTACACGTGCACACAACATGCACAATATCGTGTACAAGGTGGAATGTCGACTTTGAGATGATACCGAGTTTAGCATGTAATACTGAAATGAACACATACTACCGTATTATCTCTCAGAGGTGCACGCGCAGGTCACGTGACCAAACACGTCTTTTTGTGAGGAATTTAGTGCAACAGAGCTGTAAGGGAATCAAACATTTCATATTCGACCACGTTTAGACGGAAGGCACTGGCTGGAAACCGGGGAGGAATCACACCAAATCTGCAGGCTACGCTTCGTGAAATCCGTATCAGAAGTGGAGCAGAAGCTATTCTGACACCGATGACAACGGTGCTACGTCGTTCTTAAACAGCAGACTATGTTGCCACGTATATCCACACCTGCGCGTCTGTGTCTCCTGGAAGAGAGGATGTGAACCAGCAGATGGTGGCAGCATGTGTTTCTACACCTGCGCGTCTTTGTCTCCTGGAAGAGAGGATTTGGACCGGCGGATAGTGGTGTCATGTATTTCTACACCTGCGCATCTGTGTCCGTCCTGGAAGTGTTCACATCTCGAAATGCAGCGTTTTCCAAAGAAAGATTTATGACAACCCATTAGGATGAAAATCGTGCAATTGCGGCGTGACCTATGTCCGATGCCGTGACCTATGACCTATGCAATGCCAGGACGCCGTCTGTTTATCTCGAGCAGCCGTAGCAATCCCCTGATCAATCGGCGTTGCCGCGGCCACGGCATTCTGACTTCCGGAAAGAAATCAAACTTTCAGCGGCAGGTGCGCTGGCACGAACGAATTGTGCCACACCTTGAGCGTTTGTAATTTGGGATCAAGCGCCCTTGAACTTTAATATTTGGCCGATGGTGATGCACCACGCGAGTTGATATCCAGGCATCATTTAGTTGTGAATGTTTCTGCTCGTGGTTCGTGGTGTCCGTGGAATGCTGTTGAATACTACTCCTGCAACAGTTGTAGCATACAGTTAAGGGTACAGTTTCATAATGTGCCCCCTCCCCCTCGAGACGGTCAGTTCATTGCCCCACAAACGAAGGAAGGGTCAAATGCACCTCGCTATAAGACGGCTATGGTGCAAGTGACCTCTATGCATAGGCACGGCTGTGTGTCTCTACCCGTATGGCTCGGTTTTGGTGTAGGTAACCTCTATACATAGCTCAGTACGGCACGGCTATGGTGTAAGTGGCCTCTATACATAGGTCAGCTATGGCATGGCTATGGTGTAATTGACGTCTATGCATGGGTGGAGAATGAGGTATGGCAGGTATGGCCATGGCCACTCCAACTTCAAAGTTGGTGTGGCATTGTTACACTAACTTTCTGTGACAATATTTTAAAAAGCAATTCAAATAATTTTATCGGTTGCTAAAATTCAAACTGTGGTCAGGACAGGGACGTAGTAAATCATTTTTTTTTTCGAAGGAGGTAACCCGGATAACGCCCGCCGATTTTTAAGGTCCCCGGATTTCGAAAACGTCATTTAGGAAAAGGCTCGTTTACACCTTTTTAAAGCAATACTTTTATCCCCACGCCCGTAAGACCAAATAACCAACCAATTATCCCATTTGGGGCCCCGGACTGTTGGACCTCCTCCACAAATTGTAAGTAAGCATGGCACAGTTATAGACCAAGAATGTAGACCACCTAAGCATGCATCTAGATACATGGTGTAAAAGCTTTCTTAGGAAAACAACGTCGATCCAATATTCGATAAGGCTTCAGTAAACACTTCCAAGGGGTCGTAGACTCTCGTAATGGCTTGCACGCATTCGTAAGGACCCATAGCCGCTCGTAAACGCCCATAGGCGATCATAAGCGGCCGTAGACATTCGTAAGGGCCCGTAGAAGTTCGCAAGGGCCCGTGTGCGTTTGCAAGAGCCCGCAGACGGTTATAAGGGCCCTTAGACGTTCGCAGGGCCCGTAGTCGTTCGGAAGGGCCCATAGATGTTCGCAAGAGTTCATACACCTGTGAGGGCACGTAAGCTTCGTGAAGACCGTTTTTCATTTGTAAGGGCCCGTATAAGTTCATAAGGACCAGCAACCCAAGAGTTCGTAGACATTTTCAGGAACTCCACAATACCCATAACAAGTGTTATTTGCCTTTCCGCCGCCGCCGTGGTGATTCATTAGAGGATTATGCACGGGCCGCGCTGGGAGCCCGTCGGAGCCCCAGGAGCGGACGACCGCCCCTTCCCTTGGCTACACCCTTGTGTCGGGACATCAAATGCTGCTGACCTTGAGGCCGCTGATGATGTCACAGGTCAGGTCAAGCACAGCGTGCTGGATTCTCAGGTAGATATATGCCAGAAGTTATCAAATGATACAATGCCGATGTTTTTACTAAATGCCATTGAATACCTCAAAAGCTTAACTAGGAACATTCTGAACACAAGATTACGCTGGATCACGTGAGGAATGTGAGGAAAAATGAGGGCATGTCCTGTGCATGGAGCGTGATTCACTATTACGGTGTAGAATAACATCTACAGCAGGAAAATCCAGCTTTAATAATAATATGTATTTATATATACATATATAATTATATACATGGCATTCGAATACATAGCACTCACCGGGACATTCGAACTTTAACACGGCATATCTAAGTAACCAGAGTACGCCACGTTTTGCATCTCTAGCTTTAATGGTTCCATTGTGCCGGTGGAAAACACAAAGGTGGAATTGGCCCGTGTCATTGGCGCGGGTTAGCACGTGCGCTGGAACGGGGTGGGGAGGGACGCTACTTACTCCGTTTCTTTACAAATATCTCCAAAACCAATTTGCAGAGGTGACTCTTCGTTTTCCTTCAGATGTGGACACAGCTGGATGCCTACAAAAAAAAAATGATTAGATATTTTGCCGGTTTTTTGTGTACAAAGTCAAACGCACCGGGCGAAATGTTGTATGAAAATTAACGGTGAGGCACGATAAGCGTATCCAAGCAATAACGATGAAACCAATGCCTCAACTATGTCAGTTATATTGATCATGCCTAACTATACTATATTCTCCACCAAACGTGCCTATCAGTTATGCCAATGGCGCCAAAACGTACGAAAAATGGTGGTAAATGATGATTAACCTCATTTTACCACGAACGCATTTGGCGTGTAATCACGAAAATTTCAGCACAGCAGTGTTCCGTACAGTTTTCAGTCACCCTGTCTAATTACTGTTCCTAACATTCATACATGACATCATATTCTGAATGGTTTTCGCTTTTATCCCACACTTACCCTTATTGAACATTTTGCAAACATCTCTTAGGCTGAGGCTGGATTTAGCTTGCGCGCTGCCTGTCTGCAGCACTTCTAAAAAATCACATCCGGCTCTGAAGGTTCATCATATTGGTGCTTCTGCCTGCCAGATATGTTCGTCTGTACTTTATTGTCCTTTTGATACAGCTACTGATCAGCTGTGCAACTGAATGTGCAACTCTATCACTGAATGAGTCACAGTTTGTGATATTGCAAATTCCGAAGTTTTGCAGCTGCGTCACACGTGTCGGCGAACTTTTTTCCGGCGACCCATAGGGATTCCATTCCCACTGAGCAAATACAAAACAATATCGTTTGGTCAGCAGTTGTAGAACAATAGGTCATTGGGCAGTCCACAGAACCCACATTTGTATCTGCGAATTATGAGAATAAATGCAGACGTCCCAACGGTGTTTGTTTGTATTGCTTGTCCGTTCAGCTCCGAAACTTCTGGATAGTCACAATCCGTAGTTTGTAGGATGCAGACATGTTTACCTTTCGCCCCCTGCATATCATGTTTTGCTTTAGCTTCCACTCATTCACTCATTTGCTGGAGAACTCATTCAGTTGGTATTCTACTCTTGTGTAGGAGACAACATTTTATTCTAGAGCGCATTTGCGATGAATGACACGTTATATTTCGTACAGCATTTCACCAAAACCCCAGGTGCTGTACGACCTTGTGCTCACGTGCTCAACCCTAATGCCGGAGTTGAGAGCCAAAGAAGGGGGCACAACTTAGGAACATCTTGCCTTCGTCACCGCCTCGGCCACACCAACCTTGAAGAAAAAAAGATGCTCCACCCATGCCTCTATACATAGATCCGAGATTTCCCCCCGGTGCACGTGAACACGACTCTGGTTCCCTGACGAATACTCTGTTGGTAGACGAATCGTCACGTGCGGTGGCTCTATGCACCTGACCCACGTGCGGCCATTTCCTTAACCGTCTAATCACGTACCGCGGATGTCAAGAGTCCAACCCGGACAACGACTACGTGCTGGCGTACAAGCGGCGCGTGATCCGCTTCCTGCACCAGTGGGCCAGCACCATCCGCGAACCAGTGCTGGAGGACCTCAGCGGGGCCAACTCGAGCTTCCTGGATGTGAGTCCGAGTCGTGTATTATTCAGCGTTCTCACCAGGGGACGCGTCACCCCAGCCTGTCAGTCTGACCTGACTGCCTTCTCCTGGTGTCTCGCGTCTCTCATGTCAGTGTGATCTGTCACCTCCGAGTCTCTCGCGATCGATGTCACCTCCACCTGCATGCTGTAAGCCATCCACATGTAGCGGCGGATCCAAGAAGGGGAGCAGGGGGCATGCCTCCCCCTCTGGAAAGTTGGCGCCCTTTGGATTGGAAAAGGCCCATCCAGAGAAATCCGAATGCACTCCGTCTAATCCTGCCCGCCCTTCCGGTCATATCCTCACACCCCGTCTCGGGGGGAGGTTGATACAACGCCCCCATCTAATCTTCACACTAAGCGTCGCACGAAAACGAAAGAGGTGTCTTCAGAAAGCGCTCGAAGAGTATAGCCAGACACCAGCCCCCCCCCCAAAAAAAAAAACGAAAATGACATCACTAGTGGGGCTAGGTTTTCGCGACTTTCATGTTTTTAGGTCTGGGGATTTCATTTTAGAGGAGATTTGAAGAAAAAATATTTGGAATCAGTAAATTGACCATACCCCTAAAATTCTGGCTCACAGACATTTTTATCTTTCAAAATTTGTAGCATTCAATTTTCTTTCATTTTTCCTTTCTAATGGGTAAAGCGGACCAAAAACATTGTTCGAAGTCAGCTTGTTCTCATAAAAATGCTTACTTTAGTCAGGATCTTCGATTTTAACCATAATGAGGAAGTATTCAAAACTAATAAGTTGTCAAGAACGGAAACAAATCTTCCGATGCGTTTTGTTTCGTCCCTAAAGATAAAGAAACGCTTAAAGTTTCGGTAAAATATCTGTATCCGTTAAAGCGTGCCGAATTATAACTTTTCTGGGGGTGACCTCACTTGACCTAGACTAACTCGTTGACCCTAGAGGACCTGACCTAAAAATATTGACACAACACGCGGAATTTATGTGGAAAAACGTATGTCATATTTCGGCGCGCTGATGCGCGCCGTTGTTTTACTGACCGCGGTAAACCTTAGGGGGCGCATATCACCCCCCCCCCCGAGACGGTGCGGGTTAATACTCCCAATTAGTGGCGCCCTTCCAGACGAGTGCCTCCATTCCCTCCCGACCATATAATTCCTGAGTGCTCTCATGTTCACGTGAGGTTGAGTTTGATCATACTCCAGAGTCCCGTCCGCATAAGAGGCAATCGCCGCTGCAGGGCAGGCCCCTTCGCGCTCATTTCTCTCCCCGAGTCTTCTTCACACCGATCACGCTGCTCCCTGCCGTTGACGTATTCCTGCCACACATCATTCCTTCGTTCCTGACGTTACAAAGCAATACAATTGACTTGCTCTCACCATGCTCGCGCCGCTGCTTCATATTCCACACGTATGCAGGTTCTGAGTGCTGGCGTTCAATCGAGAGCTTTCAGCAGCACCGCCTTCGGCAGCGCTTTTGTGAGGACAATCGCAGCGCTTTCTGGTGTTGCAGGTTCGGCTGCATCATGTGCTGCGCCGCATGGATTCGAAGATGGAGACACTCATTGAGGCACCCGCCGCGTCACTTGTGCTGGAAAATTAGCCCGCCACTCCCCCTCACACACACACAAATACACACACACATATACATACATACACATGCACATGCATACACACGCACGCACGCACACACAG
Source organism: Imbricaverruca yamaguchii (assembly GCA_034440575.1). Classification (NCBI taxonomy): domain Eukaryota; kingdom Metazoa; phylum Arthropoda; class Thecostraca; family Neoverrucidae; genus Imbricaverruca; species Imbricaverruca yamaguchii. The sequence goes on along the minus strand of JAOTOL010001647.1, from coordinate 350,525 downwards.
ACGCACAGACGCACGCACGCACACACAGACGCACACAAACACACATGTGGACGCTTAAGTGCCAACGACGCTGAATAAAGCCTGTTTACTCGGTCCTGTAGGACCAAGGACTGGTCTGGCTTTTGAATTGTAGAGAAACCAGAGACTTAGTGACAATCAGATCTCCGCTGTCGGTGATTGATTTTGTACATACCGTGTGAAGCAAGCATTGAGACTTCCTCTCACCGGACATTTCCAGATTGAAGTAGTCAGCTCGAGATGCAGAAGAGATGCAAGCAAAGCATTCGAAGCCCAGCTTCACACAACCGAATATCTGGAAATCCTTCAGAATTGACATGGTTTACTTCCAATGCACTGTATATGCTGCATTTGCATCGCTTACTCGTGATTTTCAAAGCATCCACTTAGCGTGCTGGCATGGACTGACCTGTCCTGACCTGATTTTGCTAGGCTATTCTTGTTCTGTATGATCTTATTTACACGATCACCGTCACAATAATGTTTGCCTGACCTCACCTGGCTTGTCTCTCGTGCCGTGGTATCGCCACAAGCGCATGGCTCACCGTCACCAACAGGTTGACCTGGCCTGACCTGTTCTCCATCCCAGGGAATTGTGGCCAGATGCGCATGGCGGCAGGCATTGGCAGCTTGACCTGATGTGGCCTGATATAACCTCTCCACAGGACCTGTACCACCTAGTGGAGGCGGACGCAACCACCTACGGGCCGCTGTTCCGCGAGGAGACCAACCTCATCATGGACCTGATGGAGATGAGGGAGAAGGCGCGGCAGGAGCGGCACTCGTACGGCGTGCGCAAGTGGAAGATGCCGAGTGAAGGCCACAGAGTGATACTGTTCAGCGGCAACTCAGTTGACGAAGACGTGGCTGATAGAGTGCGGCCCATGCAGCATCATGACGAAAGTGAGTGCCACTCGAAAGATGTAGCTGCTTGCCAGCATTTGTAAGTGATTTCTTCTCCCAGGGAGTAACTACCAGTCTTGTGTGGTAGTTATGGTTGGGCCGTGATCACGAATAAAAGGCAGGGTGAGTCGAAAGTTGACCACACGCCATGCTGAAGGAACCAACAAGTGCCAATTTGCCGCAAGCGATCATTTCTTGATTCAGCCATTCATTTGATCCTGCTTTCCGATTTCGGCATTCTTCCAGACGCTAAGGGAGTGGTGTCAGCTTTGCAATGGATCAGGCAAGACAAGATCTGCGAGACAATGGATGGGCTTGTTCGACACCTCTGCAATCTCAGAAACTATTCGCTCGATCTGCCCGCGGAAAACGGCAATCGAGTGCATCGATCGTGAACCACACTTCTAAAGAAAAAAATCAAAATGTCTCATCTGTCGGATGCAGAAGCCCAAACGGTGGAACATTTAGTACTTATAGACTATTACTTATACATATATATATATATATATATATATATATATATATATATATATATATATATATATATATATATATATATATATATATATATATATATATATATACATATATTATATATATATCGACTACTACTTATAGACTAGTATGTATAGACTAAGAGTCCCCAGGGGATTAAGAGTTCCCAGGGGACTAAGATTCACAGGGGACGCTTGCTACAGTCTCTCGTCTGAGCTACAGAGAGACCCTTCTCAGTCTCTTGTCTGAGCTACAGAGAGACGCTTGCTAGAGTCTCTCGTCTGAGCTACAGAGAGACGCTTCTCAGTCTCTCGTCTGAGCTACAGAGAGACGCTTCCAGTCTCTCGTCTGAGCTACAGAGAGACGCTTGCTACAGTCTCTCGTCTGAGCTACAGAGAGACCATTCTCATTCTCTCATCTGAGAAACCACATCGTGTTTGTGGATGCCCTAAGGTCTTGCACGCAACAGTATCGATCTATGAGATGAAAAAGATAACTGACAGTTGTATTTGATCATCCACTTGATCTTGAAGAAGTGGATGAAGGTTCACCTTCCACTCAATCCACTTTCCATTGCTTGTGTAATTGAGTGATGTGCCGAGTGAATCGTAGATCATGGAAATTATGGATTAACCCATCAGAACCCATCAGTCTTTCCGGTCAGATCCTCACACACCGTCTCGGGGAGGGGGCGGTTAGTAACCCCCTCTAAAATCCAAACTAAGCATCGTACGAAACCGAATAAGGTGTCATCGGAAAGCGCTCAACGAGTAGGGTCCGGGTCCACCCCAATAACACTTTCCCCCAAAAGTGACGTCACCAGGGGGGCTTTTTTCACGACTTTTCACGACTTACATTATGTTTTTGGCTCTGGGGAGTTCATTTTTGGAGATATATGACAAAACAAAATTTACTTGAAATGAGAAAAGAACAGCGAAATCGATCAGGGATTTAATTTTTTTTTTGGCCCCGAATTTTTTTTTTATTTCAAACTTTTGAGTTTTCAAGTTTTCTTTAATTTTCCTCTTCCAATGGGTAGAGCAGACCGAGAAACGTTGTTGGAAGCCAACTTGCCCTAATAAAAATGTTTACTTTAGCCAGAATCCTCTATTTGAACTGCAATTTGGCAAATACGCAAAATTTATATGTAGTCAAAAACGGAAAAAATGAAATATTCCACTCGTACGTTTTGTTGCATCCCTAAAGATAAGCAAACGCTGAAAGTTTCATTAAAGTATATGTATCCGTTAGAGCGTGACGACTTGTTGAACTTTTTTGGACGTGCCCTCACTTGACCTTGACTAACTCGTTGATCCTAAATGACCTGACTTCAAAATTTTGAAACAGCATGCCAAATTGATGTGGGAAAAGGTACGCCAAAGTTGGGCGCGCTGCCCTGCGCCGTTCGTCCACTATCCGCGAAAAACCTGAGGGGGGTTGAAGACCCCCCGAGACGGGACGGATTAAGTATCTACAAAGAAACAGTTGCCACGCATCGATGCCAATTCCCACTTTTTACAGAAGCTTCGATGCATCTCGGACGCAAAAAAACTGTTCCAAAATGTAACTTTAATGCACCTACCCTGCCCTCATCCAGATACCACATTTATATTTTGATAGTTGTATGTTGATATTTTGGTCAGCCTTCATCTAGACAACACGTCCAAACTTGTATTGTAAAGATTGAACCATTGTAAAAATTGTCGCAGTTCGTATTTTGATAGATGTACGGTTGTTGCGTATCTAGAGCTGCTTATATTGAATGGTTTTGTCACGGTTTGCGCATAATTTTATTTATTAGTGCTAATTTTCCCATTCGAGCCAGAATATTCCATTTGATTAACAAAAATGAAAAGTTGAAAGTTGATTTGTCAGCTTCCTCCGCCCCGACTTTAGATGTCCTGGATGCGCCTATGATTTTGTGTCCTCGTGGTGAGCACGCTTTCATGAAAAATCGTCAATTTGGAGTCGATTGCCGTTAATTGGAGAAAAAATGTGGCTATAGATGTGGGGATATATGGCAAAATGTTGCTATAGATGTGGGGAGATATGACAAAATGTGGCTATAGATGTGGGGATATATGGAAAAATGTGGCTATAGATGTGCGGAGATATAGCGAAATGTGGCTATATATATATATATATATAATTATATATATATTTTATATAAAATAATATATAAATTTAATCCGAATTGTTCCTGGGGTGGCTTGAGGAACCAGGGTTCTATTGCTAAGCAGAGCTTGTTGCGTGAACCCTGGCCCCACCACCCAATCCATCAACTCCAGTTCAACGGCAGAATTTAGACCGAAAGTTTAACGTGCCGCCAATGCACCGACACGGCCGCCCGTTAGCTCGCCCCCAGCCTTATCGGTCCAGCTGCCAACTGACACTCCCGGCCGGGGGCTAAATGCGAGCGCGCGAAGCGACTCGAACCCTGTGTTGCCAGCACAGGGGAGACCAGTGCAGGCCAGCGCTCTAACCAATTGAGCTACCGGGGCGGCATTGAGCTACCGGGGCGGCACTAGATGTGGGGAGATATGGCAAAGTGTGGCTATAGATGTGGGGAGATATGGCAAAATGCGGCTATGGATATGGGGAGATATGGCAAAATGTGGCTATAGATGTGGGGAGATATGGCAAAATGTGGCTATAGATGTGGGGAGATGTGGCAAAATGTGGCTATAGATGTGGGGAGATGTGGCAAAATGTGGCTATAGATGTGGGGAGATGTGGCAAAATGTGGCTATAGACGTGGGGAGATATGGCAAAACAAATAAATACTAAATGTTCCACCGTTTGGGCTTCTGCATCCGACAGATGAGACATTTTGATTTTTTTCTTTAGAAGTGTGGTTCACGATCGATGCACTCGATTGCCGTTTTCAGTGGGCAGATCGAGCGAATAGTTTCTGAGACTAGCAAGGGTGTCGAACAAGCCCATCCATCCACTAACAATATGAATTGCCTTTTTCATGCTGCAGAGTAACTGAGAAAATGAGCATTATGCTCATGATACTTGTAGTGAGATTGCATGTGAGGTGGCACTGGTACTAGCCCCAGGATGCCGGCGGATGAGTCATCCAGTGCGGCGACCTCGTGACCGAGTCGGGCCGGCCGGATACGTGGCGTGGTGGGGCGTGTGCGGGATGAACCAATCAGCGATCGGAGGTGTCGGAAGCGCGGGAGCGGTGTCGAGTTGACCTGGGAGGGTGTGGGCTGTGCGGGGGCCAGTCTGGTTACCGCCGATCGCTGAGGAATACACGGTGCTGGCATCAAGGTTTTCTCTTCGTGAACTATAATACTTGAATTTGAAAAAGAGTCAGAAAAAGCGGTATATTTCGGCAGCGTTGGCGTTGTCAACTGACAAAGCTGACAGGACTGTTAACAAAGCTCTGGTCGGCGAAATGTACCAGGTTTTTGTGACTCCCTTTCGAATGAAGGCATCATGAGCGTAAGGTTGGTTTTCTAGTTGTCCTATATATCTACTCAACATGCTCACCATAACCTCTGTGCTTAAACAACTAAAGGTTGTAGTAGCATGGTTGATAAATTCGCATATAGTCCTAGACAGTATGCAATCTGGTGGAGCCAGCGCCTTGTCGCGCAAACCTCGCTCATCGGTTCTGCTGTGGTTTCGACATAGCTGCCAGTCGCTGAGTGGTTCAGCTTCAGTATTATGTCCCGGAAACTGGAACAGCCTTGATTAACGCACAGCGCTAGTGTTTGCGTTCGGGACTGCACTTGTCCAATAGCAACACAACAAGCTCTGTATTATGATTGATGTGTGCCGCACAGAGCTGTGCAGCACAGAACATTATCTTCCCTGCCCTTCTGCTCTGAGAGGAAGAGCAGATATTGTGCCGACCGAGGATGGATTATTATTGGTTGCCGAGCTGGCACCCGACTCGTAGTAAAGATGTGCCTTGATGCGAGTGAGCCGTGTCTCAAGCAATCGATGTAATGTTCTCTCAACATATCCACCTCACTTTACACTGTAATTCTGTATTATTTGATCCAGACAAGGCTTTCTTGTAGATGAATGAGCTGCATGGACGTCGGCATGGATTTTGTACAGAAGGGAGGAGTCGAAAGAGGCTCTTGGTCGATATTTTCTGCGTGCCGTCATAGGCGTAATGATACACTTTATTTAGTATTCGGGAGGGTTCGACCCCCTTCCCGGCAGCCCCCTTCATCGTGGCGACGCCGACCATGTGTCACTACCCATTCAGAACTCGTAGCGGCCACGCTCTGGAGATGCGTGGTAAGCGCGGTTGGATGATGTGGTATTCTGGAGAGGCATGGTAAGTATGGTTGGATGATGTAGCATTCTGGAGAGGCATGGTAAGTATGGTTGGATGATGCAGCATTCTGGAGAGGCATGGTAAGTATGGTTGGATGATGTAGCATTCTAGAGAGGAATGGTAAGCGTGGATGAATAATGTAGTATTCTGGAAATGCTGATAAGCGTGGTTGGATTATGTAGTAAGATGTATGTTAGGAGTGGTCGGATGATGTACCATTATAATTATCAGATGGTAACTCCAACTTTCGTCGCAGCAACACCAGTATTCCCTTAATTTGCAGAACTTAATTTGCTTAGCAACAGCAAACGTATTCATCTTCCATTGAATAACTTCCTGCATCTAAAGCAAAACCTCCATCTGTACTTTATCTCTTTCGGTTATGATAACCAAATGTTTTCATGGAAGTCTCCACAACAACTAATACCAGCATTCCACCGACGGTGGAAACCCAGCTCCATTATTCTATTTCAAGCAATCCAATTCACACGCTGTCTGAACTGAATCGGATTGCAGTGTCCCATCAAAATGAAGCAGCTTGGAATACGTTGTTCTGCGTTTGTTACTCGCCATGCACACTTGCCGCCAGCCTACATCTGCCGCCAGGCCACCATCGCTGCAGGCGTGAATTTCTCACCATACTGGCTTGTCTGGGACTGGCTGTGCTGTCTAAGACTGTCTGGGCCGCCTGTTACTAGCCGGACCGTCTGGGACTGGCTGGGCCATCTGGGACTGTCTGGGCCGTCTGGGACTGTCTGGGCCGTCTGGGACTGTCCGGGCCGTCTGGGACTGTCCGGGCCGTCTGGGACTGTCCGGGCCGTCTGGGACTGCTGGGACTCTAGGCCGTCTGGGACTGTCTAGGCGCTCTGGGACTGTCTGGGCCGTCTGGGACTGCTGGGCCTTGACTGTCTGGGCCGTCTGGGACTGTCCGGGCCGTCTGGGACTGTCTGGGCCGTCTGGGACCTGTCTGGGACTGTCCGGGCCGTCTGGGACTGTCCGGGCCGTCTGGGACTGTCTGGGCCGTCTGGGACTGTCTGGGCCGTCTGGGACTGTCCGGGCCGTCTGGGACTCTGGGACTGTCCGGGCCGTCTGGGACTGTCCGGGCCGTCTGGGACTGTCCGGGCCGTCTGGGACTGTCCGGGCCGTCTGGGACTGTCTGGGCCGTCTGGGACTGTCTGGGCCGTCTGGGACTGTCTGGGCCGTCTGGGACTGGGCTGCTAGCCGTCCGGGCCGTCTGGGACTGTCCGGGCCGTCGCCGGGCCGTCTGGGACTGTCCGGGCCGTCTGGGACTGTCCGGGCCGTCTGGGACTGTCTGGGCCGTCTGGGACTGTCCGGGCCGTCTGGGACTGTCCGGGCCGTCTGGGACTGTCCGGGCCGTCTGGGACTGTCCGGGCCGTCTGGGACTGTCCGGGCCGTCATGGGGTCTGGGACTGTCTGGCGGGCCGTCTGGGCGGGCTGGGACTGTCCGGGCCGTCTGGGACTGTCTGGGCCGTCTGGGACTGTCTGGGCCGTCTGGGACTGTCTGGGCCGTCTGGGACTGTCCGGGCCGTTTGGGACTGTCTGGGCCGTTTGGGACTGGCTGGACCGTCTGGATTTTGTGTGGTGACGACCGCTTCAATTTGCTGGAAATGGCCATCCCGGGATATTAACGCGGTGGGGTTTAGACCATGACTGCAGGTGTTGAGACCATTCGTTTTGTAAACTGCCTCCACTGATTGATTCTGTCTGTAGAAGCAGCCAGCGGAGGAAGAGATTACCTTCGTGTCACGTGTTGCCGCCAGACCAAAAAGAGAACGCTTGAACTCGGGTGCCCTTTGACTTCGCATGCCAAATACGTCCAGCAGATCATTGTGTGGGGTAGGATGCTCTACGTGATGCTCCCGAAGCTGCTCTTGGTCCCGTTTTACGGTCTTTACTCATGACGAAACCAAAGGCAATGTTTTGACCTTGCCTTCTTGGCCAGCTGACTCCTATTGAATCGTGTTTAGGAGGTACTATTGGCTTAATTTGTTAATGCGATTTAGCACCGTTTTAAGCATTTAATCACAAGTTTGCGTCACTTAATTACCCTGACCCCTACTTTGCAAGAACATATGCTCACACTTAGTTTCCCACCAAAACCAAGGATGTACCAGTCCCGCGCCGAAACGGACACCTGCATCAACAGCTGTTCGTGACAGTTCTGAGACTCCCTCTGACGTCATACGGGACTGCCGTATTATACTTGACGCTCGTGAATGTTAGCTTGGCTCTTGGTCGTGCCAACGTGGAATTTCGCAGCCTAACAGACTAGGAAAAGGAACAAGTGGACATGAAACGCCTCTAACAGTGAAACCCGAGGCCACAACTGCTCAAACATTGATGCAACCTGTGTTATCAGGGTACGACGATGTGTCGCTGATGTTCCATTCTGCTATCTGCACCATGGAATTTCAGGCGTGGGCGTCGCTACGCATTTTGGACGGAGGATGACAGAGCTTTCGTGTCGGTTTGTCAATGTAACGCCGTAGACGTAATGCTACATTTCACAAAGCTCCGGGACGTGTCCCGTCCCGTTCCCCGTGCCAGGTCGTGGCGAGACTTCAGGTATTCCCAAATGTAATGTCTCGTGATGTCAGGTGTTCGCAGGTGAAAAGTCTTTTGACGTCGAGTGTTCGCAGGTGACTCGTGATGTTAGGTGTTCACAGGTGTAATGTCTCGTGACGTCGGGCGTTCGCAGGTGTAATGTCTCGTGACGTCGAGTGTTCGCAGGTGTAATGTCTCGTGACGTCAGGTGTTCGCAGGTGTAATGTCTCGTGACGTCGAGTGTTCGCAGGGGTAATGTCTCGTGACGTCGAGTGTTCGCAGGTGTAATGTCTCGTGACGTCGAGTGTTCGCAGGTGTAATGTCTTGTGACGTCAAGTATTCGCAGGTGTAATGTCTTGTGACGTCAGTTATTCGCAGGTGTAATGTCTTGTGACGTCAGCTATTCGCAGGTGTAATGTTTTGTGACGTCGAGTGTTCGGAATGTCTCGTGACGTCGAGTGTTCGCAGGTGTAATGTCTCGTGACGTCGAGTGTTCGCAGGTGTGGTGTCTCGTGACGTCGAGTGTTCGCAGGTGTAATGTCTCGTGACGTCGAGTGTTCGCAGGTGTAATGTCTCGTGACGTCGAGTGTTCGCAGGTGTAATGTCTCGTGACGTCGAGTGTTCGCAGGTGTAATGTCTCGTGACGTCGAGTGTTCGCAGGTGTAATGTCTCGTGGCGTCGAGTGTTCGCAGGTGTAATGTCTCGTGACGTCGAGTGTTCGCAGGTGTAATGTCTCGTGACGTCGAGTGTTCGCAGGTGCAATGTCTCGTGACGTCGAGTGTTCGCAGGTGTGGTGTCTCGTGATGTCGAGTGTTCACAGGTGTGGTGTTTCGTGGCGTCAGTCAGCTCGGATATTGACTATCTGTTATCAAGTCGAGTTGTCCAATAGGATGGTAGGCTGAAGGTTCTGCACTGCTGAAGGAGTATTCGGGTTGCAAACGACATCCATGTACGTTGCGTGACATATTTCCGAGTTCCCACCATGCTGATGACCAGTGGCGGTGCGCCCATTAACATTCGCACGTCCGGAGGTCTCCGGAGGTCCGGAGGTCCGGAGGTCGGGACTCAGATATTGACACATATCTCAGGATCTGTAACAGATAGAAACAAACGGCGAACGCTATTCGACAGTCCTTGAAATACGCTACCGACAATAGGCGGTGCAATTTAAGGTTAGGTCAACCGAAACTCATGTCAAGGTCATGAAGTCATGACCTCAGGTCAAGGTCATGAAGTCGCCTAGGGAAGTCATGTAATGCATCAATCGACACGTCTTGGCGATACAAGCACAATGACGGTACTTTCAGCCTTCTAGCTCAGTGCAGGGCGATATAATGCGCATAAATGTGTAGTGATCTCAGGTGACCTCAGAGACCTTGGTGAGGTCACTGAGCAAAAATGTCAGCAGTAACATTGAGCATAGCTTCCATATACATACCACAACCGTTGTTAGATCATTCCGAGCGCAAATGTGTAACGAGGAAACATTTGTATATTTTGTCATAGCCCTATAATGGGGAAGCCATGGCAGCGACCTGATCTAAGGTCAATGCTACGAAAAAAAAGGATATACATGTTATGGTCCCTGATGAGATCATAACATGCTATAAGTTTGAAATGAATCGCCCAATTATTGTGGAAATTATGCCACCCAGAACTCCGAGTGTAGTTTGGTCACTTCGCCTGACCTGGTGACCTGACCTGAGACGACCCATGATCACAAATGTACGAGGATATGCAGAAAAGACCAATGAACAGCTATGCGAGGTTTGGCCTTGCTAGCCCGATTAGTTTGGCGGCAAATGAGGAAAAACCAGAGGGGGTAGATGTCTGCCCCAGGACGTGCGCGGGTTAAGGCATTTTAGGCAATGCCTAATCCGACTTTAGCGTCGAGATATCCTTGTTGTTGCATGTTTCCTTTTATCAGTGATCAGTTCATAGGTGTAGAATCGGCTAAAATAATCCCCATTAATCACTACAATGTATAGGTTACTCAATTTCCAATACAATATTTCACTTCTCGTAACAATAGGTATCTCCATTGCATTTAGCAGCAACGATTCATCACCGAACGAAAAGCCCTTCCAGGTGTGTCATACGAGCCCAGGAAGCATCGAAACCACAGAAGCTCTATGCCATATGCGATGCGTGTGGGGCGCCATGATGCTTACGGTTTGGACATCTAATCGGCTTACAAGGACAGGAAATAATCTCAATGTGGGCAACCACTACACTGTCTAACATCACTTTCTTTCCAGGTGTAGCATCCGGATTGTTATATATCTATATATATATATTTGGGAACCGTTTTAATCATATACTATTCTTAACACGCCCCATGGAGGGCCTCTGCAAATTACGGGCACTGGAGGGGGGCGGATTGCTCCCTAAGATCTCGGCTTCTATCAAAGCTGGAACAACGAAATTCGCAGGGTGGATGGGTACGGTAGTGATCTCTATTTTGTGCAAATGTCATGACCTTAGGTCAGTATTTCGATGTCAAATAATGTCAAAATGTCAAAATTGTATGGTTTTCCGTGGTTCATTGTTATGGATCGCTATGATTGTGTTTAAATGCTCCAAAATTGATATCAATGACATGTAGGCCATTACTAATGATGCAATACAGATGTTAGAGCCGGCATTTGACCTCAGGTTATCTATATAATAACACTTTATCATGTCATTACTTGCTCCAGTTACCGAAACCGGGCCGGCCGCCCGACTACTCCGACCACAATGACAAACAGTAGTTTTCAGGATGTGTACTAGGATGTGGTATGTGATAGTTTTCAGGATGTGATAGTTTTCATGAGTTTTTTTAACTTTAACGACCCCTAATTCGAAACTTTTTCGGCCGACCTTTGTTTTTATTACTTTAACCAACGCGCCGGTCATTTCTAAGCAGGTACGAAAACAATGGCGTATATCTCCGAGTAAAATTTGGAGTGATGTACGAAAAACATGGAAAAACGGGAGGGTGTGGGCGGATTTCGCGTCCCCCTCCCTCCAGGGTGCGTGTTAAGCCCATCGACTTGGTTCATTTCTAGGCAATTAATTTTGTGGTTATTTTCTTGAAATATCTTTGAAATTGACATCTTGTGCTTACATTTCGTCACAAAAGCTTAGTCATCTGTTTGGATTGCCGGGAATCTGCTGCATTTGTTTACAGTCTAGCTTAGCCCCTACTGAGATTAACTTCTTTATCATATTGCAAACGCCAATGTCAGCCTGTCCAGTTGAATTTGTTTGTTTGTTTGTTTGTTTATTGGTTGGTTCACGACACACTTTATGCACATTCACGGCTAATGGCGGGTTGAATTTGTTGCACAACGTATTCTCTTTATTTTGTTCTACTTTCACCCCTGAGCACAGCTGTGCCTTGCCAGTCGCAGCGGCATTGTTGACGACGACGTGACACATCGCCGAGTTCCCGACCTTGCTGACCCCGGCGCCAGTCGCCACGTTGCTCGCCGCGTGACAGGTGGCGGCCGGTGTGTTTCAGTGATTTTCCGTGTGTTCTGCGCCGACCACACGTTCTGCACGCTCAAGTTCCCGCTGTCGGCCACGGCCGCGTCCATCCGCCGCAGCGCCGCCGACAAGCTGGGCATCAACAACGACGACCTGCTGCTGGTGCAGCTCAAGTCGTCAGGTCGGCACGACCTTCTGTCGCTCGTGTTTTCGCTCGCGTCGCTTAGTCGTTGGCGAAATGGCGCCGAGGCAGCCGACGCGCCCAAAAACCTAACTACACATACTCACTCCGCCATTCTGTCGTCAGATCCGCGTTACTTGCTCTTTTCCACACCTGCTGCTTCGGTCCCTCCCTTTATCTCATTTTGACGTCTTCCTCCTCTCTCGATGTGCCCACCGTTGTTTTACATCTACTAACTTACTTAAGTACCTACGTGCATCTTTATTCCACTTTGCATGTTCCTTTTCGATACCAGCATTCTTCGTCTTTCCCGGAACTAACTAAGAAGCTCGACCTCGAACTAACTGACCAATGCTTTTTTAAGTATGCAGCCCATATATTTCTTATGATTATTACCCTCGTGTTTGGTCTCGTGTTGCGATACCCGTGTTGGACTGCAGCTGGTGATAGTCTGGTATGGTCGTCAGGCGAGCGTCTTCCGCTCAAGGACACGGTGACCAGTGTCACCACGGGCCTCAGCCTGAACGGCCGGCTCTTCGTGTCACCCAAGGACCATCTGGACGCGCTGGTAAGTGGTTACGGTCTGTAGGATCGATTGCGTCGGTGCCGACCAGGTTCGACCTTGGTGCTCAGCATCACTGTTCTGATTGTGTTGACGCCGTCACCTTTGATCACCAGCGAACCATGGAATTTAATATTTGCATACAGTTGCATTTCATACACACCCGTGTAAGCTCATTTTGCGTGGCTGGCCTTGTCGTATCGGGGGTATACGACAAGACAAGACAATATGCTGCGTTTGGTTATCTGCTGTGTCACTGTTTTTTTTTTTTTGTAATCGGGAGGTAACAAGCGGGAGCGTTGGTAATAATAGCCAAGCAATGTAAATGTCGCTGTGGCCTGGACTTCGGTAGTTCAATGCATGGTTGCACTGAAGACATCCTGCATGGAGGCGTCACGTGCACACAGACGTCTGTGTGCGTATTGACCCCTGACCCCTGGCCGCGGGCAACAGACGCCGCTGCCGGAGCAGGAGGGCCCCACCGAGAGCAGCTGTTTCGAGGTAGAGACGTACAACACGCGCGACCTGGCCGTGGTCATGGCGCAGCTCGACTGGGAGGCCTTCAACAAGATTCACGAGGTGGGTCAGCAGCCGACAGAGACAAGATTGGACCAGCACGCGCGTCAGGGAAAATACACCATGCCACCACGACCTCATTTCGGAGAGAATTGAATCCGGATGTCTGCCATCCTTTAATGGGGCTAATTTCGAGACAATTTATTCCGCGCAGTCTGAGTGTGCGTGTTCAGCATGTTTGAAGTTCCGCTGTTTATGCAAATCTTCTGCGGGCGCTTAGCCTACCATTATATACGTATCCAGATAACACAATCAGGTCCGGTCTCTGCTGCGACTGCAGTAAGCTGTTCCGTCTCGTCTCTCAAACAGAAAACTATCTTCCTGTATAACTACATCGAAGAGGCAGGAATGTTCGCTAGGTGGGTCGATTTGTCACCATGGCAGTTTGTCACCGTCGACAAACCGATCGCTAGCGGTTTATCGATGGTGACAAACCGCTACGAGTTGCTGCGAAAGGTGTTTTCTCGTGACATTTTTACTCCGAGTTGAAGTACTTAGGACGTGACAAGATGGCCAGTTGAAGAAGTGCGAGATTCTATGCGGCATGAAAGCCGAACTATTCTTAAGAAACCACAGCCGATTGATTATTCTGCTTGGGGCTATTCTGCTTTGTCGGCGGTACTAATCTGATATCGTCCAGTGGCAGTTCCTGCACGGCGAGAGAGAGGCTGGTTTTGCTGTATTGGTCGTTACAGGAACCCGGTCCACGTGGCGGGCCGGATACGTTCGCCAGTACGAGAGTCTGTACCACGTGACGGGTCGGATATGTTCGCCAGTACGAGAGTCCTGTACCACGTGACGGGCCTGCTGTGTTTGCCAGTACGAGAGTCTGTACCACGTGACGGGCCTGCTGTGTTTGCCAGTACGAGATCCTGTACCACGTGACGGGCCGGCTGTGTTTGCCAGTACGAGAGTCTGTACCACGTGACGGGTCGGATGTGTTTGCCAGTACGAGAGTATGTACCACGTGACGGGCCTGCTGTGTTTACCAGTACGAGATCCTGTACCACGTGACGGGCCGGGAGCAGCAGAACCGGACGACGGCCAACTTGGACGTGTTCCTGTGTCGGTTCACCGAGTACCAGCACTGGGTCATCACCGAGATCTGTCTGTGCGGCAACCTGAACCGGCGCGTCAGCCTGCTGAAGAAGTTCATCAAGCTGACCACGGCGTGAGTGCTGGATGCTGAGGTGGAGTGCGAGTGCTGTGCGACTGGGTGGATCGTGAGTGCTGGCGATGAGGTAGGGCGTGAGTTCTGTCTGGTGAGGTGGAAGTGAGTGCTGTGTTGTGAGGTTGGTCGTAAGTGTTGGGCGATAAGGTGGGGCGTGAGTGCTGGGGAGTGAGTGAGGCGTGAGTGCTGAGTAGTGAAGTGTGGCGTGAGTGATGTGATGTGAGATTTGGCGTGAGTGGTGGAGTGGGGATGTTGGTGCTGAGTAATGAGTGGGGCGTGAATGCATGAGTGGTGTAGTGAGACGTGAGTGTTGAGTAGTGCAGTGGGGTGTGAATGTTGAGTGGTGGAGTGGGACGTGAATGCGGTGAGTGGGGTAGGGTGTGAGTGCTGAGTGGTGTAGTGAGACGTCAGTGTTGAATGGTGCAGTGGGACGTGAATGCGGTGAGTGGGGTGGGGAGTGAGTGCTGAGTAGTGCAGTGGGGTGTGAGTGCTGAGTGGTGCAGTGGGACGTGAATGCGGTGAGTGGGGTGGGGAGTGAGTGCTGAAAGCAACACAGTCACTCATGAGCACGGCATTTGCCAGTTCCAGTACTGGCAAAGCAGGCGGTTGTAAAGCAGCGCACAGCTCTTGAAATGTGTGTTCAAGTCAACTCCAGAGGGAAAATAACTGTTGCCGTTTCATGGGGATGGGCGTAGCAATCCCAACGGATCCGCCGCCTATTCTCAATACGAGCTCCTCTGCTAATGGAATAAAAGGAACACCATCTCAGACATGTTCTCAAGATCGACTGTAACATAGCACTTACCATGTGATGTCAACGGTTTATTTCCCACTCTCATCCGACAGACGGACGCAATTAGCTCCAGTAGCGAGTTTTTCGATATCGTTTGCTAGAAATGTAGCACCGTTCTGCAACAGTTGACAAAACGGAGTCGACGTTTTGCCGATGGCGGTCGTCCAGTTACTATCCCACCCGTGCGTCGACACCGATCGGGACAACACACAGAGGCACTCGGTAAGCGCCAACATTCGTCTGCCGGCACCTTCCATCAGGTGTCGTGAGCTGAAAAACCTGAACGCGTTCTTCGCGATAGTGATGGGCCTGAGCAACACGGCCGTATCCCGGCTGACGCAGACCTGGGAGAAGCTGCCCGCAAAGTTCCGCAAAATGTACGCCGCGTTCGAGGTGAGCAAACCCCCGGCCGCCAGGACAAGTCCAAGCTCACTAATTACTGCCATTTCCTCGTGATGTTTTCTTCTGTGCTTGTTTGTTTAATGGGCGCGCGATCTAGTTTCTCGTTTGCCGTATTAGCGCGCACGCACCACGTGTCTTTTTGTGGTTGTCGTGGATACACCAGCAAGAATTGGCCGCATTATACTGTGACAAGCACGGTGGCAGGTGATGTAGCTCTCAGGAATGTGGACCTGAGTGCGGATATCCGTTGCTGATGACGCCACTTTGTGCTTTTTCCATTAGTGGCTGAGCTTCCGGTGCGGCTCTGTCAGCAGCTGATGTTGCACTTTGGGACATGTTTGTGTGATTGTTTCCGTTGGCTTACAGTGGAGGATGGCGGCTCGGCAATGTTACTTTCTGTTTGTGGATTCTTCCGTTGGCTTTAAAGAGGAGGAGGGCGTCTCTTCATGCAACTGATGTTGCACTTTGGGACATGCTTGTGACTGCTGGTGTGCCTCCTGGACAACTCTAGGTCGGTGATGCCAGATGTTTGTACCGAGTCCAGGAGAAACAGTCAACAGACATAAAGCCAGGGAAAACACAGCAAAGGACAATAAGTGAAGGCCAAAGAGTGAAAAGGGAGAAGAATATAACGAAAAATGTCATAATGTATAAAAGTAGACAGGGCAAAAGCTAAGTAGAAACCTTCAGCGGAAATGAAAGTTCAAAAGATAGCAATGAAACTGACACAATGTTTCATGAGAACAAGTGAAAAGGACAACATATGAAATGCAAATGAATCCTATGAAAAATCCTCAAATTGGCAAAGAAATGTTAACAAGTCAGTTTAAAAATCAAGTCAAGGAACAAACTGTCGACAGGAAAACCTTCAGAAAGCAAACCTCTAAAACAAACAGAAAAGCAGCCTGGTATCTAGGTAACACAGGGTCCTGATAGTTTTGGTATCTTGAACGCTGTACGGTCCCTGGAGAGATGAAGAACCCCAAGGAGCTGAAAGACACTTCGGACATGAAGGGGTTTAAAGATGGAGTTTTGAAGCTTTATTGGAGCTTTGGAGTTATCAAGGATGTTAATGGAGCTTTGGAGTTATTAAAGGTGTTAATTGAGTTATAAAAGTGTATGTTAAGTTAAAGAGGCACTGGATGGCAGACGGGGTTCTAGAGAAATTACCAGTTGAACGATCCCTGGAAAGCAGGAGTTTCATAGAACTGACGAGCGGAAGTGTTTTGGAGGGCGCAAGGGACTTTAAACAGCTTAACGGGCCCCTGGAAGTTCAAGAAGCTTTGGGAGCTGAATCTTGCTCTGTGGGCCCCTGGGAGGAAATGGCCTTTGTGAGAAGAGTTGATTTGGCCTCGTGGGATGACTTTCTTCATGCCTCATGACTTTTTCGTTTAACTTCCTGTCCTTTTTATTTTTTTCCAGTTTTCACTTCCATCCTTGGTGACCTTTCATCCGCTTGACTTAAGTCGTTTCATTTTTTCCCACATTTGATTTTGTGCTTTTGCTTTCTGGCTGTTTGCCTCTTTACTTTTTGCCGGTGCTCAGCTCCTATCCCACTTTGTGAACACTACTTGTGTTAAGGCATTGCTGAACAAACTGCCACTTCTGCTGAAATAGCCAGCCAGGTAGTGCTGTGCGTGGGGTTAGAAGTGGCTCCATTTGAAGTGAACCGGCCGTGCTGTCATACCCTGGCCCCCGGCTATTTGAGTTTATGGGCGTGGCGACTGCTCCACTTTGGTAGATGCTACGCAAGTGGATTTGTTCCGCGACAGATCGAACGGGGGAATACGTAAATTTACACCGTACTCCTGAAAATTGTATTTGAATACGTACATTGTCTAATGCTCCGTTTCGAGCTGTTCCAGCTTCAGCTCGATCAGATAAACGATCACGGTGTTATAGCCTCCAGGATTTTCTTGAGGTTATGGAACATGTTGTGGGTTACCTCTCCAAAGATACTAAGTTCGTGGCGGTTTTGGAACACGGGTATGTTTAGGCCAGTTCCCTATCCAATTATAATAATTACACAGATCGAAAGGTGCACATTGTTGAGTTAGGGTTGGACTGAGAATATCTTTGCTGGCTTGGATTTTTCTTCCCCGAATTTTCGCCCCTGAAGATCGTGACCTTAGCTTCCTTGACCTTACCCTGACATGATAGCAGGGGAACGATTTTTTCCTTTGCAAAGTAATGTGTGAGAAGTGTTTTCCGTATGTGCAAGCTTTCGAACATAGGTACTTTCTATGGATGTAGTATGGCATTGCTTGCTGTGCCCATGTGCTGTATTTGGCCGCAACAGCGTGTGTATCGTTCTAGTCGCGGTTGATATTGCATTCAAGATCCCTTCACTCAAGGTAAAGATGAACCAAAGGGGTCTTTCAATTGAGATCCGAATGAATTATTGCGTCCCAGGTACCCCAAAGCATATAACACGGAAAACTGGTTCTTCTAAAGGATTTTTGCACACGCTGTCTTCCTTTGGCAAGGTGGCGCTAAAATAAAACCCGTTTAATAGTGGTGGTAAACAGTTGGCCGCGAGATACGGGTCGGGAGACCAGAGGGAACCCCGGCCGCTATATTTGTGCGTGCTTGGCATGTTGTGCGGGCGCTTGATGGCCAGCTGATTATCAGGCGAACCCGGTTATATATTTGTATTTCTAATCATGAGCTATTACTACCTGGACCCATTTAAGCATCATAGCGCCAAAGTATTGCGTACCATTGAAGAGGTGTCACATTCGCGAGGCCCACACAAAGGCTCCAGACAGTCTACCGTCACAGTCAGGTCAGATACTCGACGTGAGAGGACACACCCGTCAGCTCCAGCCAGGGACCAACAGTCTACCGCCAGTCAGTTTACCGCCTTTACCAGATCAGAAACTGGACACCAAAGGACTCACGGGTCAGCTCCAGCCAGGGACCAACAGTCTACCGCCAGTCAGTTTACCGCCGTTACCAGATCAGATACTGGACACCAGACTCTAGAGGACACACGTGTCAGCTCCAACCAGTGACCAGCAGAAGAAACGTCCACAGAAAGAACGGCGATCACCGTCGTCAAGCTTGAATTGCACCATCACATTGAGATGTGGTGTCATTTTTGGAATTGGTGGAAAAGAAGGACGATGAGATCACCCTACATGAAGAAATCGCCATAAACAGTGGGTCAGTTCTGACCGGTGCTCGCTGTAGAGGTGAAAAAAACCTGGACTCTCACCTACTCGGCCACGAGCGTAGGTGACAGATATTTGAAAAATATATCCGGTTATGGGGACAACTTACGGTACGGTATTATCATTGCGTATGATTGTATTTATCATCAGGCCGTTTTTCCTCTTAACGTACCCAATCAATTTGTATTTCCTAACCATCCAGACATAGACGTACTCATCTTGTTTCAGTACATGTATCAAAAACGTACAAAAATAATTTAGTAGCTATGATCGAAGGGACAGGGGGGTTGAAAAAACTCTACCACTCATGGTAAAGTCCATAGATTTTAACATTGCCGTGGTAAGCCTGTTACCTACGAACTGTCCCGTCCCCGTCCAGAGATTGAACCCGACACAACAGTTCCGTTTTCCAACGCAGTTTGTGCCGTGTGGCACAAACTGACCCGATTCAGACCGCAATGTCTCGACAACCAATTGACCGAATGACACCAAACCAACCCTCAGTATTGACACGACAATTGTCAACATCGTCGTGACAACCGTTTCCGAGTCACGCGCCACGCGCACGCGAGGGGGGTGTGGAAAGCGGAAGCGACGTTTTTGAGCGTGTTTCACGATTTGGTCTGGTTCTCGGAAACGGCTAAACTTGACGACTTTCCGTCACTTTCACATCATGACTCCATGTGCCGGCTACAATTTTCAAATTGACGATCAGTGGCTGCAGAGTGTGCGGGCGCAGTCATCGTGACACGGGCTGCACGTGCTTCAGTCCGTGAAAAAGGCTCCGCTTTCCACCGTCTCCACACCACTGTCGAATGACCATTCGCGGAGAAAGTTGTATGTGCGGATAGCCCCACTCTTTGTGATGCTCACAGGTCCTTCGCATTTTACCCATCACAGATACTTTTGTTGCAATCGTCGATGGCCGCAACCGTTACCAGGCGTCACTTTCGGCAATCTCAAGCGGTAGACGGGTCGGGGCAGTATTCTGTCACCGTCCAGAGATTGAATCCCACGCAACAGTTCCGTTTTCCGGCGCAGTTTGTTTTCAAAGCTGGCTTCAGTGTGTACGTATCTACCTAATAGGTACCAAAGCGCTGTAGAAGCTGAACTTGTGTACGTTTGCGTAGATGGTGTTTCGTCTCCAAGAGTCAGGACAAGTATTGGAAGAATGGTCTTGTCTTTGATGTTGGCCACCCAAAATATTTTTTATCTCCAGGAAGTTTTCCACTCCATTTTTTTCAAAAAGAGGAATTGAGTCTGACAACGACTGCGATCTCCTTGATGTTTGGTCATGATCATGGGAATATAGAAACACAGAGCATGACCGTGAAAAGTACGAAAAAAGTTTTTTGATGACAGAAACAAATCACATCATTCTCCAACTTGGAATGCAACACAGTTTCTTCTCATAATCAAGGATTCAGATTAAAAGAAAAGTCCTCAAAGTCCTCTGCTCTATACCAACCTGTAATGCCACATAATTTTCCTGCCCAATTCCAGAATACCAAGACACAAACCCAACCCTGGTCATATCTAACTGAAGTGACGCTTTTCTCAGTTTCTCAGTTTGACACTTTTCTCTTTTCTCAATCTAACATATTATTTCAGCCATTTCGCCACACTGCGGACTTCTGTAATCCTTATCATGAAAAAATGTTTTGGTTCTTCCAATATGAGCCTTAATTTTAATAATTTAATCTGGTTACTTCCATGGGTTTTATTTATTTGTGTCAGGGCCCATGTTTTGTCATGTTGCAGAACTTGTTGCATTGACCCAAAGTTTTTAAAAATAAATTACTTGAAACTAATATAAAATATGACTTATGACACTCTGCCATTGATATTCGTGCTATATTGACTTCCTTTTTGTACAAGGGAATTAAATTTGTATTGGTGAATTTCATTTTCAATGAGTCATTGGATTTGGGGAACAGCATGTTGTAATACCATGTTTATTGGCATGATTCGGATGATGTGACCACTAATTCCCCTCTGAAATGCTTATTTTTGGTTGGAAAGCAAAATAACGTACAACTATTTTTTAATACCTAAAATAGCCCCGGGCCTGGTTTACCCTCCTCATTTTAAATTGTTTCTTCAATATAGGCACAATTTGTGTGTTCAATACTAAAAATGCTAAGAAATCTAACCTTGCCTTACCTTCTTTTCAAAGAAAAGCTTTTATTTTTGCCTGACATAAATTTAGTACATTTTCACAATAAAAGCTAGCCTAACCTGTGGTTTTGCTTTGCTAAGTGAAAAGTTGTGCACAACAAATTGTGAGCACATTAAGTCACAATAATACCACTATATTGATGAATACGCACAATAGAAGCAAGATTAGCTTATAGGCTTATAGGGTGTGTGTGGGTGCACAATAGAAGCAAGATTAGCTTATAGGGTGTGTTGTAATTAGACATATTAATTAATAATTGAAGATCGTATGTAATTGAACAAATTGAAAATCATATATAGGTTAAAGTGTTCTTCTTTGTTCCATTTCAGCGGCATCGTCGATATTTCGCGCTCACACACATGCATACGGGTCTTACTGTGAGCTATCAACATGTGACAGCCTGGTGGTGTTCGATATTCTGTAGGTGACAGGCTGGACACTTGCTACACAGTTGTCACCTCTGGCTCGCTGATTGGCGAGATTAAGTCACGGGGAGAGTTCGTCCTCATGCTGAGCCAAAGCATAGTTCGGTTAACCAAGCACAGCTATATTCCAAAACCCAAAGCAACACATTCAGCGAGCTAGAGACTCAGTTAATCCGGCAAGAGGCGGTAGTTGTCGGCGATTTCTTTGAAAGTGATTCGTTCGTTGTACGAGATCAAGCCCAGGGCTTCCTTTGGGACGCTGCCCAAGCCTTCCGTGTGTCGCCTGTTGGAAAGCGTCACGGCACACCACCGAGGCTGCTTCATGCCCGACGCTGTAATGATAATGCCGGCATGGTGCATGCTTCTTGCAGTATATGGATTCAGTCCTGAAGCTGCGCAGCCCAGGCTTGTGCATAATTCATTGCCTTTGGGACAGATCCGCGACTCAGTCGAGCCACGCGTTTATTTATAACATTGATGTACACAGATTGCACTTTGCGAGCATTTGTTTTCACCGTCAGGGCTTACTCATCGATATTATATTTCTAAGTAAATATAAAGTGTTGGAGATATAAGCAAAGTTGCCAACCGGACAAATGAAATTCAATTGACGTTGGAAAGTAAATAATTTGAGTTCGTAGACCGAGTAATCAATGCAGTCTCGACATGACTAGTATGTAGTCCACCACTGACTTACCCGGCTATCAGGCTAACTATTCGGTTCCGGCCCAGTTATAGTCGTGGCGAACTACAGTCACACACAGGTTCGTAGGTGTCTACACCTAGACTTTCTCGTAGGTGATCCATGTAGTGGAAGTTTCCAACTGCAGTCACACACAGGCTCGTAGGTTCTACATCCAGACTGTCTCGTAGGTTATCCGTGTGGCAGAAGTGCTGAAGCGTAGAACAAAGATGTTTGCTACGCAAAAGCTTATTGAGCTCGATACTACGTTGGTCTTGTGTTGCATGGTTGTTGGCCTGCTTGGTGAGAAGCTACGCTGTCCAGGGGCTGATCTGGAGCATTGCATCGCCACGGCCAGCCGACGTCGCTGAGAGACTAAACAGCACCTGTGGGTCGGCAGGTGCTGATCGATCCGACCAGAAACCACCGGTCGTACCGCGTCTACATGGCGGACCTGATGCCGCCCGTCATCCCGTTCATGCCGCTACTCATCAAAGGTGAGCCGAGGCTTACGGCGGGGGCCGGCAGACAGGAGGGGTCCGGTCGCTCACCCGTGGGGTCACGGAATCGGCCAAATGCTGATGGATGTGACGAGGTCAGGCAGTTGCCTAACTTCGGCGTGGCGAGATTGCGGTCCCGATGTAGTGGCCGGGAGTCAAACATCTCATCATCTCCCGCTGTTCTCTGACCAAAGGTCGCAGGGAAATTCATGAATACTTGTGTGAGTTGTGGTTCGATTAGGATCTTAGCAAACGGAGTTCATGTACCCTCAGTAGCGTCCGTGTCCGGGGGTGTGGTGGCGAATACTTGGAGCCAGTCAGAGGTTCATTTAATTTTTGGAGCGCCCAAACTCAATAGGGTTTCGTGTTAAAGTTTGAAGTTATTGGATGAATTTAGAGAGGGGACGATGGGCCCAAAATGTGCTGAGTAGGCATCCGTGCGTCTACTGCATTGATACTTTGATGCATACTTGGAAAATGTGATGTATGCTTCGCCAGATCATTTTTTAACATGCTAACTGAGTGGGCATTTTCCACCCAGCCATTGTACCCCCAAACTGGTGATCACCTGTGGTGGAGGTTGGGGAGTAAATGCTCTTCTCAGAAAAATTGCATCCATGTGGCTTGGCCAAAATGGTTTGATCTTTCGGCCGTCTCATAAGGACTACGTTCAGAAGAGCTACGGCCAGAAGGTCTGCGTCGGGAAGTGTGCGGTCAGCATGTTTATGGCCATAGAGACTGCAGTCTTAAGGACTGTAGTCAGAAATCCTACTGTCTACCGTCAGACGGCGTATGTTCAGAAGATCTAATAATGTTTGCGTTATTGAATTATGTCCGACAATCCGCCGGCATGCGGCATCACATAGGGGAGACACCTGGTGTCCGATTACCGAGTATTGACTGTTGTTTGCTGGAGCAAGTGGAGACATGTTTAGATATATTGGTGGTGGAAGTTCGCTCACAGTCGATGAATAAAAGTAAAGTTAGCCGCAGTTTTGATTACTTTCCAAAACATTTAGGAGAACTTGTGAGAGATGAATACAGTAATTATGGAGCAGATTGCGTTGTTAATGGAGGAGTTGCAGCCTTTGAAGGTGAAGGAGATGCTGCCACCGTGACTGGAACAGAAGGGAAGTAATTCTGATATGGCAGCTATAACTAGTAGAAACAAGGGGCAGGTCACTGTCACTAGGGACAATCCTGGTGACGCTCCTCGGAGCGAGGTGGCGATAGATGTGGGATCCAGGTGCACCCCCAATGATTGCCATCCTTTTCCAAGTGTC
The DNA here is from genome assembly GCA_034440575.1 of Imbricaverruca yamaguchii. Lineage (NCBI taxonomy): Eukaryota > Metazoa > Arthropoda > Thecostraca > Neoverrucidae > Imbricaverruca > Imbricaverruca yamaguchii. The sequence continues at coordinate 326,843 of JAOTOL010001647.1, read as the reverse complement.
TTATGGCAGCGCATCGTAAATATGAAACAAAAATGTCTCTGAACTTTGCAAAACCCATGGAGTGTGTCCCCTAATAATTTTGCACGCTATGTCATTGATTGCAATGACAATTATTGCAGCATAGCGGACCATTGTCTCCTCATCGCAACCCTTCGTCCTGCTACCTGCTTCCTACAACCTTCCGGACCCTGCTACCTGTAACCTGCCAGACCCTATATTGTACGTGTAAGTGATGTCTACTGGTAGGATGAAGGAATAAAGGAATAATTGTATTTATTGTCGGGAGGCCAGTGATGTTGAACATGGTCAGACGCATCGATTAACAGACCACCAAATGATCTGAAGTATAATTACGTCGTCACACGTACATAAACTACGTATGGATATAATCTAATGGATCTAATCTACGTATGGATAATCTAATCTACGTATCTACCTATGGATGATATATCGGTAATGGGTGACCTTGAACTTTGTGAAGCTTATTGAGGCAAACTATAAGACTTGTATTAATAAGGTTTTATTTTTTTCTGAAGCAAACGTGTTTATATCACCTGTTTTAATTCATTGTTCGGTCCCCGTAGTTATCCAATGGGATAACACTCACTCGATATCCGTCCGCTCCGAAAATCGCAAAATCATAGAAAGCCATGGAGAACGACCCCTATATGGGATATTTATAAGCAAAACGCATATTTTGGTATGTTTTGTATGTTAGGAATCTCATGTCCGTTTGTACTTCTGCCGTCAAGTTTATCCATTCCAATGGGCTATGGTTTATAGAATATCACTAGGTCCAGAGGTCAAGCGTACAAAAATGTTGATATTTATTCACGGATGTTCTTTGATAACTTTCCTTTTCAAAGATGCATCAAAATTCATACTTCCTCTTCATTATCAATGGGATATCTATCGCCATGAATACCCTTGTTGTATGACATCAAAATACTGCCGGAAGCTATAACTCCGAAACTGTTACTCGGATCGGGCTAAAACTTGTTCAGGGATGTTCAGAGCATAATACTACCATGAACACCATTTTTGGTCCAAATACAAATTTAGTGGGTGTAATTTTTTATTAATATCTGGTCGATTTGTCGTGAAACGCAACACCTGGTAGGTTTGCCCAATAGCACGTGAAGTCACATAAACAGGGACGTCGTTCTTCTAAAATGATTGTGTTGGCTCAAATACTTGAAGGTATGTCGCGTTATGCATCTGGGCGGATACCTGGAAAACTCGCCGAGTAAATTAACATGTGAATACTACGTCTTGATCGCAGATACGGTGCGTTCTTTAACTGAGTGCGCAATATATGGATGTTATTACTGTATCAAAAGACCTGTACTAACAGAAGGATCCCGTTCCTTACTTCGCACTTCCCAGCATGAATCTTCTTGCGCGTACGATAAGCCGGTCATGCCGGTAGAACTCCGCGATTATATCATCGCCTCGCTAAATTCACCGCCAGCATCACCGTGTGGTGTTTGGTGAACGTTTTGGTGAACGTGCCAACACAGTCGGTCGCCTGTAGCGATCGGCGACCTGGACGTCGCCACAGCCGAGGAAGATGCCAGGTCTGCTGTCGGGATACCATAGATCAGACTTCAGACGGAGCCTACTTACACATCCCCGTAACCAGAAGACGAACGAGCTGTTGTCGCAGGACGAGCGCAGGATTGCTAGCTCGATATCTCTAAAGGCAGATGCATCATGTGGACAGTGATGTTGCGTATTTACCACTTGCGATGCGTTACGAGAAGCAAGTGTTTTGCGACAATATTAATTTTGATAATTTTTGCTGGTGATATAACTGCCAGTAAGTATGCCAGCTAGGAAAATAATATATGGGCAATATGGAGGCATACTTTTCTTTCAAAGGTATAGGTGAACTTAACCACTGTGGGTGAACAGGATATTTGGGCTTAGAATACCAAACAATGGCAACTTTGAATTTTTGGTGGAACTAAATGTTTGTAAAATTAAGCATACGCAAGCATGGTCATCCACATTGTTCCGCATAGTACATAAATATGTACACAGCTTAATGGTATGATCACGTGTGTTAAGTCTTCATGTTTCGCTGCCAGAGATATGTCAACAATTTCTTTCGGACTGGGTGTAGATGTCATTCGCAATTACCATGGTAGTGTTAGGAGGTGCCAGCCCATTAATGATACGAAAATACAGCAGTTGAAGGGATAATTACTACGAAGATCCAGATATATATACGCTGTACAGGGGATACGCAGGCAGGAAAATAATGATTTTTAATCAGCTCTTGACATGATTTCAACGTGCGCTGCTGCTTTAATTGTTGTTATTGTATTCTTCACAACCACTGGAATGGCTCAAATCCGCATTGGGTGGCTCAGAAGAAAGTATTGGTGTGGCGTAAACAATCCCAAAACCATACAAACCGACACCCAGGCGCATAGGTAAAAGAGCAGTACACATTACACGTCAACATAAACACTATGTATTATACCATGTATCCAAGCAAATTAATGTCATACGCTTAATTGCAATAATAATAGGTCTGAGTTTGTTTCACCGCTCGTACGCATGGTCGCCAGAACGGATCGGCCTTGACGGAGTGTCGGCTCACAGCAGACCTGAACTGCAACGACGGTGTAGAGTAAAAAGTCAATATTGGAAGTGGATGCCGGGAATACGATATACACACAGCTGGAACCCAAACAGCTGCTGCTGATGGTGTTTACACGTGCTGAGCGGACGGGTCAGAGTGTGAGATGCCCAAGTCGTCAGGATGGAGCGGATATGTCAAATGCTGTGAGCAAGGCAGCCGCTGAATACGCTTTGTAAGAGCATTGGGTCATAGTGAGAAAAGCGTGACTTATAAAAGGTAATTTAAAGTGTTCCAATAGATGACTATTCCTCAGATCCTGGGTAATGTTGTCCTAGTGATAGGCCGAACATGTGATGAATTTATGCTGAATACATTCGAGGGGTTTTGGGACGCATCGACTGCCGTTCGTGCAGCACTCAGCACTTGCAAGTCGCGGATGGTGAGGCACGACCGTTTCCGCCACGCAACGCTGCCAAATTCGACAACAAAGTGAGCATGAGCATTAAAAACACCGAGCAAAGGAATTTATCCGAATCGTATTCTAGAACAGGGAGACTGCTGCATGATTCAAATAATAAGTCTGAGCATTCGTCTTGACTGCGAGTCCACTTGACGAGTAAATTCCAGTTTTGAGTCAGTAATGACTCCCAGGTCGCGTTCCTCTGTTTGGTTCTCAAATGTAGCGCTATCTGACGAATACGGACTGAAAATGGGCAATTTGTGCAGAGTGAAATATATAACATTGCACGTAATTAGACACTGAATTTCAGGAGCCAAGCATGCGGCCGGGTAGCCAAGCGGTCAGTGTCCCGTTGCAGAGCTAAACAACTGTCAGGACATTCAACACGATGGTACGGCTGTACGTCGTCGGCATGGCACGTGCAGTTTGTCTGCATGTGCATGGAAATATCAGCGACAAAGCAACGAACAATTCAGTACGGCATATACCTCATTCTGGAACCCCTGACAGAGCCAGAGACTAGCCATACTGTTTGCCATTTACTATGATGCGCTGTGTCAATTTGGTGAAACAAGAACAAATCCACGAGAAAGCCCGGCCAGTAACGTTGAAAGAATTTCCCCAGTTTGTAAACCAGTGGGTTGTGATTTACACGGGTGGATGTGAGAGAATAGTCGGTAGAATAGGCACGCGTTTTGGCACCACTGGGAGGCGAGCTCCACCTGTGCTTCAGGAAGTAAATCAAATTGGTAAGACACAATCTTCTAGATCGGAAGCCTAGTAACGTGATCGGAACCCTAGCTGGTCTGCGATGAATCTTCTAGATGTGCTGTTTCGCGGGTAAAAGTGGTGGCAGTGCTCAAGCAAGCAGTCGTGAACCACCTCCTCTCAAACTTTCGATCACATTGGCAAAAGGTCCGTAATTTTCAGGTGATTTTTCTATCGTCTGCTATACACAGCCATCACGTTTCCCTACTATCATTGTTCGGGAAAACGCCCTGTTCCAGGGAAGGCGGCACTACATTTCCAGCGGTATGGTAAGCTCGTTAGCACATTCCTTAAGAATACAAGCGCTAAGCCCGTCAGCTCCACGTGCCTCGCGGCTGTCTACTGTCCAAACTGAACAGCAGGCGCTCAATGTTGCTTGTCGGCAAATAAGAGCGGCTTGAGACTGGCGCATTCAGTGCTGGAGGCTCTGGAATTACTTACTGATGTAGTTCACGGGATCGGAAAATGTGCTGCTGAAGCAGCTGTTCAAACAACTTGCTCGGTCGACATCACTTTGTATGCTTTGCTTTGATGTGACGGTGCAGGTGAAGAACGAACTTTGAATCTTAGAGATTTGAGACATGACCATAAATGTTTTGGTTTGGTGTCGAATCCTTGCACCAGGTCGAGACAATATCCATCGTGTTATCGAATTTGCAGATGATTTAATGCGGCTCTAGTTTGTGAAAAGTGTGAGACATTCTCAGATTTACAGTGTTTTTCCCCTTGAAGGCGTTCTGTTTTGACCGTACAGCCTTTTGAATTTCCCGGTAGAATCACGGTTGAAATGCATTGCGTAATTCTATGATTGGCACATAATCAGGGATTGCTGCGTTGATGAAATGGTAAAATATGTCGGTAGTTGAATTAATGTCAATAGTGAACCGCCAAGTTATTAATTGTTTTCCAACGAATTCATCGACTACGACCAACTTACTTATTGTCGTGCATATTTCATCGTAGTCTTATCACCAGCTCCTGCTTGGCGGCTGTGTCGTCAGTGAGAACGTTTGTCGTCAGTGGTGTATAGCTCGTGAAACTCCTGTTTAGCGTCTGTGTCGTTAGTGGTGTGTAGCTCGTGAAGCTCCTGTTTGGCGGGAGTGTTGTCAGTGGTGTATAGCTCGTGAAGCTCCTGTTTGGCGGGAGTGTTGTCAGTGGTGTATAGCTCGTGAAGCTCCTGTTTGGCGGGAGTGTTGTCAGTGGTGTATAGCTCGTGAAGCTCCTGTTTGACAGGAGTGTCGTCAGCGAATCTGAAGATCAAGCAGCTGAACAGCGAGAAGCGGTTGCCGCCAAGCTGCATCTGTCTCATAATCCGGATGATGGTTGCCAACTGTCTGTCTGTCCAAGTCGTCTGATGGCCACCACACGAAGCTAGGCGAAAAACCTCACGGGCGCCCTAGCTGCCTGCCTTAGTCCACACTCAATACAAACCGAACGGTTGGACACCTGTAGGCAAGCGAGACAGGCTGGGCAGCTGTAGGCAAGCAAGGCAGGCTGGGCAGCTGTAGGCAAGCAAGGCAGGCTGGGCAGCTGTAGGCAAGCGAGACAGGCTGGGCAGCTGTAGGCAAGCGAGACAGGCTGGGCAGCTGTAGGCAAGCGAGACAGGCTGGGCAGCTGTAGGCAAGCGAGACAGGCTGGGCAGCTGTAGGCAAGCGAGACAGGCTGGGCAGCTGTAGGCAAGCGAGACAGGCTGGCAAGGCAGGCTGGGCAGCTGTAGGCAAGCAAGGCAGGCTGGGCAGCTGTAGGCAAGCGAGACAGGCTGGGCAGCTGTAGGCAAGCGAGACAGGCTGGGCAGCTGTAGGCAAGAGAGACAGGCTGGGCAGCTGTAGGCAGGAAAGGCAGGCTGGGCAGCTGTAGGCAAGCAAGGCAGGCTGGGCAGCTGTAGGCAAGCGAGACAGGCTGGGCAGCTGTAGGCAAGCGAGACAGGCTGGGCAGCTATAGGCAAGACAGGCAGGTTGGACGGCTGTAGGCAGGAAAGGCAGGCTGGACAGCTGTAGGCAAGAAAGCCAAGCTGGACAGCCGTGGCAAGAAAACATCAGACTACCAGTCGTAGTGTATAATACTCGTAGTATTATTTTGGTTTGGGTTTTGAGGACGCTTCGAACTACATCACTATTTCGTGGTCATATCGGGACACGAAGTCTATTTCTTTTGAAAATGTTGTTTAATACTGTCACCTATACCAAGGTGACTGGAGGATATTTCTACAAGGTTGGCTTCTTGGCACGCAATTATCAACCTACATGCCCAATGCTATTAAGAATATGGCAGTAGACATGGGGCGAGACCTTTACTTTCGTACAATTTTTGGGAACAATTATTGTAGCAGAGAATATAACCCATACAAAGATAGTCCATTTGAAAAAGGTTTTCAATTTTTGAAGTTTCAGACGTACCCGTGAGTGAAGTTTAACAGCTCCAAAATCCGTTCCCACACGCCGCTCTCATGAGCATCGCACGAATAATATACTCATACATGCACCGCGAGCAGCACTTGCGATGTCGAACTACAGTCGGCGATGTGCATAGTACCAGCTGGACTGTCTTCCTACAGATATGACCTTCACACACGAAGGCAACCGAACGCACATCAACGGACTGGTCAACTTCGAGAAGATGCACATGTTGGCGCAGACGATGCGCACACTGCGCTACTGTCGCAGTCGACCTCTCGGTGAGTCGTTCGCTTGGTAAGCTAAAAGTTACGTGCCGTAGTTGAACACCAGGTGGCCTACCTGCCGTAGTTGGCCACCAGGTCAGTTAGTTACCGTAGTTGGCCGCCAGGTGAGTTAGTTACCGTAGTTGGCCACCAGGTCAGTTAGTTACCGTAGTTGTCCGCCAGGTCAGTTAGTTACCGTAGTTGGCCGCCAGGTGAGTTAGTTACCGTAGTTGTCCGCCAGGTGAGTTAGTTACCGTAGTTGTCCGCCAGGTGAGTTAGTTGCCGTAGTTGGCCGCCAGGTCAGTTAGTTACCGTAGTTGGCCGCCAGGTGAGTTAGTTACCGTAGTTGTCCGCCAGATGAGTTAGTTGCCGTAGTTGGCCGCCAGGTGAGTTAGTTACCGTAGTTGGCCGCCAGGTGAGTTAGTTACCGTAGTTGTCCGCCAGGTGAGTTAGTTGCCGTAGTTGGCCGCCAGGTGAGTTAGTTTCCGTAATTGGCCGTCAGGTAAGCTACCTACCGTAGTTGTCCGCCAGGTGAGTTAGTTGCCGTAGTTGGCCGCCAGGTGAGTTAGTTACCGTAGTTGGTCGCCAGGTCAGTTAGTTACCGTAATTGGCCGCCAGGTGAGTTACCTACTGTGGTTGACCACAGAGTGAGTTGGTTGCAGTTTGCCATCGGTTTTAGTGGGTTGCTGTTGGTTTTGCAGGAAGCTGCATGTTTCAGGGTAGAATGGTGCTGACTGCGAACTGTGCCAACTGAGACGGACACGGGTGCTGGCTGTGAAATGTGCCGGCAGAGATGGACACAGGTGCTGACTGTGAACTGTGCCGGCAAGGGTGGACACGGGTGCTGACTGTGAACTGTGCCGGTAAGGGTGGACACAGGTGCTGACTATGAACTGTGCCGGTAAGGGTGGACACGGGTGCTGACTTGAACTGTGCCCGCAAAGATGGACACGGGTACTGACTGTGAAATGTGCAACAGAGACGGACACAGATGCTGACTGTGAACTGTGCCGGCAGAGACGGACACAGATGCTGACTGTGAACTGTGCCGGTAAAGGTGGACACAGGTGCTGACTATGAACTGTGCCGGAGAGGGAGTACTATGAACTGTGCGGCAAAGGTGGACACGGGTGCTGACTGTGAACTGTGCCGGCAAAGGTGGACACAGGTGCTGACTATGAACTGTGCCGGTAAGGGTGGACACGGGTGCTGACTGTGAACTGTGCCGGCAGAGACGGACACAGATGCTGACTGTGAACTGTGCCGGCAAAGGTGGACACAGGTGCTGACTGTGAACTGTGCCGGCAAAGGTGGACACGGGTGCTGACTGTGAACTGTGCCGGCAAAGGTGGACACAGGTGCTGACTGTGAACTGTGCCGGCAAAGGTGGACACAGGTGCTGACTATGAACTGTGCCGGCAGAAACGGACACCGAGCAGTTGTCGCGAGTCGAGTTGGAGATACGCCGACATCTGCACTCCCTGTATGTCATCGACAATCAGAAGATCCTCAACACGCTGAGTCAGAAGTTGGAGAGCCGGAAAACGTGACTTGTTCTGACATCTATCGGCAAAATTGTAAACTGAGCTTCTACAAGTTCGCACCATGTGTGCGGAGCTGCGAGTATGTGTTGGCGGGTGGTGCGATCAGCGCAGCACTTCGCTGCCCGTGGCGACTGGTGGCTGTTGTTTCTAGGTGACGATGTGAGCTGTTTAGCTGACAGTTTTCACAGTGCTGGGCTCAATGTGCCCTCACCCGCTGTGTTGGTCGTCAGCAAGAGACTCGGCGCTCCTTCCAGTGTCCTGTTCCCGGCACCCATTGCGGGCTGGATGGATGAAGTGATGACTACGTCTTCTCACATGGCCAACCGACGCGCTCCCGCCTACTCGGGGCCGCTTGGTCCCTATATGAGCTAAGCCGTGAATGTGGGCTGTGTGTTATGCACCAAAGGTTGTGCTAGTCCCGTATACAATATATCTATGTGTGGCGCCCATGACTAGCTGGGGGTCCCACGCCCTGGCTGGCTCGTGGTCGGTCCGGGATTGCGTACGGTGGTGGCCGTGCGGCCTGACGCCACCCCGCCGGCGTGTGGAAATCCAAGCGGCTCCGTGGCATCGGTCCGCACCGCGACTGGTCGCTCGGCCGTCGTGTACCGTTCGGTCTCTGCCAGACACTACCATTCCACGCTGTCCTCCTCAATGTTGGCTCTCCCACCGTGCGTCGTTGTGTCGGAAGTGTATCGTTCACAATGCAAGATGCTTCGCCCGAGGTTTCGCCGTGCGGCGTGAACTGCAGGCGTGCCGGCGGTCCGCGTCGGCCAATTTCACATGAATGTGACTGGGCGTTGGCTGGAGGGACGGGCGGTCCGGTGTTGTGGAACCCACTGTAACCCCCGTGGCCAGGTGTGATTTCGGCGGCCCGGTCCGTCCTCCTCGGCAGCCCGACATGGCCGATTGCGCCTCCGGGCGCCGGCTGGACAGTACAACATGGTGCTTTAGTTACCCGGGCGACGGCTGTTGTGGCGGCCGTCGTCCGTTTTATAGCCCTGTGTGTGCCGCCTGCGTGAGTGGGCCGCGCCTCGGGATGCACACCTGCGTCCCCTTGTCGCCCAGTGTCAGCGTGAATTCCATCCATCCATTGTGTACCTTCTATAGAAATACAGGCGTCAGCGGAAGCTATCTGGTTTGGGAAGTCATGAGAATGTGGATTAGATTATAACAATGTTGTTATAAAAAGTGGTGCACAAACGGAAAGCAATTGCAGAAAACCACATCTTAATGATAATTTAATGTGCTTCGTTGGAAGGCAATTTCCTGAATCCCAGTTGTCACCTTGATCATCCAGCGGCAGTGTGCTGGGGTAGCCCCCACCCCTACACCAGCACATGGGATCGGCGTGGTCAGCTGGGAATCTCAACACCATCAGTGGTGAGGCGGGAGCGGTGGAGGTGCCCTTCTGTACTTTAGTCGGGTGGTACAGGCACAAAGTGGCCACGGAGGGAGTGGGGACTATGGCGGGAAAGTGACATTTCAAACCGGGACAGGTCAAGGTCAAGCCTTACGGTCAAGGGTTAGTTTCAATTTTTTAAGTCCTCGCGTTTCGTCCGCTAAGGCTTAACGTTGCATTCAAGTGTGGGTCATTCGACGTGGCTTGCCATGCGGTATCAGAAAGTTTAGAAATTGAAACAACTTCGATGGTCTGAAGGTCCGGTGTGTGCACAATAATTGAGTGTAATGTTGTAATAGGAGGAGCAAATGTCGTTTTGCTTCAAGCTACTATGATAGCAGGCAGTCATGTACTATTTGACAAGTAGCTCCCCCCCCCAAAAAAAAGAAGAAAGAAATCCGCCATAGCCTGTTGCGAAGACGTTCTCATTGCTGGCTTTTAGTTTACGCTGCCACATTGCTGTTTTAGACATATACAATATACAAACGTGTTTTGTCTTCAAGTCGTCCACTTTCTTCTTTCTTAATATTCCCACTGGTAAAATTTGCAGGAGAAGCCATACGTAAATGCGAGTGATTTTACAATCAATCGGAGTTCATAACCGCGAGAAGGGAATCTTATGATCAGGGGTCGATCTATAACTTTTCATGAGGGAGCACTTGCTTGGAGGGGGAATTTTTTTGCACGAAAGTACCTGGAGGTGCCTACTACGAAAGTACCTGAAGCCTCCTGCTATAAATTAATTACCTGAAGCCTCCGGCTCCGACTATACATTCGAAGAGGGGCGTGCACCCGGGCCTTCCCGGAGCGGTGCTTTTCCTTGGGCATCGTTTCCCCGTCGTAGAGATGCCACCTTTCAGGGCGGATGGCACATCCCCCTAGTGCCACCCACTGTTTCCGCATCTTGTTGTCATTGCACTGAAATGTGTCCCCATAAAACGAGGAAACATAGCAAAGGTTCTTGTAAGTCCATATTTAATACCACAAAACCCATCGTTCCATGTTTTATGCTTGCCTGTTACCAGAGGCAACGATTAACATATGTACAGCATTGCTCTATGATTATTATGAAATCGAGCCCAGTACATACAGCATACAGCTAGGTGTGCATATGCAGTGATAAGCGGTGACATTTGTAAATTTCGGCCGAACTGCATATCCCAAAACTATCAGATTCAACAGCGGTGAATTTGGAAACCATACCTTGAAAATGAAATGCCCGAAATCCAAAGATATTTTGGGTCGGTGGGCTTAAGTCTCCATTCTGCCCAAACATTTCTCGCTCATCTGGCTTTTCATTCCTGTCCCCCACCCCCATCCCGCACACCCTCCAATTTCAAAACCCATGCTACATCCATGCCTGTGATATCTACGCCAATTTGGCCTGCGGTGACTTCGGTGTGACCTATCACGATCTACCGTTCCCCGCCCTGCTCCCCATCTACAGTTCCTCAAAGGACCATTGCACCACGTTCGACAGCAATAAAGACGTCCGAAGGGTGCCGTGCCTTATGAACTAGACCTGGATGGCCGCGGATGATACGCAGACCGATATGCAGCGGGGGCGGGGATGGCCGAGTGGTTAAGGTGTCGAGCTATGGGCACCAAAGGTCCCGGGTTCGACTCTAGCGCCACTCAGGACATTTCCCAATCCCGCGGCCCACCGGCGAAACAGTGTGGGCGGGGCCATTAGCCGTGAATGTGCATAAAGTGTGTCGTGAACCACCAAATAAACAAAACAAAAAACCGATACGCAGCTATTGTCGGTGCGGTGTCGTGATGCCAATCTGCGCCGACTGCAGCTGTCGCTCCACAGTGGTGCCAGTTTTGCCGCCGGCCAGGCCCAGATCGACGTGCTGGGCTCCCTGGCAACTGGTGATCAACGGTGGTGCCCCTGAAGGTTGATGATGAATCGCAGGCCAGATAAAACCCTGAACTGAGTATCGAGGCAATATTTGTTATTTGTGGCGGTTCAGTAAGACACCCACCGTGGTAGCCTGCAAAGTTGGCTGCAAGCTTGAACCCGTAGACCCGCAGTGGATGCGGCTGGGATTGGAGTCCAGAAGTCCCGGCTGGCGTCCCAGCCGGTCATTACCACAGCACCAGCTCGCCTTCGCGTAGCAGACCGGAAAGCAGGCCATGCTGGTGCGGGCTATCCGGAATGGCGAGACGGCACTTCGCATGCCGCGTCTCAGCGCATGCCTGCCTTGGCCGCAGCGTCAAGGTAGGCATGTGCTGAGACACCGCATACCAGGGAAGTCTAATCGTGAATAAGGGCTCTTTTACGACTGTCGAAAATGTTTGCTACCAGACAGCATCAACAGAATCAGTTTTGAGCAGGGTTAGCTAAAGCAGATCTCCCATAATTAGATGACAGTCGACACGTTGATATGCGGGACGCAGTGTATTTACACACAAATGGGGAAAATCGACAAGTTTCACGTAATGGGTATTTTGTTGCAAAAAAACGTATGCAATATTTCCTATGCGAAACGCAAGTATTTTGCTCATAGGAAGTGTATTTCCTACCTAGTTAAATGATTCCAGTTAAGTATTGTATTCGAATAAAAAGTCCTACTCGTAGTGTGATGACGTCAGATATGTCGAGCCTCGAAGCGGCCAAGCCAAAGACGCGCAGTGAAGTCTGGGTCAAATATTTCTAACGCCAAGTTTTTCAACCGACTCACGTCATGGAGAACAAGGTGATTGCTCGTGGATCTAGGCTGAACGATTTTCAAGAAAATATGAAGCTTGAAAAGGTAGATAATCTATTATGGTGGTTGGGCAGTACCTAACCTTTCTTTTCAAATCCATGGCATTATGATGTATGAGCAAACAGCAAAAGTTTCTACACCGTTTTTGAGTAACCTGTGTTAAATAGTGGGATCATTCATAAACGATGGGCCTTAGTCTGCCGAAATATGAAGGTCTGATTGCATAGTTCCACCAATTATTTGTGTATGGAGCCAGTGAAGTCTGCGGTGGCCATTTTCGGCTTCCGAGAGCAGTTAGCATTGGAAAGCCATAAGTTACCTAAAGCATTTTTTGGCAATTCCATCGGCATTTTTGGTATCCACTAATAACTTGCACCACTACAGCTACAATGAAGTAATCCTATACATGTTCAACACAACATTTTCGTGTTGCGAATATGGCACACCACTACAAAATAAGAATATTTTTCAAAGTTCTCTTTGCAAATAGTTAGAGGGTTTGTGTCGACATGAACTGTGAACTGATTGAATATGAATAGTTTGTTCACTTTTGTGTTCAGTAAACATGGTACAATTACTGGTTCGGCAACACAGAAGCAGCAGTAGAGCTATTTGTTGCATGATGTTTTATATGTTCTAACTTCCCCATCCCTCTCTCTTCCCCTACATGGGGATGTGGGTGAAATGCATATGTACATTGCTGATGTTTTGTCAGACGTCACAGACCTCTAAGCAGCATTGTGGTGGAACAGATTGAGTATGTATGTGCACAAAAACAATGTCTTGTGACAACGAGGAACGGACAACTTTTCGTCTGACCTGTTTTAACTGCGATACCAAAGTAAAATGTGTTATATACAAGCGCCAACCGGTCCCCGTTGGGGAGACCGAGACGCTCGCTTGACCGACACGTGTGTGTGCGTGTGCGTGTGCGCGTGTGCGTGTGTGCGTGTGCGCGTGTGCGTGTGTGCGTGTGTGCGTGTGTGTGCGTGTGTGTGCGTTCAAGAAGCAAGGAAAAAACAAGCTTTCAACAAATAAATGCGCTCCCGTTTTATCTGTCGAAAAACAAGCAATCTTAATCCAATGTTCACTTATAGGTCTGTTCACTGTTTTCCTGGATGGAATTGGGGTAGAATGAATGGCATGGATCAGCAGTACCAAATATGTCAGCAAATTGCTCAATCTTCCATAAATGTCACTAGATATACAGACGCATCCCCATCCAGCACCCCACAGCGAACAACTCTGAGGAATCTGCTGAAGAAAAGATACTGCACACAATATGTTTGTTTTTTTTAATGAAGAAATATCCGTCCGCATCTTGTACTCTGGCCATCTCTCGAGTTTCGACGGATCACAGTGAAGCCAACGGCGGACCAGCTGATCCCAAAGGTGGCTGGAGCCGGCCGATGTGCCGTCTGATCCTCGAGCTGACTATATGATCTGATCGTAGAGTGCCAGACTGCGCTGTTCCAGCTCGGAGTCGATCTGCCGCGCCTCGCCGAGGACCATCTCTGCCATTCGAGCCTGCCGAACCTGCCGAACAGAACAGAGCAGAGGCTTAACGGTGCAGAACGTCAGAACGGCGGAACGCCTTGCTGTACGAAGCAGAGCAAAGGAAGCAACGGGGAAGATACGGCACAGCAGTAGCATGCCTTCCGAGTGCTCATGGGAGCCGTAACTCACCGTCTCCAATATTTAATCTCGTTATGGACGTGGCAGGTTTTGTAATACTGGCTCTGAATAACGGCGGAAAACTGCGCCCAGTTCACGCGCCACTACAGAAGCTCATCTGTGTTACGACTAATGTACCATTTTTTCGAGTTCCGCCATTACCGAGTCCGATGTAGCTTCATATAGCAACGATGTGGCAAAACACGAGATAACACGGAGACCATAACGGAGGCCATGCCTACGAAATGCTGGAAGTAGACGAAGAGTAGGATTTCAAAGTAATCTCAGCTTAACCCAAGGAATGTCAGAGCATTTATCTCAGTTGTTGTCTCATGCCATACCATGCTTGGCCTTTGCCTGCTGTATCTTCCAAGAGGTTTGATTGTTCTTCACCACACTTGGCCGCCAATCTTCAAGCATCATTGGTCAGATGATTTGGAGAGTTCACCGCTATTATGTTTGCCATGTGCGCACCCACAGTGAATAAGAAATGCGATGGAAGTTTTCCTGCGGACTTGCAGGCGTTGGTGACCTGACGATCTATAGAGCTACATGAACGATTATGGTAGATATAAGATGTCTCAGATACTTTCGTATCTTTTGCTTTAGCTTGTTTTAGTCAAGAGCAGCAACAGACAGGCGACCTTTTTGATGGGTACGAAGTAAGACAATTGGTTTTCATCGGATTCATCCAATTGATTTTTTAGATATTGCCGGAAGACTGTGTAGCTGCTACACTGTTGGATGATGAAGAAGGGAGGTCGAGTTATGACACCCCCGATTACTGGGTCGGATACCGTCGCCAACCTCTCACGCCAGTTGGTCGCGGGTGGACACGGTAAGCTGGCCGGTTGTAGGATTTGAGCCAGTGATCATACGACCGAGAGTCCGACTCCCTGCCGACTGATCTACCGCATCCTCAGAGTTGGATGATGAGTGCAGTCTCGCAGTCAAAGTTAGTGTGACAAACGGCCATGCCATTCTTTCTCTTAATCATCCTCTTTTTACGAATTACGTGCGTACCGAGGCCTATGAGGGCATGATGCGTATGGGCGAGAAAGATGAGACCATGTACAATATCTTACCACCGGCGGATCTAGCGTCATTGGTGAGATATTGTGGGTGTATATGGGGGTGTGTCCCACCACCAGTAGGTATAGTCAGCCGCCAGTAAATCTAGCGTCATTGGTGAGAGACTGCAGGTATGTTTCAGGGTATGGCTCACCCCCAATCGGTACAATCAGCCGCCGGTAGAGACGGTGTGAGTACCAGGGCCGAGCATCAACGTCCACAACAATGCCAGACTGCTCTAGCTACGAATGCATACGTGTACATCTACAACATATCTCACCGCAAGCAGAGAGCGATCGTCCAGCCGTAGTTCACCGCGCAGCTGGGCTTTCAGTCGCTTGTGACCTATCTGCTCGCGCATGAAGTGCTTGCCCTCACTGGCGTCGGCGTACTGCAGCAGTGTGTGCTGGCTGAAACGGAGCACACAGCTCAGATCTGGGCTGGTCATCAGGCTGCCGAGACCGCGTGGGTTGGCGGTAGTAGCGGTAACTGGAGCCTAGCCATGCAAAATGACGGGCATGTTCGTAGTTGCGTTCACTTTTGTCGTATAAAGGGCCACGTTTATTGTCGGCACACAATGGGCTATGTTCATTGTTGCCACACAAGGAGGTATGCAATTGTTCTTTCCTTACGTTATTTCCGCGCATGCAAATATTGGAAGGCATGCACATTTTGCGGCCCATCTTCCATATACCCTGGGATGGAAGAATACACTGTAAGAGGGATTAGGATGTAATGGCGACTGGAAGCGGGGGAGGGCTGCTAGAGTAGTGGACTTTTAAAAGTTTTGTACTTTCGATTGTGTCCAGACTTTCGAGACTTTCCAGACTGCCGAGACTTCCGAGACAGGATCCAGTCTCACTGGTTCATTATGACGATACCACAATCGATTTGAGGGCTTTCGGAGATTGTAGCGAATTGGTTGCATGTTTCCTAAGAGATAATATTATGATAAAATACCAGACCAGTTTAATAGCTCATTGTTCGTCTGGATGCAATGCAATATATGTATACATTTGTCAAAAATGTATTGAACTTTTGAAGTGAAAATAATTCAAAGCGTTCTTTAATCGAGCCTTCCTGGTTTTGAGTTGGTGTTGATCCCCGAAGTCAAGATGTCTCTCTTCCCGAAACATACCCCGATATTTTCAGCATACTCCTCTTCCAGAAACATACCAAACACTTTTAACATCCGCCTCTTCCCAGTCTCTAGCGAGCAGAACCTATTTGAATATGCTAAGTGGAGAACTTCTCCTCCCCTAAATAATCTGCAAATTTCTCAATATAATTTGAAAGGGCACATGCACCGATCGCGATCAAATTCTTCTATGTTATGCACATTTTCTCGCCGTCGTCCCCTCGTGAATTTGTCTTAGAATATGCAGAGAGTAACCTTGTTGGCAACTTTGCTCCAACACACAGCTTACGCGGTCATGAATTCCATCCTCGCTCTGTCCTTCTCAGCCTCCTGGTGTATGTTCTTGTAGGTTTTCTCGGCGTTAGTATTGTAGCACGTGTTGATCTCGACGCGGTATGGGGTGGTCATGAGAGTATCATTAGGGCCTCGCGGTCCTGTCGGAGCTCGTGGATCCCGTTGGATCGAAGGAGCCGGGTCCAAGCTGAAATGATGATAAGCTTTCTTCTTCCTTCCCATCTTCTCGTTAATGTGCGACTTTGAGTGAAAAAAATCACCAGTCACCGTCAATAAACCTCTTACAGCGAAACAGGTTTTATGCGAGATGATAATCCTCGTAAATGTATAATGTTATTCCAATTTTACGCGTATTATTATACTTTGCATAAAGATTCTATTTTAAATAAGACTAGGCACACCAATGCTTCAAAACTATCATATTAATTGATAACGTTGTCGCTTACATATTCATGTAAATGAGCAGGAGACATTATGCCCTCGTGATCATTCATATTGGCATCTTCCATTGCCTTGTCCGATCCAATAATAAGTCCACGTTATCCAGTTTCAAGATTGACAATAAGCACCGGGGTGTATTGTCCGATGCCTTCGTCTAGAATGAATGGCATATCATTGAAATATATGTGCAATATCTGTAGGTATTAAATTTTACAGAAGTTGTAAGTACGAAGTAATAAATTCAATACAGAAGTCGGCCAACATATCCAAGTAGTGGCACCATTTGAGAAAAAACATTTGATTCACATAAACAACTAGCCAGTCTGGCCGAATTTGGCGCCATGGCCGGGAGTGAGTAGTTGTTTGATGAAAGGTAAATTTTCCATTGTATTACCAGCAATGTATCAATGTAATACCAGCAATGTACGTATCCTGCGGATGGATTTTTTCTTTCACGTTTTATTGGATGGCTGTGAAGTACCGGTATTATGAACATATGGATAAATAATATGGTAAAACATCATTTCCAGATGCTACGATTCCATCACCACGCTCACCAAAAAAATGTTCCATTTTACAAGCAGGTTGTGTAGAGTTGCAATGGCGTCTACTGTCAAGCACCATACGAGATTCCGTTCTTAATATCGTTGTACTCCTACCTGAATAATCCCTAGTGGGGGGCAATTGGCCCTTGTCTTTGAATATCATACTAGCAAGAAAGAACAAATAATGAGTTGTTGAAAAAGCACACCAAAGACTGCAACACGTAAAAAATGTAAACTTGTTTGGCGTATTTCAGCCGTAAATGATGCGATCGGAGCACAAATGATGATGCTATTTTTTAAAACGTTGATTATAATTCGTCATAGCTATCATAAATGGCCAATTACTTACAGCAGTTGAAGCTGGCTGGCGATATTGATCAGAGTGGTCAAGTGGCTGGGATATTTAGCATTTGAAGACCGCTAAATTCCACAAACAGTTGTTGTCATCGAGTTTACTTTCGAAGTCAGGCTCGCTTCGTTTTACTTCCAGATTACCGACTAGATGACGTCCCCGGCGCGGATGTAGTTGTACATTCTTCAGCTTTGTGCATAAACAAACTGTTCCTAGTGCAAAAACTTGTTGTACTAGGTAGCTGAACCTAGTCTGTCTGTTTATTTATGTCATAAATTGGTCGAATATCTGGTTTAAAAGCGGTCAGATCAACGTAATTATTATGGACTGACTCCGCCATTCGGATGTCATCACGATTACTTCCCGCTCGGTCACGCGTGAGATCGACTATTGAGAATCAAGTAGGATGGATATTATCGAATGCATGCCATGGATAATTTCACTATAGAATAAGAAGCCAGATATATGAACAGAACAAAGGACCGTTTTAACGGACATTATCCAAGCTTGCACTTTAACCCGCGCCGTCTCGAGTGGTCTTCAACCGCCACCACCCTTCAGGTTTTTTTAGAATAGTGCAAGAACGGCGCGCAACAGGGCGCATAATTTTTGCGTATTTTTTCCACATCAATTTGGCATATTGTGTCAAACGTTTGAAGTCAGATCATCTAGGGTCAACGAACTAGTCGAGGTCAAGTGAGGTCACCTCCAAAAAGTTCAACCAGACGTCACGCTTTAACGGATCCTGATATTTTAATGAATCCTTTAGCGTTTGCTTATCTTTAAGGACGCAATAACACGTGTGAGGTGAATTTGTCATTTTCCCAGTAGTTTTATTACTTTTTTGCATTTTGCCTACTAGAGATCAAATCGAATATTCTGGCTAAAATAAACATTTTTTTATTTGTACAAGTTGACTTCCAACAACGTTTTTCGGTCCGCTCTACCCATTAGGAAAGGAAAATCAAAGAAGACTTGAAAACTCAAAATTTTGAAATAAAAAAAAATTTGAGTGGCCAAAGATGTTATAGTCCTGGTCGATTTCGTTGTCCTTTACTTATTCCAAATATTTTTTGTTTTTCAAATCTCTCCTCTCCCAAAATAAACTCCTCAGAGCCAAAAACATGATGTGAGTCATGAAAATATAGGCCCCATAGTGACGTCACATTTGGGGATGTTGTTTTTGGGTGGTGTCGGACCCTACTCGTCGAACGTTTTCCGATGACACCTCTGAGGTGTGAGGATCTGGCCGGAGAGACGGTGCGGGTTAAACTACTTTGCAATTGCGGCATTAATGCATTGGGATTAGGCTGCTTAGCTGTTGAGCTCATTGTTATGCAAGTATGTTTCTTGTGAAACAGTTGCCGATTTAAGGTGCCAATAGGGTCTGGGTGAGCGAGGACAAATGCTTAGCCCAGCATTGGCCGAAGTCGCCAGCCGCACCCCACTCACTCACTGGAGGTTTCACCCGCCCATCGCTTCCTGCGTTTCCAAACCCTCTGGGACGATCTTAGTCATTCAAACGGCAATCAATATCGCGAGATATGGTGTACCGCTTGTTACCGCTTGTATACAATGCAATACCGCTTGTTATATATATATATATATATATAACAAACGGCGTGATCTTCATGACGTTTTGGAAACTCGAAAACCGGTTCGGCTGACCCGGTTTGACCTAGCGTAACAAGAAGCTGTACCTTCGCGTGCCTTGGCATAATATTGCTTGGCACGAGAGTCGTTGGCGAATGCACCGCGCTCCTTCTGTTCCTTCTATTATCGCCAGTTCCATGGAGTTTTCATATCCGGCAACATGGAAGCCCGCATGACAAATTAGCTCCAGCTGAAGAAATCCAAGCCAGGTGCGTGAGCCGAATCTTGGCACCGGGGCCACCGATGACGGAGATGCGTCTCAGGTGTCAGGGGATGGTGGATAACATGAATGCATGGCGATACTCCTGACTCATGTCAGATTAATTTGCGTGGCCCATATCGGCGGGATCCGTATTGACAGCAATTCTCGAGATGTCGAGGATGATCGGAGTTTGAGCTAAGTTTAGCTGAGATCACCACACAATTGTTGACCCTCAGAGAAGTATATTTGCTTCCCTTTGCCCTAATTCTCCGCCACAACTATCTGGAGATCTGACGTGTCAGCACCATTTCCTTCTGTCTGGCTGGATATGGGCCAGTGCAGCAAACGCCGATAATTATGGGTAATTTATCATTTTCGATGCTCCTACGAATGTCTGGCTAGTTCGATGGAGCAGCTGCTACGGATATAACTTGCTAGATAGCTGAAGTGAGATCAATTGCATGTGGGAATGTTTCGCGTTCATTATCATTACTTATTGGGAAATATGTGATGACGGCTAAAAGCAGTGTTCACTTTATACTGATGCAAAACGTGTTATGTCTGGAGCATTCCATCTGAAAACAATTACAGAGGGATTAGGCATCGCAGCTTTAGTCATCCTAGTATGCCCATGTGGTGCCTAAGTAGCGTTGGTCTCAGATCTGACTGATCACGTAAACCAAACGCCGAGCTTTTGGGGGCCAATTTTTTTAGAGCATGCGACTCTGAACTGGCCCGGGCTCGGGTCCCGCACCCAATTATCTGAGGGCGTGCTGCTCTGAACTGGGGCGGGCTCGGGACGCCTAATTATCTGAGGGCATGCGGCTCTGAACTGACTAGGGCTCAGGACAGACTTCAGGTGGAGTTCATGCGATATAGTCGAGTAAAGTGGAGTGTCATGTGTCCACAGTGATAACGAGTGAACGCATCGTAATTCATTTGCGATGAATAGCTTAGTCTTAGCGCATGACTCAAAGTGAACGTGGTATTGTTCAACTAAGTTATACCCGTCGTCAATTGGCTCTAGATGAGTTTGTTTTATTTCAGTAGACGAGACTGTTTCGTCGTGCGATTCGGGGTTTCGGACAGGAGTTCTGTTGGATACAAGTCGTAATTGAAGGGTGGTAAGCACATTGTCGCCTTGTATACGGCCTTATCCAAATATTCGCATCATTTAAAGTGCTCGAGGTTTTCAAAGCTGATCACACCTATTTTAGCCAATTAATCGAGTCGTCGCTGTGCAAATAGCAATCAGGTCGATAGTCCAGCCCATCAAAAGAGATGGAAGTCTCCGTCTGTGGTAGCGACCAGTGGCAGAGCCCGAACCCTGGAGCCCGGACACCAGGTACCAGATGCCAGGTGTCAGGTACTGTGGTGTGATGCGGTGTCAGGTACTGTGGTGTGATGCGGTGTCAGGTACTGTGGTGTGATGCGGTGTCAGGTACTGTGGTGTGATGCGGTGTCAGGTACTGTGGTGTGATGCGGTGTCAGGTACTGTGGTGTGATGCGGTGTCAGGTACTGTGGTGTGATGCGGTGTCAGGTACTGTGGTGTGATGCGGTGTCAGGTACTGTGGTGTGATGCGGTGTCAGGTACTTGTAGTGGTGTGATGCGGTGTCAGGTACTGTGGTGTGATGCGGTGTCAGGTACTGTGGTGTGATGCGGTGTCAGGTACTGTGGTGTGATGCGGTGTCAGGTACTGTGGTGTGATGCGGTGTCAGGTACTGTGGTGTGATGCGGTGTCAGGTACTGTGGTGTGATGCGGTGTCAGGTACTGTGGTGTGATGCGGTGTCAGGTACTGTGGTGTGATCGGTGTCAGGTACTGTGTATCGTGTCAGGTACTTATGCGGTGTCAGGTACTGTGTGTGATGCGGTGTCAGGTACTGTGGTGTGATGCGGTGTCAGGTACTGTGGTGTGATGCGGTGTCAGGTACTGTGGTGTGATGCGGTGTCAGGTACTGTGGTGTGATGACACACTCACACATCGCGCTACGACAACGCAATCTAAACGGATGTTGGCAGGAAACAGCGTCCATGTGCAATGAATCACGCTCATATCCAGCCAATGGCGTAGCCAGAATCTGGTCCAGGGGAACATGTGAAGAATCTACTTTGGCCGTCAACTTTTCGGAAAAGTATCGGATTTCGATCGCTCTATTTTCGAATTGCCGCTATGTATATATCCATGCTTATGTTCAATAGTCCTGTCTAGCTATCATCTCGGGGGCATCTCAGATATGAAATGAGCCCTCATTAGTCCCCTGTAGCTCTTATGGATTCTGTTCATCCCTCAAGTGTTCTTTTAAACTGAAAGACAATCACAGCATTCTCTGACCTCAATTACCATGTTAATAATTCTGTTGTTAGGGGCCGATTTCAGCTGAGACGGCTCTTTCCACCTGGTATGGGTATTCCAGCTCTCGTATGCGTCCCCTCTTGTCTTCAAGGCCCTTGCCAACCATCAGGTGGACGTTTTCAGGTATGGAGAGCCCTGTCCACACAAGCTACTGGATGCGTTTACACTTTCCCTCGGCTACATCTCTGCCCCTCAGGGTGGTCGCCTGGGGGCCACATCGGACCCGCCAGGTGGTGGGTGCCACTTCATCCCTTGGAAACGCCACTGCTTTTAGCAGGCCGGGCGCCTCAGTGGGCTTAGAGGCCCCTTACGACGCCGAGAACCATTCGCTTCGGCCCGGATTGTCTCCGTGGTTCGGGGGCCTCTCCATCAGCCTGAAAATCGCAGTCAGTTATGACCCCTTCTTCATCAGCATGAGCCAAAGCCGACCCAGTTGCTCCGCACGTCCGACCCGAGGCCCCCAATCCGTCGGCTCAGGAACCCACTTTTACGGCTCAGGACACTCTCCATCCGGTTAGATGATGGAGAGTGTCATCCATCTCTCTTGAAAAGCTTGGACCTCTTTTATCACGCAAGGAGTCACCTGTGCCGTTTCGGCCCTCACCAGCCTAGGCGTCCTTCATTCCGGCTCTGGGCCCTCTCCGACAGCCCGGGTCCCCCGCGGCTAGGGATCCTCTCCGTAGGCACTGGGGCTCTCCTGAGCGATCCAGTGCCTCCTCTGTCAGACCGAAGGCCCTCTTTCAACAGCTTGGGTCCCTTCCATCATGCAAGGAACCCTGGTACGGCTTGGGCCCCATCCGTCGGCCCAAGTGCCCTTTCTGACGGTCCGAGATCTTCTCCGGTAATTAAGGCCTCTCCGTCGTTTCAGGGGCTCTGTTGGGCAATCCAGGGAATCTTCCGGTCAGCCGGAGGCCCCTTTCAAGCGCTTGGAACCTGTCGATCAGAACAGGTACCTTTTCTCGGCTTAGACACCGCCGACGGCACATGGGCACTGTATATTGGCTCGGGACCCCTCTGATAGCCCGGGATTCCTTACAACTCCTCGGGGTCCCATCCATCAATTTAGAGGCCCTTCACGTTAGCCGAACCAAGGTCCCTCTACATCTTCCTGAGTGTACTCTCCGTTGAATCTGGTCCTCTCCATCGCCCGGGACCATTTCTGTCAGCCCTCGGCACGTTTCATCGATCCAGCGGCGCAACTTCACCGACGCCGTCACAACTCGCAACTCGGAACCCAGGGGCGCAACTCGCACCGTCAGCCTTACTGCTCCGACGCCTTGAGGGTCCCTTGTGGGCCCCAAGGCGGCCGCTTGGGGGCCCCTCCGACCCTCCAGGAGCAGCTTCCCCATTGGCCCTTCCCCTGGCTACGCCACTGTACCCAGCACGCTGATCACCAACCACTTCCTGTCGCAACAGCCGTTCTACTCGCGCTTCTGAGCAGGCATGTCCAGGTGGCTGTTTACAGTTGCCTTGGTTAACACAGGACTGCCATTATTGTTCATCGGCGCTGCTGATGACTTTAAATGCAGATGCTAGGCGCGCTTTCTGTCTCCAGGGGAGATACCATTCACGACGTTCCATTCCTTTTGCATTTTATAGACACGTATAAAAACACGATCGATGTCGAAGCCGAGCATGGATTCAGCGAGCCAAATCTACACTACTCCTGTCTAGGATTACCATGCAATGCAGCTGCTGGACACTCGTGATTGCTCTTTGATTGCAGATTGATATATGCGAGGGATTCATAGGCATCATGAAGCGCTCTTGCGCATGTGGAATTGAAGCGGCACAGATTACGAGGAAGCAGTGTTTTGCTGCCTGGAATAGTCAACAACAACGCAGCCGACATCGCCACACTGGTAGCAGACCGGAAAAACCCGGAACTGCGGCGACGAAACGCTGCGAGACAGCGTGAATCACGTACCAGCATTCCGATGCAGTAGATGTGTGCCATATGAAGGCACCGTAGCGTCGTATGTTGTCGTGTTGCATCTGTAGCGAACAGAATCAAGCAGTGATGAAGGATTCGCTGCATCACTGTTCACTTCACTTCACTACCAAATCTTGAAACGGAATAGTTGGTAATACGTACTTCAGCAACATGCATGATGCATGATAACTTTTGCAACACTATCTCCGCCGCGCGATTTATGTAACTAATATTCTTCTGTTTGGTGATATATATATATATATATATATATATATAGGTATAGTGAATAGTATAGTGAAATATACTATGTATATGTATATGTGTGGTGTGTGATTGGTGTGGTGGCAAAGTCATCCTCTGTCTCTGTCTCTGTCTCTGTCTCTGTCTCTGTCTCTGTCTCTGTCTCTGTCTCTGTCTCTGTCTCTGTCTCTGTCTCTGTCTCTGTCTCTGTCTCTGTCTCTGTCTCTGTCCCTGCCCCTGTATCTGCATCTGTACCAGTCCACATCCTACCATCGAGTCATCATTTACGTCTGCTCCAGTCTATGCTCTGCCATTGAACCGTCCCTTTTGTCGGACTGCGTCATGTACAAACACATGTACATGTACAAACACATGTACATGTACAAGCACCTGACCGCCGACCGAGAGAGCTGTATGGATGCGTGCAGTGTGTACCGCTGAGGCCACAGCTGCCGGTAGCTATTGTCGGACTGCGTCATGTACAAACACATGTACATGTACAAGCACCTGACCGCCGACCGAGAGAGCTGTATGGATGCGTGTAGTGTGCACCGCTGAGGCCACAGCTGCCGGCAGCTATTGCAAGTATGAGCTGGCTAATTGGGTTGGCTCGCCGCTCTGAGTTTGTTTAGTCATACTGTGAACGCCCACTGTAGGCGTAGTACCTAGCAACTGGGCTTGAGGAGGGCAACCTTGATGACTTCAAGTGGTTGACACACGCCTGGGCTCGAGGGCGGCAGTCTTGATCGCTTCAGGTGGCCGATACATACCTGTGGTCGAGGGTGACAGCCTTGACCACTTCAGGTGGCCGAGACATGCTTCGACCGGAACAGATCTGGAGTCTGCAGTAATCGAGGCCAAATCGTTCAGACATATTTGCATAGATGCAACCGTGAGTGAAATGAATTGCATTGTAGCTAACCTGCTTGGTGCTTTGCACGAACAAGCGTTGTGTTTGATCATCAATTTTATGTAGACATGCATCACTAGAAGCGTCTCTTCATCAGCTTCCTTGGTGGTAATATAAATGAGAAGTAATCCCCGGAACGTCTTGGTCAAATGGGTGCAAGATATTGGTGTGTGTAGTGTTATGACATATGCATGGCTTAGTGTGGATCTAAACGGGAGGAGTATCAGTAGATCTATGCCCATGAAGATGGGATTATCCGGAGTCCATGAATATGCCCACTGGTACTTAATGGATTGAGTATGTTGGTCGTGAAAAAAAAAAAACTGTGCACGGTAGGATTTGTGTGTTGACCTGTGGCATCAGTCTATCCTGAATTTCAAACCTAAATATCAAAGTCGAGCATTCCCATGCTAAGATTTAAACGTGTTCCAAGTTGAACCGGTGATAGGGAACCTCTCATTTAGTAGGAGCTGTTCTCTGCTGATCCATATTATTGACTTTGTATTGACCTGCCGTGCATTATCCTCCGCAATTGTGCAGCGAAATGCGTAGCCTGGTTCGCGTTCAATTTATGAAAAAGACGCAGTACACATATAAACTAAAGAAGACGCGGCACGGACTTAAACGCTGAACGGTCGGACATATGTCAAATATGGGGCTGACAACGGATGTCAGCCACGTAAGTTGCGGATATAACCTACGGAAGCTACGGGCATAAACCATAGAAACTTCGTATATGAACCACAGAAGACGTAGTACGGATGTAAACCACAGAAGCTACAGACGTAGACCACGGAAGCTACGGATATACACCACTGAACCCACGGATATATACCACGGAAGCCACCGGTGTAAACCACAGAAGCTACAAACGTAGACCAGGGAAGCTACCGATATAAATCACAGCATATATGGACATAAACCACAATAGGTACAGATATATACCTCAGAAGCTACAGATATATACCACAGAAGCTACAGATGTAGACCTCAGAAAGTACGGATGTTCAGAAAGTACGGATATAGATCACAGAATCTACGCGTGGTGCATTGTTGAGTCTAGTCAGTGTCTTCCCGACCAGTCCAGATAGCAAGGCAAAGCAGAACAATCCCTGCCAGCCCAGATAGCAGGGCAGGTCGCCATCTTTTCGAACAGTCCAGATAGCAAGGCAGGTCAGAAACTTCCTACAAGCCCAGATAGCAGGTCAGGGCAGAACATTCCCACAGGCCCAGATAGCCGGGCAGGTCAGAACCTTCCCACAAGCCCAGATAGTAGGGCAGGTCAGAACCTTCCCTACCAGTCCAGATAGCAGGGCAAATCAGAACCTTCCCACAAGTGGTGCAGTTCTGGCCAGACGGTAACCGAACAAATGTACGCAAAGCAAATGTACGTATGGCAAATGTACGTACGCTATGTCCTATAATCGTACTGAATAGACCTCCCCATGTGGTACAGTTCTTGTAATGTGCAATACTAAAGAGACCTCCCCGTGCCATACAGTACTGGCCATGTGCAATACTGAAGAGACCTCCCCATGCCATACAGTTCTTGCCATGTGCAGTACTGAACAGACCTCCCGATGTGGTACAGTTCTGGCCATGTGCAGTACTGAACAGACCTCCCGATGTGGTACAGTTCTGGCCATGTGCAGTACTGAACAGACCTCCCGATGTGGTACAGTTCTGGCCATGTGCAGTACTGAACAGACCTCCCGATGTGGTACAGTTCTGGCCATGTGCAGTACTGAACAGACCTCCCGATGTGGTACAGTTCTGGCCATGTGCAGTACTGAACAGACCTCCCGATGTGGTACAGTTCTGGCCATGTGCAGTACTGAACAGACCTCCCCATGTGATACAGTTCTGGCCATGTGCAGTACTGAACAGACCTCCCGATGTGGTACAGTTCTGGCCATGTGCAGTACTGAACAGACCTCCCGATGTGGTACAGTTCTGGCCATGTGCAGTACTGAACAGACCTCCCGATGTGGTACAGTTCTGGCCATGTGCAGTACTGAACAGACCTCCCGATGTGGTACAGTTCTGGCCATGTGCAGTACTGAACAGACCTCCCGATGTGGTACAGTTCTGGCCATGTGCAGTACTGAACAGACCTCCCCATGTGGTACAGTTCTGGTCATGTGCAGTACTGAACAGACCTCCCCATGTGGTACAGTTCTGGCCATGTGCAGTACTGAACAGACCTCCCGATGTGGTACAGTTCTGGCCATGTGCAGTACTGAACAGACCTCCCGATGTGGTACAGTTCTGGCCATGTGCAGTACTGAACAGACCTCCCGATGTGGTACAGTTCTGGCCATGTGCAGTACTGAACAGACCTCCCGATGTGGTACAGTTCTGGCCATGTGCAGTACTGAACAGACCTCCCGATGTGGTACAGTTCTGGCCATGTGCAGTACTGAACAGACCTCCCGATGTGGTACAGTTCTGGTCATGTGCAGTACTGAACAGACCTCCGATGTGGTACAGTTCTGGCCATGTGCAGTACTGAACAGACCTCCCGATGTGGTACAGTTCTTGTCATGTGCAATACTGAAGAGACCTCCCGATGTGGTACAGTTCTGGCCATGTGCTGTACTGAACAGACCTCCCGATGTGGTACAGTTCTGGCCATGTGCAGTAATGAACAAATCGCCCCCAATGCGGCACAGTGCACTCCCGCAGCCACAACCTGTCAGCAACATGAACAGAGGCACTGGCCAAGCAGCGCACACAAGCGCAGTGCGCCTGGTCAGATCGGTACCTGGAGTTCCGTTTACGGCGCGTACGAACCCAAATAGGCACCGCGCGCACCCGATTCTGCGAGGAACCAAGCTCTGCTTATGCCATGCGTGAGCTTTAGCAACTTTTATCCATGTACGACACGAATCTGTCGAATGCAATACCAACAGCCTCCGGTACATTCTATGGAAAACCGGAGGTCGGTCATTGACCTCCGGCCATCATTTTCGGCCAGCAATTACACCTGCATATAATATCGCAACGTATCTTCCGCAATCAACTGTGCAGCATCATTTCATGCGAACCATAATGCTATTGATGGTGTATTTTGGAGTTGTGTGGCCTGGTCGATCAGGCATGGATAATGTCAAGGTCCGCCTGACCTCAACAAACTGTGTCTGTTTTTTTTTTGCAGCCGATAAGAGTCAACACTCACACACCATATCATGTGGTATATTTCAGTCTGGTACATACTATTGGACATGGATGTTATTAACTCTGACTACATGTTTGTAATAATCCGGCCTTCTTGTTCAGCCGCAGAACCTGGTATTGACGGACAAATTTACGAACTGCGACGTCAAGCTGTGTGACCTTGAGATATCTCGGGTCATCTCCCCTGGCCAGGAGATTCGGGAGATGGTTGGCACGCCAGACTACGTCGGTTAGTACCTCGGTGTTAGGAATCCTACTAATCTTGGCGGTAGCCTCTTTGTTGTGGTTTCTGCTCACATCATGATCTTTTTTTGTGTCGTCCACCTGCTGGGCTAAACTGTGCCCGAACTTATGTTCATATATGTATATATATATATATATATATATATATATATATATATATATATATATATATATATATATATATATATATATATATATATATATATATATATATATATATATATATATATATATATATATATATATATATATATATATATTGCCTGTCTCTGTTTCCCTGTCTGACCTCCGTTATCCGTGTTCGGCTGCCGTGCGCCGTCGAATAACTTAACGCTGTTGCTGAAACGAATCCGCATTGCTAAGGCCGACTTCGCAGTGCATATCCGCTTGGACGTGACCTTCCGGGATGTCCGACCACAACTGAATACCATCTCGAATAGCTTGCGACGGTTCAGCGATCAGATAAAGTGGCCGTAAAGGCCCGTGTTTTGCCCTCAATAGCTTGACACATCTATCAAGCCCGGCGCTGAATCGGCAAGCTCTGACCTTACTGTGACAGGACATCTGTTCAGTTTTATGAGGTTCGATATGCATGTTTTCTATCTGGCGAAGGCGAGGAAGTGGGACAACGCTTACTCTCCCCAGCCCCCCCCCCACTGCTCTCCCGGTCGGCTGCTCTCCATCCAGGCTTGATTTATGACCCAGCGGTAGACTGGCAAGCGCTCCGTGTGGTACATGCATGCATGACCGTGTCGGCCGTGGGTAGATTGGCATCGACTTGATCCTGAACCGCTGGCTAGTTGGTAGCGACACCACACTCGGATTCTAGCACAAGTACTTTTGCGCATGTGTGCATTTGCGCTTACGTTCGGCTGCCATACTGCATACTTACAGTTGCGCTTGCGTCCATTTGCCATGCGTACATCTGTACTTACGCACACTTACCATACGTACATCTGCGCTTGCGTACGTCTGCGCTTACGTACATCTGCGCTTACGTACATTTGCTTACGTACATTAGCGTACGTACATCTGCCACAAGAACATTTGCCTTATGCACATTTGTGACCCCGCACTCCCGCCGTGAGCCGTGAGTGCGCACGGCGGCGGTGGTGGTGTGTGAAGATGAGTCTGATCACTGCTGACCCGAACACGGGGGCGGCCTGACACCCAGCACAACTCGGGAGGCTGGCGCTCTGACCCGAACACGGGGGCGGCCTGACACCCAGCACACCTCGAGAGGCTGGTGCTCTGACCCGAACACGGGGCGGCCTGACAACAGCCGACCCGAACAGGGGCGCTGACACCCAGCACACCTCGAGAGGCTGGTACTCTGACCCGAACACGGGGCGGCCTGACAACCCAGCACAACTCGAGAGGCTGGTACTCTGACCCGAACACGGGGCGGCCTGACACACAGCCTGACCCAAACACGGGCGGCCTGACACCCAGACAACTCGGAGGCTGGTGCTCTGACCCGAACACGGGGCGGCCTGACACCCAGCACACCTCGAGAGGCTGGCGCTCTGACCCGAACACGGGGCGGCCTGACACCCAGACCCACCGGGGGCGGCCTCCGGGGGCGCCCTGACCCGAACAGGGGATGGTCTGACACACAGCACAATTCGGGAGGCTGGCGCTCGGACCCGAACCCGGGGCGGCCTGACACACAGCCTGACCCGAACAGGGGATGGTCTGACACACAGCACAATTCGGGAGGCTGGTGCTCGGACCCGAACCCGGGGCGGCCTGACACACAGCCTGACCCGAACAGGGGCGGCCTGACACCCAGCACACTCGGGAGGCTGTGCTCTACCCGAACACGGGCGGCCTGACACCCAGCACACTCGGGAGGCTGGTGCTCTGACCCGAACACCCCCCGGGCGCCTGACACCCAGGACAACTCGAGAGGCTGGTGCTCTCCGGAACAGGGGGCGGCCTGACACCCAGCACAACTCGGGAGGCTGATGCTCTGACCCGAACACGGGGCGGCCTGACACCCAGCACAACTCGAGAGGCTGGTGCTCTGACCCGAACACGGGGCGGCCTGGCGGCCAGCTGCCATACAACCGACCCGTGCCTATGTGCAGGTGACGAGCACACCTCGAGAGGCTGGTGCTCTGACCCGAACACGGGGCGGCCTGACAACCCAGCACACCTCGAGAGACTGGTGCTCTGACCCGAACAGGGGACGCCCTGACACCCAGCACACCTCGAGAGGCTGGTGCTCTGACCCGAACACGGGGCGGCCTGGCGGCCAGCTGCCATACAACCGACCCGTGCCTATGTGCAGGTGACGAGCACACCACGAGAGGCTGGTGCTCTGACCAACACGGCGGCCTGCGCCAGCCCACAACCACCCGTGCAGTGACGAGCACACCACGAGAGGCTGCCGGTCTGCCGCCAGAGGCGCCGCAGCACATATTCAACGTCTGCCACGAGGGCACCAGGGATCTGTTGACTTGATCTGTTGGCGATCTGTTCGGTGCTGACAGATCAAGACAGAGTGCCGTCGCTTGCGTTTCAGCGCCGGAGATTCTACGCTTTGAGCCGGTGCAGCTGTCTGCTCATGTCTGGTGAGCAGTGCGCTGTATATGTCTGGTGAGCAGTGCGCTGTATACCTGGTGCCGGTGCTGTATCTAGGGCATAGTATCTGCATTTGACATCACGTGAGCTATAGTAGTAAGCTAATCTCAGCCGAGGGATCCTGCGCAATGAACATGAGCGGACATGTCCTGTTTGGTGGCAATATTACCGAGGCGGTCCGGTTCAAATCTGGATCGATATTCTATATCAGCCAGGGTGTTCGCCAAAATGCATTTGTTGCACTAAGCTCGATAATAAGCATGAGAAGTTTGAGGCACTAACGTTTGATGGAAATGCATCGGGTCTCGGTAACCAAGTCGTACAATGTTCGACTCTTGATCACAGCATCTTGGGTTCGAATCCCACAACCGACTTGATTACCGAGTCCATCCGCAATCCAATCAGCGTGGTACTTTGGCGACGCTTTGTGGCCCAGCAGTCAGACACGTCGCAAAGAACCTGATGTCCATTTTTAAAGAGAAGTGCATGCTGAGACCTGGGTAGCAGCACGAATGGTACGACGGGACGGCCTGTTCGGCATGTAAGAACGTCATTTAAGCAACGAATCTTGAGCAAAGCTATTCGCCAGATACTTTGTGTGCCAGCTCTTCTCTGTATGAAATGGGTCTACTGATTGGCAATTATGATTGCTATATCTTTCAGGTTTACTAATTGGTGATTAAGCGTCCTCAAAGGTGTAGGATCCTATTCAGCTGGGAGGGCTCCAGCCCCCAAACTTGCAGTTCAGTCCCCCCATCACCACCACCAACTTGCCTGCCAGCTCCTCCTCCCCCATTCCTTTGGAAGTCAAACCCATGAAAAATGCAAGCAATGCTGCATAAATGTCGAGTGCGGCATACTATCATGTTCAGCCTAGGTAGGTGTAAAATAGGCGTAGATTTATCATGAATGGTGACGGTGTTTTCGCGGTCCTTTTAAGTATTATTTTTGGTGGAGACTGTCCTTTTTGCTAAATGGAAATAGTACATGCAATCCTGTTTTACGTTTTCTCTTAAGGCTAATCACGCTGGTCAGTTAGTATTCATCGCAATGTTCAGTTTGCTATGATGGTTGCATGTTGTTGTTTTTTCGTACTGTTTTTAGTACATATTTATGAACAGAAATTGAAGCAGCATATAAAAACATCATCAAACAATAAGGAAATTATGCATAGTGTAAAGCAAAAGGGAGGGAAGTGGTTTCGGCACTAAATAGATTCCCCAAATTTGGTAGCAGTATTTCGATTAACAATTTGGTGATTATTTTGTCACAGGATAAGTCAAGCTCATGGAAAACTGGTAAAAGGAAAATAATATTTACGAAATTAGTGTTCTTTTTTTAGATGTCGAAATAAAGTGGCCCAAATCCGGGAAGAAATTGGTATCTCGGGTGCCCTAGTTTGATCGATCCAGGGTTGAGCCCCCACCAACTGATATTGCGATCCTACAACCCTGAGCCTGCTATATCTCACGGGTTTGCAGTGGCCTTATACCATCTTCAAACATTGCTACACAATTTGGCTTCGTTCCACCATGTGTTTGTGTTCGACACCAATTAGTAGCGACATTCCCAATGCGTGATTCGGGAAGCTGAATGCTTCGTTAAGTGTGATTAGGTGTGTGTTGCATTGTAAGATATGATATATTTATCATCAGCACAGGCTGCAGTGTGCTTCAGCCCGACTAAGCCCTGCGTGTAACTGCTGATGGCACGCAGCTGATTTGCTGTTGGGGCTGTGCAATGCATCATAAATCAAACCCGGTCATTGTGTGGATGGCGTCCTGGTAGCAAAATTTTACATTGTAATAGTCGTAAGATCTTCACAAGGCCCGCCAGCATTTATTTCAGATCCTAGAAATAAAGGTCTAGGAACAAAGACGGGAGCAGCGCGTCACTTCCTGGTGGAGTTTGTAGTGAATGTTAGTTATTCGTACTAATCACATATATTACATATACCGATAAACCTAGCGGGACGCGATCCAATAATTGAGACCCGGTTATTAATATTCACGTTCAACTCGCTCTGAGTGCTGGGCTATTCGTAAATGTGTTTTTTTTTCGGCCGCACGAAGTGCACCTTGAATGCATTCCCCAGTGGGTGGTGGGGTGGCAAATGTCAGTGTCGGCGTTGCTTCCTCCTGTCGCCTGCCACAATATCATATAGCTCGTGGCCACGTTGTGTCACCAAGTATACTAACAAAACGCGTGCTTCTTCACAAGGCCACTTTTTATCAGAACCGCCTCAAGATCGCTGCTGCTGCCTCCTCTAATGAAGGTCGGACATCGATGTAACACCAGCATGTAAAATGTGTTCTTACACTCTCATGTTGAATATCCATTAATCTCAGCTTGATCTCCCATCTCCTCCGATGTACAGCCCTTATATATTTTCACGGCATTTTCTTGAAGGATGCTCAAATAAGTGTGATTAGGATCGCAAATAAAGTTGGCTGCACCGCCATTCTGCTACATCATGACGGAACTAGAACAACTGCATTCCGATACGCCATAGCAAAACCAGAATAGCTGAATCACCATTCCGATACACCAAACCAAAACTAGAATGGCCGTATCACCATTCTGCCGCAACGCAAAGGAAAAAATGTCAGACTATTGCCGTCTACTGCCGTGATGCAGTAGTGACACATAGTTTGTCAATTGGAAACAAGCATCACGTCAAGTTATCAACGTGTCCTCTGCAGCGACATTTCACCTCTGACGTAATCTATCGTCAGCTGTTGCTCGTACACTCAATTGAGACATCTCATCTCTGACGTAAGCTATCATCAGCTACTGACCGCACACCGTCTGCGTCGGTTTCCTGTCATATCTTCCGTCTGTCATGCTTCCGAAAAAAGCATGGCAGACGGAAGATATGGCAGGAATCATCTACCATCATGCCATCATTCGTCATCTTCCATGATTCCGAAAGGTCATCTTACAACGGATGCGACCCGCTCATCTTTAACCATTGGCTTGGCTGACCTTGACATCCAGGCTGGCTGTGTCCCGGTGGGTGTGATTAGACTGGTGAATTATTACTTCATGTTTAGCGGTTGGTGCAGTGACCTAGTTACCGTTAGTACTGTGGAGCATGCTGTAGCAGAGTGTAGAGTACGTTTTCTGTGATGGATTGCTGAGCCACGTTTCGGATGTTCAGTCATGAAAATCCGCTGAGAGCCGGTGGCAGACTTGAACAGATCACTCAGAATTCACGACAACGCCTCAGCGGTCCATGTAAACATCGAGCGATCTTGATTGATTATGGGTTGAAGGGCTTGCCGATTACAGGGTCATTTGGCGCTATGGAGCGACCTTCAAAACAAGCGTAGTTTTGATAGGCAAATTGTGCCCAGTTTGATTCTACCTCCAAATGACACGAATCTATTCTAATTTATACAGCTAATGGACGGTTATCTGTAATTATTCAATGACTAGAATTACCGCAAAGCACCGCGTTCCTACCAAATGATGGCAACGCTTGACTGGTGTAATAAATGCCGCTATTAAACGACCATTTACATCATGGCTATGTTCAGCATCCAAAGTACGAATTTGTTTCTTAAGCATAGTTGGGATGCTAGGGTTACGGGCGTGCAGATGAATGCATGCAGACTTTAGTAGCCAGATTAAAAGATTCAAAAAGTGGCCCATGCTGCAGCCAGTTCTCAGGCAGCTCAGTAACGGTAGCGGGTTATTCAGTCCGACGACACTGGGTAGATAGACGATGGGCATGTCTCCAGAGTCTGGCCAGTCAAGGCTGGGGAGGCCAGCTGGTGATGAGGTTGACGGCTTACGATGGATAACTGACACTGTCAAGACGAACAGAAGATTATTGATGAGATTGAGGAATGCAGATTTCACTGATGACTAAGGAGGTGTAAATTGCACAACTAACAGACTAACAGACTCCTCCAATGTTTCTTGTCTCCTGACTCCTGACTCCTGTCTCCTGTCTCCTGTCTCCTGTCTCCTGTCTCCTGTCTCCTGTCTCCTGTCTCCTGTCCCATGTCTCATGTATCCTGTCTCCTGTCTCCTGTCTCCTGTCTATGTCTCCTGCCTCTGTCTGGTGTCTTTGTCTCTGTCTCCTGTCTCTTCCTCATGTCTATGGCTTATGTGTCTGAGTTTGGTCTGAGTTGAACAGTAGGATCAAGGTGTAATATAATTAGCGTCTATTGCACAAAGCTGCCAAAAATATGTCAAAAAATACAAATATGTATAATTCGGTTACACCACCTTCCGCCGCCCGGACTGCATGCATGACTCCGGTGCATATTGTTTCGGTTTGTTCCACTGCATAACGCTAGTGAGGCTGTCCAGTGCATCAACAACCTGTTTTTTTTATTCAGTGCTGTTGCAACGATATCTACATGAGTATTCTTGAACTAGGATAGCACCAAAACACCATAGTGTCATCATCGCTCTGCTCAAAGTAATCCGATCAGAGGAGTTTTGTCAGGCACGGTCTCGTCTCGCTTCTCGCCAGAGTCAGTTCTTTAGCAGAGGCCATCTGGCTCAAACGCCAGGATATCCCACTGGCGCGGTGGTGTAACTCCATTAGAGACAGTCCTCCAGCAGAGGTCATCTCCCACAGACACCAGGATATCCCACTGACTATCCCACCGACCCCGAGAGGCCACACAGGACTTGAGCCGCCGCACTGCCCCCGTCTCCTTCGGTGACACTACGGAGCAGAAGCCGCGGCGGCGCTCTGAGGTGGAGCGGCCACGCCTCGTCAGCTCGCCCGTGCGGTGAACCCCACTCGCCGTGCTCCGCTCAGCCGTCTCATCGGCCGCCGGCTCGGCCGGCCCTTCGGCGATGGTCGGCGACCCCATCACGTGCGCTCCAGCGGCGCCACAGGTCCCCGAGACCAGGCTAGGTCGGCGGGCGGGGTGACGTCGCAGAGCTTCACGTATGGCCGTGTAGCCAATCCGCGTCGACCAGTGACGTCACACAGCCGTACTCCTGACCGCGGCACCAGTCCGGGGTCGCCAGTGGTGTTAGAAAAGCGTACACAAGACCGGGGCACCAGTCCGGAACCCCCAGTGGCGTCATAAAAACGTACACAAGACCGTGGGACCAGTCCGGGGCCGCCAGTGGTGTTACAAAAGCGTACACAAAACCGTGGCACCAGCCCGAGGCCGCCAGTGGCGTTAGAAAAGCGTACACAAGACCGTGGCACCAGCCCGGGCCGGACAGTCGCTCTTCACCACCGCGGTGTCAACACAGACGACATCCGACCGGCGGCAGTCGGTGACGGCCACGTGGTGTGGCAGCGCACGCAGACGCCAGACGTGTCGGCCGACGTCGGGTCGACTGGCCCGCCGCCGGTCACCGGACGGGCAGAGCCACGCACACGCCAGAACGGCCTGGAGCGCGCCGCACCACTGCGCTCCAGCTGGCGAGACGTGGCCGGCCGGCAGACCAGGACGACGCAGCACGTGTCGGCGAGGACCTCCTCCAGCGAGGACAGTCAACGGCGGCGCCAGTCCTCCGGCGGCGAGAACGTGCGTCAGCTGCGTAAGTCATCCACGGACGAGAACGTGCGTCAGCTGAGCAAGTCATCCACGGACGAGAATGTACGCCAGCTGAGCAAGTCATCCACGGTTGAGGATGTTCGCCAGCTGCGTAAGTCATCCACGGACGGGGACGTTCGCCAGCTGCGTAAGTCATCCACGGACGGGGACGTACGCCGACTGGTGGCCGCCGGCGATCGGCGCGACGAGAGCCCGTCGGCCACGACGGCGACACCTACCAGCCGCCAGCGGAGGCGGGCGCCGCCGCACCGCCGCTCGAGCTCGCTCACCAGTGACCTTGATACCAGTGACCAGAATATTATCACAGTTCGCAGATTTGATATTTTCCTTATAGATATATGGATATATGAGAAATATAAGACACGGCATATCTAGAAGATTGAATGAATGGCTACTGCATTACGCTAGCCCAAAGACATTGCCAGACTTTTTGCTACCGTCCCCTTCCCTCTCTTATTGTGTTTTTTTTTATATCTCGAAAGTCGCTGCCGCTACCAAGCTAGCATTTTGAGTGTCTTCATTGAACAGCTGGGCTATATTTTTTCTTCAAAACATTGTATTCAAGGTCGTTGCAGGTACCGTCAACACGAGTCATATTTACAAGGACCGGCGTCATATTGCACGTGTATGACGACGTGAAGTCATGTCGCCACTGAATTCATATTCAGCGCTCAATTTTACTACTGCATGATCGCCACCGTGACGCGCGCCAACGAAGCTGCTCAGCTGACCTGAACCTGACCTGACCTGAGCCTGACCTGACCAGAAGTGATTGTCGACTACTGCACCGTGGCGCTCGCCGTCGGTCGTGCTCAGCTGACCTGTAGTGAGCTCGGGCGCGCGGCAAGGCTGGCTGGCGTCGGCGTTCCCCGTGCCTGTGTCCCTTAAGATTGTCGTTTCGTGTCTGCGGACACCGATGATTGCACCTCAGCCGATGTATTTGGCTGTGACCTGGCGGTAACCATTGCTGAGTGAGGAACTAAGTCATCATCTACCATGCAACTAATATCGGATCGTTAATCGCCGGCGTTGCCCGCGGACCAACTTGCATAGATAACACCTCAATATAATAGCCGAAAACTTATGGATGCGTGACCATGTTGAAAACTGAATGGTGAACTCAATCGCACGGTAGATCAAACGACGCAATGCCCAGGAAAATCTGCAGGGTGGACATGTGGCTTTTTATTAAGTATATTTGAGGATAAAAGTGGCGCCATAGATTAGCCTATTAATAGCAGGCTATCCAGGGCTGGGTGTTGAAGTCTATGGTGCTTTGTCCAATGATTAGTAAGCGTGCTTATTTGCAGTTTTTGCGCACATATCTTTCTGACGCTATGGATGGATGGGAATCCTGGGTGTTCGCTTACACCCATGATCGTAGTAACGCAGAGGCGCTGCCACGGGGAGGGGAACCCACGGGGAGGGAACCCGCCCCTCGATTTGTATAAAATGACACTAAATTGATACGAAATTTTGAAATTTGCACTTTGCCAAACGATACACATTCGGTGCTCCTCGCATGTCAAAGGAGTTCGTACTGAATCTCTTTTTAGCGTCGGCCACCTCCCCCACCTACGACAATTCTAGTTTCCCCATTGCTGATGTATGTGGTTGTGACCGAGTGGTGACTTTGCAGGGTATTAACCTTGGTCACCAATTATCTATTCAGCTGATAACGAATTGCTGGTCGGCAGTGTTCCTCTTAGGTTGTCTTGCAGGAAGGGAAGTCTTAATCCGGTTGATGATCGAGCACAAGGAATGCATTAAGAAGTTGAAGAGCTGGATGAACTCAATGACCCCTTGTCAGGGGCCTCTCCAACTTCCAGGGACCTTTTCAGTCCTTGACAGTCTTTCTGCATTCAAGGACCTCTGACTCTAACGAGACGGATGTGGCACAAACCGTAAGACGGCCTGAGCCACATCCGTCGGCCCAAGGGCACTTTCTGACGACCCGAGGTCATCTTCGGCAACCGGGGCTCATTTTGTCATCTCAGAGGCTGTCTTTAAAGACATTGTTAGGCCGGAGACCCCTTCTCAAAATTATGTCCCCTCATCATGCCTCAGTTTGCCCCCCCCCCCCCCGTCTTCGGCTTCGGCTCCACCATCGTCTCCTGGACCCTTCATATTGGCTCGGGGACTCTTCCAACGATCCGAAGTTCCGAAGGGTCCTTCTCCTAAAGCACGGGGTACCTTTCGTCGGTTCAGTGGCTCTTCACGTCGGCCCAGGGGACCCTTTTTGGACTCCTGTGCCTGCGCATTAATGGTCCCTTGCGGGCCCCCAAGGTGGTAGTCTGGAGAGCCCTTGGACTCCCAGAGGGTAACTGCCCCTTTGCCCTTAATCCCCCCACCCCACTGGAGACGCAACTGGGTTAAGCTCTATTTAAAATATATCTTTAAAGTTCTTTGCTTGAGGCAATTAGCTTTGAATATCTTTTCCTTCAGCGTCCCTTCGAAGATAAACAGAAACCCTCAAGAAAACCCAAAAGGTTCATGAAGAATGAAGGTAAAAAGGAATTGCATGTGATGAACATATATTTACCTTTGTGACAGTAGTATGGGCATTCACATATGGCTCCCCTTATGTTTCTTTTAGTATGGATACCAACATATCGCCTACGTTTCACGTATTCGTCATTCACATACTGTTTGAAATGAAACACTTGATTTTTGTTAATATGAAGCAAATCATCGTGCTCAAACGGCATACTAAATCAGTTAAGTTCAGGTTCTTGTATTAACACGCGCCATGGAGGGCCTCGGAAAATTACGCGCACTGGAGTGGGGCGGATTCCGCCCCCACCCCCCCTAAGATCTCGGCTCCTACTGAGGCTAGAGCAACGAAATTCGCAGGGTGGATGGGCACGATAGTGATCTCTACTGTGTGCAAATTTCATGACTTTAGGGGTCAGTATCTTCAAGGTCAAATGAGGTCAAAATAGCAAAATGTCCTGGTTTTGTGTGGATTGGCTTGTCATTGTTATGGATCGCTGTCATTGTGTTTAAATGCTCCAAAATTGGCACTAATGATGTTTTGAACATTACTAATGATGCAATACAGATGCCAGATCCGCCATTTGACCTCAGGTCACCTATATAGGAGCACTTTAGCAGGTCATTACCTGCTCCAGTTACCGGAACAGGCCTGCCCACCCGACTGCTCTGTTGGGCGGTTCGGCACAATCGGCTTCGCAAAGAAAGGAGTGAAATACATGAATAAAGCATGGAAACGCTTAGGCACACAATGACAAACAGTATATTTCAGGATGTGTAGGGAGTAACATGTAAAGTGACATATATTGCATGACAGTCATTTGCATTTTGACAATATTCCAGTTGACCAATCTTGGTTCTATTAACCTGTCATGAACTTGACCTGACTTCACCTCGGCGACCTAACATAATTTTTTTAATTATACAGCATAGCAAAATGCATCAAACAAGTCGCTAGTGTTGTCAAGAACAGTTCCCTTTTGCCAATATGCGGGAAGGCATCAGCGCCGATTTTTGTGGTCTGGAGCTGCGAATTGACTTTACTTTAACGGCCAATAACTTGAAAAGTTCTTGGCCGATTTTCATTTTTCTTGCTTTAAACAATGCGCCGATGATTTCCAAGGAGGTACTAAAAATTGCGCATATTGGCCGGTATAATATGGAGTTATATACGAAAAATCGGAGGAGTGGGCTGATTTCGCCATCCCCTCCAGGCCGTGTGTTAACCTGTCATGAACTTGATTTGACTTGACCTCGGTGACCTGACATGACTTTGAAACAATATAGCATAACAATATACATCAAACCACTGCGCAGGGCATCTTCTGGCGCTCCACAGCCGATTGTGTCTCCAAGGCGTGGGCAGCTTCATGATGCCTTTAAGCCAGCATACGGTGCCTTTAAGCCAGCATACGGTGCCTTTGAGCTAGCGTACGGTGCTTTTAAGCCAGCATATGGTGCCTTTAAGCCAGCATATGGTACCTTTAATCCAGCATACGGTGCCTTCATGCCAGCATATGGTGCCTTCAAGCCAGCATACGGTGCCATTAAACCAGCGTACGGTGTCCTTCGGAGCATACAGTGCTCTTCCGGGCATATGGTGCCCTTCGGAGGATATGGTGCTCTGCAGGACATATTGTGCTCTTCTGGCATACGGTGCCTTCAAGGCAGCGTATGGTGCTTTCAAGCCAGCATATGGTGCCTTCAAGCCATCATATAGTGCCTTCAAGCCAGCGTATGGTGCCCTTCGGAGCATACAGCTCTTCGGGGCATATGGTGCCCTTCGGGACATATGGTGCCCTTCGGGGCATATGGTGCCCTTCGGGGCAAATGGTGCCCTTCGGGGCATATGGTGCCCTTCGGGACATATGGTGCTCTTCGGCATATGGTGCCCTTCGGGACATATGGTGCTCTTCGGCATATGGTGCCCTTCGTGGCATTTGGTGCCCTTCGGGGCACTTCGGGGCAATTGGTGCCCTTCGGGCATTGGTGCCCTTCGGGCATTGGTGCCCTTCGGGCATATGGTGCTCTTCGGCATATGGTGCCCTTCGAGACATATGGTGCTCTTAGGGGCATTTGTTGCCCTTCGGGGCATTTGGTGCCCTTCGGGGCATATGGTGCCCTTCGGGGCATATGGTGCCCCGCTTACGGAGCGAGCGAGGACATGCGCTGAAGGCGCAGTGCAGTGAGAATATCCGTACATATCAGTCATAGGCTCATTGTCTGAAGCGGCCGTACAGGTAAGTGCCGGTAAGAATATATGCAGAGCAAAACCGATTTTGGACGTGATACTTTTAGTAACTTGCATGAATAGCCTCAGCCGGAAAAGCGCCATCACTGCCTTAGAGTGAATGCGTGAGCCTTGAATGCAAACTTTCATCAACGCCTTGGTCATTTCGCAAATACTTTGGTCATTTGCCATCCGGTGCAGATGGCAGATGACTAGCGTGGTTGCGGTGCAAGGTTATGCTGCGGTTAAGCTGTCCGCACGTGGAGCTGCCGCCACGTGCCCCTTTCTTTGAACGATTGTCGCGATGAAAGTTGATGCGTCTTAAAATAAAAACTGTAGACCTAGCTCTCAGTGAGAAAACAGAACGCGAAGGGCACTGCAGTGAAAGAAGGGTCATTACGATGTCAACTGCGTCACGACTCGGCCGGGAGGGGTCGATCTGGGCTGAGCCGCTCAAGTCAGCTGGTATGTACCATATCCAGGAGAGTGAAGTCGCCCTGACTTCTCCCTCGCTCGCAATCAGAACCTGACGCATGAACAACTGCATTGACTGCAATGACTATGTGCATTCATGTTTGGCTGCAATGCATTTTGATGGGATTAGCTTCCTGTGGTATGTCCCCTCTCTCAGCTTAGTGCTGCGGA
This sequence comes from Imbricaverruca yamaguchii, assembly GCA_034440575.1. Taxonomy (NCBI): domain Eukaryota; kingdom Metazoa; phylum Arthropoda; class Thecostraca; family Neoverrucidae; genus Imbricaverruca; species Imbricaverruca yamaguchii. The sequence continues at coordinate 284,986 of JAOTOL010001647.1, read as the reverse complement.
AGGTGCATTTAATTACAGCAATCAGGGGATGCAAAGAACACTGCCCTAACCGTGTCCCAAGATCAACAACGGTCCTCACACTGTCAACGGTCCTCACACTGTGTAAGCATTACTCACTGCGACCTCATGCCTTTCGATGCAAACGCCGAATAGTCCGATAGAAGTGCGCAGCTCAGCGCAAGAGTTAATGTGTTTACGTTTGATCAGGTAGCCGTTTTAGTCGGCGTCCTTCCTAACTTTGCCACCGTGTCGTTGTATTGTCAACTACCGGCTACACGGTTCGTGAGGAAATTTGCCATATATTACACTATAGGTGACATTCTGAAGTTAGTTGGAAGTTACGCGTAAGGAACACTTGATGTTAAACATAGCCCAGAAGGACTTCATAGCCAATATTCGCATCGATCACTCTTCTCACGTAACAATCAGTAGCTTGAACGAACACGATCGTCTTAATGATCAACATCGTACGTGTATCCTGCTGACCTTGGCTTACAAAACCAGCCGTAATTGTATCACTCGAATTCTGTCCCAGATATGCGAATCACATCCATTAGAGCCGTCCCAAGCCGAGACGGCTGGCCGGCGTATCAGTGGGCAGCTTCATCGACACCTTGCAGTTTGCTCCGCGGCGTGGCCGGCCCGGGCGACCCCCCAGCAGTGACGGCCGGCTTCCTCTGGCGGCTCTCCCTGGCCGGCGACCGGAGCCTGGCGAGAGCGAGCGACACGACGCCGCCGTCGGGTCGACCGTCGGCGCCCAGCAGCGGCCGGCCAGGCTGTGCCGGCGCGCGCTGCCGTCGCACCAGCCGGCCAGTGACCGTCTTGCCCAGCTGGGCGGTGCAGTCCGGCTCGGGCCGGCCCTCCCACCACACCACGTGGTGGCTCTCGCTGCCGGCGTCGCTCGACACCTCGCTGCTGCCCAGGTCGCTGGTGAGCGAGCTCGAGCGGCGGTGCGGCGGCGCCCGCCTCCGCTGGCGGCTGGTAGGTGGCGCCGTCGTGGCCGGCGGGCTCTCGTCGCGCCGATCGCCGGCGGCCACCAGTCGGCGTACGTCCCCGTCCGTGGATGACTTACGCAGCTGGCGAACGTCCTCGACCGTGGATGACTTGCTCAGCTGGCGTACATTCTCGTCCGTGGATGACTTACGCAGCTGGCGAACGTCCTCGACCGTGGATGACTTGCTCAACTGGCGTGCATTCTCGTCCGTGGATGACTTACGCAGCTGGCGAACATCCTCGACCGTGGATGATTTACGCAGTTGGTGCGCGTTCTCGCCGCCGGAGGACTGGCGCCGCCGTTGACTGTCCTCGCTGGAGGAGGTCCTCGCCGACACGTGCTGCGTCGTCCTGGTCTGCCGGCCAGCCACGTCTCGCCAGCTGGAGCGCAGTGGTGCGGCGCGCTCCAGGCCGTTCTGGCGTGTGCGTGGCTCTGCCCGTCCGGTGACCGGCGGCGGGCCAGTCGACCCGACGTCGGCCGACACGTCTGGTGTCTGCGTGCGCTGCCGCACCACGTGGCCGTCACCGACTGCCGCCGGTCGGATGTCGTCTGTGTTGACACCGCGGTGGTGAAGAGCGACTGTCCGGCCCGGACTGGTGCCACGGTCTTGTGTACGCTTTTGTAACGCCACTGGCGGCCCCGGGCTGGTCCCACGGTCTTGTGTACGTTTTTCTAACACCACTGGCGGTTCTGGACTGGTGCCACGGTCTTGTGTACGCCTTTCTAACGCAACTGGCGGCCCCGGGCTGGTCCCACGGTCTTGTGTACGTTTTTCTAACGCCACTGTCGGTTCCGTACTGGTGCCGTGATCTTGTGTACGGCTGTTTGACGTCGGAGGTCGATGCGGATTGGTCACACGGCTTGGCGTGTAGTTCTCTGACGTCACTGTTGTCTTCTGGCCGCTGCCGCCACTTCGTGTATCTTTATGTGACGTCACCCTTCTCTCCCGACTGTTTGTGAACTCCCGGATGTCGACTGGAGCCGACTTTTGCCGTTTATGCGACGCTACTGGCTGCTGCAGTTTGTCCACTGGGGCGGACCTCTGACGTGAATGCGACGTCATCTCCTCAATGGCCGCGGGCACGGTCAGGGAGGTGAGGAGATTGAGCGAGTTTCGCCGGTGTGTCGGCGCCTTGCGACACGAGACGGTCGCTGTGCTGGCGCGACGTGACGGGCGGGTCCCCATCTGACCGGAGCACGAGGCCCACTTATGTGGGATCACGGCAGCCGGGTGGGGTGTGGAGGACACTGCTAGCATAACCGACTGCTTCCTGACTGGGACCACGGCAACCGGATGGGGTGTGGACGATACAGCTGGCATAACCGACTGCTTCCTAGGTAGGACCACGGCAACCGGATGAGGTGTGGATGATACAGCTGGCATGGCCGACTGCTTCCTGGCCGACATTTTCCTCTCCGGAACGGATGGCGGTGCCTTGGTTCTCGTCGCCAGCGGTTGATGCCTTGCAGATGTCAAGATGTGGCACTCCTCGGCCGCTGGCCGGATGTTGTTGCATGGGGCAGCTTCTTGTATAGGGGCATCGGCACGCCGTAGTTTTTCAGTGTGATACGGAAGTTCCTTGATTTGATCGTGTTGTGCATTGGCATTGCAGTCCAGGACATTGTTTAGTACTAATTCCTGTACATCAGATTGTAATAAACTTTCCTCAGTACGTTTATCTCTTTTGGTTGCTACAGATACTGCAGTTTGCGTCGAGCATGCCTGGAGGGGTTCTTGGACGTCGGGATCACACGATCGGACCTTTTCAGAAAGTTGAATCTGCTCTGCTTCCGTTTTCTTGCCGCTGTCTTCGCACAGTCTTGTTAGCACATCAGCTTCGTTGCTGGTGACACCACCAACTGTTGTCTGGCTTTGCTCATCTGGCGACGTCGACGAGAGTTCCTTTGTGGAATTGCGCCGTGTTTTCTCAGGTCGTGCGACCGCATCCGACCCCTGCTGGGTGGAGACTGTTCTCACCGCAGCTGCTTTGACCTTATTGTCCTCACCCGGTCTGGTGTCCTGCTGCTCCGTGGCGCGTCGGATGGTGCAGCTATGCTTGCTGCTGCTGCGACGCAGAGATGATCGCCAGTCGAGCGGCTCTGCGGCCTGGCTCGAGCTCTTCCTGCGGTCCCGCACTGGCGGCGCTGGCGTCACTTCCAGGCTGTGGCAGCTTCCACCCAGCGCTGCTGCCACCTGACTCTGATACATGTCTCGCACCCTGAACGAGTTGACACGCTCCAGAGGCGGTGCGGAGAGTGGGCCGGCACCCTTCCAGGGCGGCCGGCTGGCCACTCGGTCCGTCAGACGCGACATGTCCGCGCGCAGACACAACGGGAACGCGTCGACAGACTTGGCCAGACCGAACTGCAGGTCGCACAGACGCTCGCGCGACTTTGAGATGTTCTTCTTCAGGTTGCTGTTGTTGACCTTGAAGGAGAGCACCTCACGGCTCTTGGAGATGGAGCGGCGCAGTGTGACACGTTGTGGCTCTGCGCCGTCGGGCACGGATAGGGTGATGAGAGGCGACGGTGGTGGTGGTGCGGCAGGCGGCCGCAGCCAGCGGTGCTCCTGACACTGATGAACTGAAGGACGATGCCTGGAAGAAGAAAAACCGGCATCACGCATCGTAGGTAGTTAATATTAATTCCATGAAATAAAATAACCGAGCATTTGAAGCTAGCCGCCGAATACAACAAACGCCCACACACTGGTCCACGAGCCCATGAATAAATCATAGCCATTCTGACTCAAGGAAAGATCCTCATTACGTCACGTTATGTGTTGAACGCGAGTGTTTTTTTCGAAAGGCGGAAGTATCGACGACGTTATGCCGACGTACTAATGCACGCCGGCATAGCTTCGACAACAGCTTATCGATGAAACGCCTCGGTTTCCTGATGCCGTTTGAAAATGCAGGTTTTGCCGGATACGGTGGTGATGTGCCTTTCTCGTTGGCTATAAATAGGAGAAATTGCACGCAATTCACCGCAGTGTCGTCGCTTACATCGGACCTGATTCAAACTTTGACACGGCTCTTTGTTAGCGCTCAACACCAGTGAGACGAAGCCTGAGGAGGTTTACTCCCATATATATGAGAATGAAATTCATATGACCCCCCTTTTCCCGGCTGGTCTGGCTTGACACCATCACGCTCTCGAACTTAAGACGGAGTGAAACAAATTACGGCTTCTAATGCTGTAACAAAATAACTGTTATTGCTTCCAAATTACAACGGTCGTGTCGGGTCCGGTAGGGTTGGCTCGGAATGGTCCAAGCCGGGTCGTGTCGGGTCGGGTCGGGTCGGGTCGGGTCGGTTCTGGTCGGGTCGGGACGGATCGGGACGGGTCGGATCGATCGAATCTGATCGGATCGGATCGGACCGGGTCGGGTCTGGTCAGGTCGGGTCGGGTCGGGTCGGGTCGGGTCGGGTCGGGTCGGGTCGGGTCGGGTCGGGTCGGGTTGGGTCGGATCTGGTCGGGTCGGGTCTGATCAGGTCAAGTCGGATGTGATCGGATCGGGTCAGATCTGATCTGGTCGGGCTGCATTGAGTCGAGTCGAGTCGAATAGAGTCAGGTCGGGTCGGGTCGAGTCTGGTAGAGTCGGGTCGGGTCGAGTCGCGTCGTGTCGGGTGAGATCGCACAAGCGAAGTATTGTCTACATAAACATGGGAGTAGATTTGCTCGAGCTGAGACTGTGTTCGTGATCAGATAGGACGGGGCTGTTCTCCGACTGGACTGGACTTTACATCCCAAGAGTAACCATGAAGCTGCAGCCCTACTTATCAAGGCTGGCGTGTTCTGATCACTGTGCATCCGTCACAGGCCCAGTCAGTTCCAATTACAATGCATTAGTTTAGTAAAGAAGCATGAGCAGGTACTATTTAAGTCTGACATTGGCATTTATTTGTGACACGATTGCACTATTGGCGTGTCATGGCTTCGTCAGGCCAGGTGAGGCTTCTTCAGGACGAGCCTTCCGACCACCAGCCAGTTTCGAGCACCCATCAGGAGATATCCAGCCCCTGCTGTCCGCAGCTCTCCGCCCGGTACAGTGTGGCTGATCAGTCTAGTCGCTTGGTTAGCGGAGCCAAGCCAGACGAGTAGGGTCCCCAGACCCGATCGCGTTACCGCCTGCGGCCACCTTGCGAGGCTCGAAGTCCCACCTGGACTCCTTGACCAGGCAGCTGCGGATGAAGTCTTTGGCCGACTGCGAGACGTCTTCGAACAGCTCGTCGGGGAACTCCAGCTCGGCGGTGGCGATGTTGCGGAACGTCTCCGAGTCGGTGTCGCCGCCGAAAGGTGTGAAGCCCGTCAGAAGTACGTACGCCAGCACGCCCACCGACCTGGGAGTAGAGACTTTGTTGAATACGCATATATGTACCGATACTGAGGGTGCAGGAGTGGGCACGCCAGATCGCACACCAACCTGGAGACAGCGACTTTGTTGAATACGCACATATGTACTGATACTGAGGATATATGAGTGGGTTCGCCAGCTCGTCCACCGACCTGGGACGTGTGAGGAAAACACATATGATGTGAATGCGACAGGTACAGGAGTATGTCGACTACATCTCGCGCCCGGATAGTGGTAGTCGTATGTGAGAGATGCCATGAAATTCAACGAATGCCTAAGTACGCATGTCCAGTGGCCTGGGTAAGGTGCATACACACAGACGTATTTGACTGGCATGATATATGTGGGAACAATATCATGCCGCAATAACGAACTAGCGGTGCTGATATTAACACAAGCCTAATATTGACCTTTCCCTGTTATTTTGTGTCTCTCGCAAAACTGTCAACCTCAGGCCATGTAAGGTCATTGACCTGGCTCAGGTAAAACAGGATCGCCTCCAAAGATACTTGAGAATATATAACTCACATACATCGAGATATATTGACATGAAACTTGTCGTGTGAGTGTAATTGCACAGTACCTCCAAAAGGCATACCTCTGATTTTGTCAGATCACTGTCCTGAAGCCACTGCCAATTTTGGCCCTTTTTGGAACACTATTCCTATTTTTGCAATGCGCATGCCCGTCTGGCATCAGTTTTACCTTGGTATGCATGCAGACGCATTAGAAGTCCCTAATCCAATTTGATTGACTTCTATCGGGCGGCCCGGTGTTACGTCACGATAATGTGCGCAATGTGTGCTCGGCCTAGTTAGACATGACTGTCTTTATGGTCCATTTCTAGTCTCCATGGTCGAAACAGTGTCATAGTTCCAGCGTGCGATCCAAACTACCCTAATTTGTGGACATAAAATGTTTTTCAAGCACTAATTTTGTTCTCAGAAACCGATACAATATTTTCGAAATTATCCCAAAATAAAAAGCAATACCGTTGCCGGACCCTATTCGTCGAGAGCTTTCTGAGGGCACCAATTCGTGGTCGTTTGACGCTTAGTTTGGACATCAGGCTTTAATGATGCCGTCATTAAGGATCATTAAGGATGCCGTCACCAGTGCCCCCAACGACGTATGGAGGTGAAGGCCATGTGTAAATAAACAGCTATATGAGTACTTAGCACGTAGGCCAACGCACCGAAAGCCTGAAGGATCAAAAACATGGACGTAAATGCATGTACATATACAAAAGGAGCATGTGTACGTTGGATATCATGGGTATCCAAGGTGCCCTAGGCACACACGATGAGCATGCTATGCTGTGTAGTGGTCGTCTCCCGACTACATCACGTGACAATGTGGTACACAAGATGAGCGTGCTATGCTGTGCAGTGGTCATCTCCCGACTACATCACGTGACAATGTGGCACACAAGATGAGCGTGCTATGGTGTGTAGTGGTCATCTCCCGACTACATCACGTGACAATAAAAACTGCAGTGGTGTCTCCCGACTACATCACGACAAGTGGCACACAAATACGTCTATGCTGTGCAGTTGTCTCCCGACTACATCACGTGACAATGTGGCACACAAGATGAGCATGCTATGCTGTGTAGTGGTCATCTCCCGACTACATCACGTGACAATGTGGCACACAAGATGAGCGTGCTATGCTGTGTAGTGGTCGTCTCCCGACTACATCACGTGACAATGTGGCACACAAGATGAGCGTGCTATGCTGTGTAGTGGTCGTCTCCCGACTACATCACGTGACAATGTGGTACACAAGATGAGCGTGCTATGCTGTGTAGTGGTCATCTCCCGACTACATCACGTGACAATGTGGCACACAAGATGAGCGTGCTATGCTGTGTAGTGGTCGTCTCCCGACTGTGGCGCGTGACACGTGATGTGTTCGTGTGAGCACGACATAGCATCGAGATTCTGTGCAATTGAAGTATGGGTGCTGCATCAATGTGTAAAATTTTTCTATTGTGAATATTATTATGACAAGTAAGCCTTCTCTCCGTTCAATGCAAATGGTAGAAGGTCTCCGTGCATGACCTTTAATTTGATTGCATCAATATCACATCCAGCATCCATTCATTAGCCAGTCCGTTTCTTTCTTCTTGGTTACTCATGGATCTGTATTAACACATGTGTGCGGATTGTATATGGATGAAGTGATGCTCAATTATAACTCATTGGAAATGCAAATTTATTCACGCGTTGATGGCAAATGAATATGCAAATACATTACTAACGCAACATGTCATGGACAGTAAACGAAACAGTCTCCGGGATTTGGTGCTCCACTTAATGCTGGGCGTCGCGGACGGGCGTGATAGCCGGAGGGCAGCCGCACTGTTCGGCCGGCAGCCTGGCGCTCTGGGAATCCGGCGACTTGATGATCCGAAGGACCGACGGTCCGGTGGCCTGGCGGTCCGGAGGTCCGGCGGTCCGGCAGTCTGGCGGTCCGATGGTCCGGCTGTCCGGAGGTCCGGCGGTCCGGCAGTCTGGCGGTCCGATGGTCCGGCTGTCCGGCGGTCTGGCGGTCCGGAGGTCCGGCGGTCCGGCGGTCCGGCGGTCTGGCGGTCTGGCGGTCCGATGGTCCGGCTGTCCGGCGGTCCGGTGGTCCGGCTGTCCGGAGGTCCGGTGGCCCGGCGGTCCGGAGGTCCGACGGTCCGGCGGTCTGGCGGTCCGATGGTCCGGCGGTCTGGCGGTCCGATGGTCCGGCTGTCCGGAGGTACAGAGGTCCGGAGGTCCGGCGATCCGGCGCGAGCAGGTCCGCCTTTTCAGCTGTTGTGTATTCCTGGTGACCTTGGCACTGTGACGGGGCGCCGGCGTGGTCGGAGGCGTGACATCGATTATCCTGGTTTGGTGACGGGCGCGTGGGCTTGGCACGATGCCGGTACTTCACTGATGGTCTACTCAGGAGGTGCTGATGGTTTTAGAGACCGGTGGTGCGTTATCTCATTCTCAATTCCACGATGAAATTATACTGTGAATTTCATGGTTATGAAATGCCATCCATTGGAGCACCCAGAGACATCAGCTGTCAGGTTTATTGAGAGACCCGTCTTCGGTTTTCCTCCAGTGGTCCGACTGCTGAGGCCGGATGGCCAGAATGGGCGGCGTTAGATTAAATGGCAATTGCTAGCGGAAACGAAATGCAGCTTTGCGAAACCTATAACCGGAAGTGCAAAGAATTTGCACAGCAACCAGGAGTGCGCCGGAGGGTGATGCTCTGTGCCGATGTATATTTAACAACAGTCAGCAGTCTGCCGGTGGGTGATGCAGGATAGCACTCCGTGTGCATATGTGTATCCAACAGCAGCCAACAGCAGCCAACAGCAGCCAACAGCAACCAACAGCAGCCAACAGCAGCCAACAGCAGCCAACAGCAGCCAATAACAGCCAACAGCAGCCAACAGCAGCCAACAGCAGCCAACAGCAGCCAACAGCAGCCAACAGCAGCCAACAGCAGCCAACAGCACACAACAGCAGCCAACAGCAGCCCAACAGCAGCCAACAGCAGCCAACAGCAGCCAACAGCAGCCAACAGCAGCCAACAGCAGCCAACAGCAGCCAACAGCAGCCAACCAGCCAACAGCGTCAACGCAGCCAACAGCAGCCAACAGCAGCCAACAGCAGCCAACAGCAGCCAACGGCAGCCAACAGCGCCAACAGCAGCCAACAGCAGCCAACAGCAGCCAATAACAGCCAACAACAGCCAACAGCAGTCAATGACAGCGAACAGCAGCCCACAGCAGCCAACGGCAGACAACAGCAGCCAACAGCAGCCAACAAGGTCAGTTGTACGGCCGGTGTTTTCGACTGCATTCTTTCTGAGGCGCGTTGCAGTGGTTCCCATGGGGTGGCGTGGCTTGTTGGGTATGCCTGTGCTACACGGATTGTTCGGCGCGATATCACGCCCGCTGGCCGTCCTCATGCAGTCGGATTAGTCCACCACTATCACCAGTGAGCTCGACACAGTGGCAGCCTCCCAGGTCATGTGTAACTTTCTACCGGTGGCAGCCTGACACAGCGCTCGACACAATGGTATCAAGCCCGGCCATGTGTAAGTTGCTACGATCGGCAGCCTAACACAGACCGCCGGTTTTGTATTGTATCACAAAGGTGGCGAAACTATAAGCCTGGCAGCGTATTAGGTATGTGCATGCACATGTACATATACTCACTCCACAACAGTTTGATGCAAGAGAGCCAAGTGTTGCAGGGGAGGTAACGCGAATCCGACAGCGTTCTCATGCTACCATGGCATAAAAGTGATATAGATTGATGTAATATAGACAGTATAGTGCTATAAGTCGCTCAGGGTGAGCAACATATGCACGTCGTATTGCTGTTCAGGTGACCGGAGAACGGTTCGCTTTTTTCAGCATTCGCTGTTGCTTGAGTTCGAGCAGTCGACCGTCTACCTGGCTGCGGCTTAGCGTCTTTGGATCTGGTATTTTACAGTTCGCCTTGGGTGGAGTACGACAATATATATATATATATATATATATGTATATATATAGACGTATCAGGACTAATATACGTATCTATGTGCGGGTGTGTGTGCTTTTGTGCGCGTGCGAGCGTACGTTCGTGCGTGCGTGCGTGTTTTTTTTAAGAATGGGGACGTATTGCATCCAATCGCCACCTTCCTGGCCGGGAATGTTTGAACAGGTGATATGTGGCCAAGGTACAAATACGTGCCAACATGCCATGACTCAGTGTCATGGTGTAACGTAGTATTGCACGAATGTTCCATTTACGAGGCACGAAGCTATACAACTAAAAACGCATTTCTTGTGTGCGTTGGTCATGCAAGAGGTACGCCAAAGTTGAACTCCTTGTAATTGTTTATTTTTCTGGCAGGACTAACCAAAACCGGCACTAAACATCTTCCAACTTATCCCGACATGTTTCTCCCGACACCTTCATATTTCTTTCGGCGCCAAACATTTTCCTATTTTTTTAGGCACTAAACATTTTCCTATTCTTCCCAGAGCTAAGTACCTTCGTATTTCTCACGGCGCTAAACACCTTCCTATTTTCCCGGCACCAATCATTTATGTATTTCTCCCAGAGGTAAGGAGCCTACTCTTTTTCCCGGCCATAAGTATTTTGCTATTTCTTCCAGCACTAAACATTTTCCTACATCACCTGACACTAAATATCTTCATATTTCTCCGCGCACTAAACACCTTCTTACTTCACCCGGCACTTCGCACTTTCCTACTTCATCCGACACCTTCCTATTTCTCCCGACATTAAACACCTTCCTGTTTCTCTCAGCGCTACACACCTCCCTATTTCCCAGGCACTAAACACCTTCCTATTTTCCGGACATGGACAAGTGAAGCATTCACCAAATACAACAATGTCGGTCTCCGCCACATTGGAGCTCCATAATGAAATGCAATCTTGCATGTGGTCCCTTCTCGGCGGAGGTGTCTTGGCCCGCAGTTTATTGGCTGCCCCCAAGGCACCCTCCCCCCCCGAAGGTGCGCGTAGATGGCGAGAACTGGACGGCGAGCCAACGGATAGACTTCCAAGGCTCGCCTGACAGTGTACTTCCAATGGACGTGCGGCCTTGAGCCCAGGTCCAGGACAAAAACAGCCAGCTGCACTGATAATGTTGCCACAGCCGGGCCAGAATTTATCGAAGTGTCGAGCGAGCTGTCGGAATGTCACCGCTGTGCATGGCGAAGCATCAATCACACGAGCGATAAGCATAGAGTAAGCCCAGCTCAGCATGCTCGTCGTAATTGCGTCTAGTTCCGTGTCCATGTAATTGCGACAACTAACATACTGCGATTCGGTTTAGCTGAGTCACCATTGCGGAAGTGTCAGGCGAAGTGCTACGACTGTACAGCTCACGTTCAGTTTCCATCGGTAGCGCTTGAGTGACAATCGCTGTAACAGTGTATCCCCGCGAGTCGAACACAATCCCAGCTAAGTACAGGATTGGGTAACAGGTTCTGAGCGATGCAACTTACTCGGATATTCATCATTGTAGATGTGCATCTGTAAAATATGTGCGACCATTTGTGGGTACTAATTAATGTAATGCAAGAAGTGTGTATTCAGCCATCTGGCATGCATGATGAGCACTTGGTGCTGTTAAAAATAACTCCAATGGGTGTCGGGATGGCTGTGGATGTGTGTCGGACTGGCTGTAAATGTGTGTCGGGCTGGCTGCGGATGAGTGTCGGGCTGGCTGCGGATGAGTGTCGGGCTGGCTGCGGATGAGTGTCGGGCTGGCTGCGGATGAGTGTCGGGCTGGCTGTGGATGAGTGTCGGGCTGGCTGCGGATGAGTGTCGGTCTGGCTGCGGATGAGTGTCGGGCTGGCTGTGGATGAGTGTCGGGATGGCTGTGGATGTGTGTCGGGCTGGCTGTGGATGAGTGTCGGGCTGGCTGTGGATGAGTGTCGGGCTGGCTGTGGATGAGTGTCGGGTGGCTGTGGATGAGTGTCGGGCTGGCTGTGGATGAGTGTCGGGCTGGCTGTGAAATGTGTGATGTGTGTCGGGCTGGCTGTGGATGAGTGTCGGGCTGGCTGTGGATGAGTGTCGGGATGGCTGTGGATGAGTGTCGGGCTGGCTGTGGATGAGTGTCGGGCTGGCTGTGGATGAGTGTCGGGCTGGCTGTGGATGTGTGTCGGGCTGGCTGTGGATGAGTGTCGGGCTGGCTGTGGATGAGTGTCGGGCTGGCTGTGGATGAGTGTCGGGCTGGCTGTGGATGAGTGTCGGGCTGGCTGTGGATGTGTGTCGGGCTGGCTGTGGATGAGTGTCGGGCTGGCTGTGGATGAGTGTCGGGCTGGCTGCGGATGAGTGTCGGCTGGCTGTGGATGAGTGTCGGGCTGGCTGTGGATGAGTGTCGGGCTGGCTGTGGATGAGTGTCGGGCTGGCTGTGGATGAGTGTCGGGCTGGCTGTGGATGAGTGTCGGGCTGGCTGTGGATGAGTGTCGGGCTGGCTGTGGATGAGTGTCGGGCTGGCTGTGGATGAGTGTCGGGCTGGCTGTGGATGTGTGTCGGGCTGGCTGTGGATGTGTCGGGCTGGCTGTGGATGTGTCGGGCTGGCTGTGGATGAGTGTCGGCTGGCTGCGGATGAGTGTCGGGCTGGCTGTGGATGAGTGTCGGGCTGGCTGTGGATGAGTGTCGGGCTGGCTGTGGATGAGTGTCGGGCTGGCTGTGGATGAGTGTCGGGCTGGCTGTGGATGAGTGTCGGGCTGGCTTTATGGAGCGACGTCCTATGTTAAGTGGGGCTGATGCGGATGCATCATAAGCCCACCACCTAATTGGATTCGTCCAACAACCATTCGAGTGCAACCCGCACAACCTTGAACTATACGCGGGGAAAGCGAGTGGAATCGGGAGCTAGCGACGTGCAGTGATCGGCAAGACAAGACATGGAATACCAACTGCAGATGCAACCGAAATGACGCCGAAGTAGCTTTGCTAGAAACAGCCGCTGTGCTTACCGTGCTGCGAGATTGCCGCTTCTACCAGCATGTCTATTGCGTGGGACGAATGGCCTTCACCAGGTGGCACGTGCGACTTAACTGCGCACACCGCGCCTCCCCAGCCGCCGCTCAGGTCCCCTCAACTGCGCACACCGCGCCTCCCCAGCCGCCGCTCAGGTCCCCTCAACTGCGCACACCGCGCCTCCCCAGCCGCCGCTCAGGTCCCTCAACTGCACACCGCGCCTCCCCAGCCGCCGCCCTCAGGTCCCCTCAACTGCACACACCGCGCCTCCCCCCCCCTCGGTCCCCTCAACTGCGCACACCGCGCCTCCCCAGCCGCCGCTCAGGTCCCCTCAACTGCGCACACCGCGCCTCCCCAGCCGCCGCTCAGGTCCCCTCAACTGCGCACACCGCGCCTCCCCAGCCGCCGCTCAGGTCCCCTCAACTGCACACACCGCGCCTCCCCAGCCGCCGCTCAGGTCCCCTCAACTGCGCACACCGCGCCTCCCCAGCCGCCGCTCAGGTCCCCTCAACTGCACACACCGCGCCTCCCCAGCCGCCACTCAGGTCCCCTCAACTGCGCACACCGCGCCTCCCCAGCCGCCGCTCAGGTCCCCTCAACTGCGTACACCGCGCCTCCCCAGCCGCCGCCGCTCAGGTCCCCTCAACTGCGCACACCGCGCCTCCCCAGCCGCCGCCGCTCAGGTCCCCTCAACTGCGCACACCGCGCCTCCCCAGCCGCCGCTCAGGTCCCCTCAACTGCGCACACCGCGCCTCCCCAGCCGCCGCTCAGGTCCCCTCAACTGCGCACACCGCGCCTCCCCAGCCGCCGCTCAGGTCCCCTCAACTGCGCACACCGCGCCTCCCCAGCCGCCGCTCAGGTCCCCTCAACTGCGCACACCGCGCCTCCTCAGCCGCCGCTCAGGTCCCGTCAACTGCACACACCGAGCCTCCCCAGCCGCCGCTCAGGTCCCTTCAACTGCGCACACCGCACCTCCCCAGCCGCCGCTCAGGTCCCTCAACTGCACACACCGCGCCTCCCCAGCCGCCGCCGCTCAGGTCCCCTCAACTGCGCACACCGCGCCTCCCCAGCCGCCGCTCAGGTCCCTCAACTGCACACACCGCGCCTCCCCAGCCGCCGCTCAGGTCCCCTCAACTGCGTACCCCGCGCTTCCCCAGCCGCCGCTCAGGTCCCCTCAACTGCGTACACCGCGCCTCCCCAGCCGCCGCTCAGGTCCCCTCAACTGCGCACACCGCGCCTCCCCAGCCGCCGCTCAGGTCCCCTCAACTGCGCACACCGCGCCTCCCCAGCCGCCGCTCAGGTCCCCTCAACTGCGCACACCGCGCCTCCCCAGCCGCCGCTCAGGTCCCCTCAACTGCGCACACCGCGCCTCCCCAGCCGCCGCTCAGGTCCCCTCAACTGCACACACCGCGCCTCCCCAGCCGCCGCTCAGGTCCCCTCAACTGCGCACACCGCGCCTCCCCAGCCGCCGCTCAGGTCCCCTCAACTGCGCACACCGCGCCTCCCCAGCCGCCACTCAGGTCCCCTCAACTGCACACACCGCGCCTCCCCAGCCGCCGCTCAAGTCCCCTCAACTGCGCACACCGCGCCTCCCCAGCCGCCGCTCAGGTCCCCTCAACTGCACACACCGCGCCTCCCCAGCCGCCGCTCAGGTCCCCTCAACTGCGCACACCGCGCCTCCCAATCGGCCGGTAAAGTCCCACCCAGTCCGCAGCAGTAGTGTCTGGCCTGCCGGCTCCGATAGTGGCTCTTGTTCACCAGCGATATCGCGCGTCAACGCGTCCGGACCATCACTCACCCGCTGATGCGGCTACGGCTCTGCAGCCATGCATCAGAAACACCCATGTCCGTCATAGTCCTCATCTTCCCAGCATAACTCCATAGGAATATGGAGTGTAACAGTGGAATATCTACCGTAACAAAAAATAACAGTACACGCAAACACACACCCACACACGCACGCATATATATATATATATATATATATATATATATATATATATATATATATATATATATATATATATATAATATATATATATATATATATATATATATATATATATATATATATATATATATATATATATATATACATATATATATAGCTTCGTCGCCAGATAACGTCTAATGGGTGCATCAAATCGATGATAATCATCTTCTAACACTACACTACAAAAGCCAGGCGTCGATAGCGCACACAGTGGACGAGCGTGTGTCACAGAACATTGCGGAAAACAATGTCACGTACAGGAGAGAGGACATAAGCCTGCGACTTGCGGTATATTACCAGGAACATCAATCACGGCGCTGATCACGAACAACGACGTTGACAAAAAAAGAACCATTTGAAGCCGGCCAACGTTAAATGTCAGTTGAGCTGCGATAGCCAAGTCCGCCTACTTCTCAACACCGGTGGATGCATTCATCTGCTGGTCGCCAGCGACTCACCAGATATCGGCAGCCAATGTGACTGGCTCGAAGCGTAGAATCTCCGGAGCTGGAGGCAGAGAGAAGTCAGGTGAGCAATACTCTACCGATCAGGCAGCCACATCAGACACAGCCGTGACCATTGTGCCAGATGTGAGTGCGGGCACTGGCAAATTCAGCGTGAGTGTGGACGAGGTGCGACATCTGACGTCAGTACTGACGTCAGTACTGACGTCCGTCTGACGTCCTCACGTCTGAACTGACGTCAGTACATTCACGACTCCGTCTGAGTCGCACCTCACCACGGACGGCGGTGCGACATCTGACGTCAGTACTGACGTCAGTACTGACGTCCGTCTGAGTCGCACCTCCTCACAACCTGGCCGGACGAGGTGCGACATCTGACGTCAGTGCTGACGTCCGTCTGAGTCGCACCTCCTCACGACCTGGCCGGACGCACGTGTGCCCGCACCCCCACTCCCAGCACCACACGTGCCGTACGCCGGCAACTATCTGCGCCACATCTGCCGACTAATGCACAGTGTGTGTCGTCCATCAGAGCAGAATATTCGCCAGGTGGACAGTACCGAAACGCCTGCAAGATGCGCTTCCGAGCGCCTGTAAACCGGGCCGAGCTCGGCGAGGAGACGCAAGATGAAGCCGCAAATACATCTGGGTCGATACTTCGTAACTTGATGGCATGATTTCATCAATGATGTCATTCTTTAAAAGATACCGTATCTCTTGCTTTCGCTCCCTCGCTCCCTCGCTCTCTCGCTCTCTCGCTCTCTCGCTCTCGCTCGCTCTCGCTCGCTCTCGCGCTCTCTCGCTCTCTCGCTCTCTCGCTCTCTCGCTCTCTCGCTCTCTCGCTCTCTCGCTCTCTCGCTCTCTCGCTCTCTCGCTCTCTCGCTCTCTCGCTCTCTCGCTCTCTCGCTCTCTCGCTCTCTCGCTCTCTCGCTCTCTCGCTCTCTCGCTCTCTCTCTCTCGCTCTCTCTCTCTCTCTCTCTCTCTCTCTCTCTCTCTCTCTCTCTCTCTCTCTCTCTCTCTCTCTCTCTCTCTCTCTCTCTCTCTCTCTCTCTCTCTCTCTCTCTCTCTCTCTCTCTCTCTCTCTCTCTGTCTCTGTCTCTGTCTCTCCTCTATCTCTCTGTTTCTCTATCTCTCTACCTCTCTATCTTTCTATCTTTATATCTTTATCTCTCTACCTCTGTATCTCTCTATCTCTCTCCGTATCTCTCTACCTCTCTATCTCTCTATCTCTCTATATCTATGTATATATATACATATATATATATATATATATATATATATATATATATATATATATATATCTCCATCTCTCGGGCAAAATGTGCGATGTGTGCCACAACCTTCGTTTTGTGAAAATGTAAGCTGATGAGAGATAGGGGGAGTTCCCCGAAGAAAAACAATCTGAACACTAAGCTAGATAGTCACGCTACTCATCTTTTCGAAACTTCATTTGCAATTCTAAGATGAGCAGTAGTTCTGAAGATGTCAAATCCGATGAAAATTCACATTCCCTGCAGCAGAGATAAGTTTTCCATGAACATTGATGCATCTCGATAACACCACGGAGATAAAAAATACTCACCGACGTAGTCCGGTGTACCAAGCATCTCTCGAATCTGCTGGCCAGGAGAGATGACCCGTGAGATCTCTAGGTCACACAGCTTGATGTCGCAGTCAGGGAACGTGCCTGTCAGCACCAGGTTCTGTGGCTGAAGACAGATGCCATCTCATTAGACAAGGTCGTTGTGCCAACGAACTGCACGATCACAAGAGAAAGTACTGTACCTAGTTTCAGAACAATGATATTTGAAGTCACACCTGGAGCAATAACACTGTGTTTTTCTTTTGTGTGGGGGAGGCAAATCATTATCAACTCTCAAAGTATTATATATATAAAAACAACGATTCCTCTAAACGTCAAGTTCTTTCTATTGAGCCATCATTTTACGGATGATGTCTTCCCAACAAAAAGTGCACCATTTCATTGCATGCACCTTTTGCTCAGCGTTTTGGCACCGACATGACACTCCCCCCTCCCCCCCCCCCATGGCAGCCGGGATTCAAGCTATGTCGCCGTCTGCTCGCTATGTGGCCGTCTGCCCGCGTGGCCGTCTGCCCCTATGTAGCCGTCTGCCCGTGTGGCCGTCTCCCCGCTATGTTGCCGTCTGCCCCTATGTGGCCGTCTGCCCGTGTGGCCGTCTGCCCGTGTGGCCGTCTGCCCGTGCGGCCGTCTGCCCGTGTGGCCGTCTGCCCGTGTGGCCGTCTGCCCGCTATGTGGCCGTCTGCCCGTGTGGCCGTCTGCCCCTATGTGCCTCTGCCCCTGTGGCCGTCTGCCCGTTGTGGCCGTCTGCCCGTGCGGCCGTCTGCCCGTGCGGCCGTCTGCCGTGTGGCCGTCTGCCCGTGTGGCCGTCTGCCCTGCGGCCGTCTGCCCCTATGTCCCGTGCCGTCTGCCCTAGTTCTGCGTGCGGCCGTCTGCCCGTGCGGCCGTCTGCCCGTGCGGCCGTCTGCCCGTGTGGTCGTCTGCCCGCTTGGCCGTCGCCGTCTGGGCCGTCTGCCCCCTGTGCCCTCTGCCCCTATGTTGCCGTCTGCTCGCTATGTGGCCGTCTCCCCGCTATGTTGTCGTCTGCCCCTATGTGGCCGTCTGCCCGTGCGGCCGTCTGCCCGTGACACTAACTGGACAGCTGCACCTGCTCGGTGGCGTTTCTGTACTGGCCCAAGGGAGCGCTGTGTGGGGCTTGGCGTGCGTGGACGGGGAGCCAGGGCCCTCAAGCGAGAGGAAGGTCTGCTAACTGACAAGAGACAGAAGCTCAAGATAGGAAAACACCCTAGGAAAGATATAATTGTTGCATGCGTCACTGTTGATGTAATGCTCCTGGTTGAATTCAGCAATGTTCAGCGGGACCTCGTATGGACCAGTTCGGGTCAGGTCAGGTTAGGTCACACCCACCGGGTCAGACCGGTTCAGGTGCGGTCGAATGTCGTGCCGAACATCGGTCAGGAGAGTCAGGCGACGTAAACAAATGCCGGGAGAAACGTCACGACAGGAAGCGAGGAGTCGATTCGTGTATGCATTTGTGAGCTTGAATTTTGTAAGTAAAAAACTATCATGTTCCTTAAAATAGTATGCATAGCTGTGAGCTTAGCTAGGCATCTATGACCAGCGCAAGTCGCTTCTTCCGCACAAAGGGAAATCGTTCGCTCCCAATCAGCTTCCGCTGACTGGATGGCCCTGAGCATCCACAGCTTCCCCTGGAGGAACGGCAGGGAGCTTCTGCCGAAGGGACGGCACCGATCACCCATAGTTTGTCGCCTAAAATTACATCTATTTGTAGCGTTGCATGACGATGTTGAATCTCAGACCATCATCTCCAACGTCGTTGTCACCTCTGCTACAGTGCAGCCCTTGGGTGTAATTCTGGAGTAGCCGGTCATCTTATGAACACCAGGTAGGCATGCGTCTGCTGGCTAAAACTTACTTACAAAGGCTTGCAATCCTATTTTCGGAATGGGCTCGAGGTCTCTGCACGTGATCAGCAACTTTGGAATGAGATCCTTACCTTGATGTCCAGGTGAGCGACGCTCCTTTTGTGAAGAAATGCCAGTGCCTCCAGCAGACTGCGCATGAATTTGATGACGTCAGCCTCGTACGGAACTTGGTTGTCGTCCAAGACCGCCTGAAGGTCGCCACCAGCACCCCTGGCAACAGCACCCATCAATGTGATCAGTCAGCCTCGTGTGGGACCTGGCTGTCGTCCAAAGCACCCTGGAAGTTGCCGCCGGTACCCCCGGCAAACAGCACGCATGTTGACACCACCATCCTCTGGAGCGCATATACGCAGGCTGTGGCCAACGGTACTGCGTATGACAGAAGTGTGAATGTCAGCAGCCTTCAGGTGTCACACAGGCCACAGCTAACAAATGTCAGTGAACGGCAGATCACTATAGATACCTCTGCATACAGACGGTTGCATCACGTTCTCAAGAGAGGGGGCGGTTGACCAACGGCACGACCAAGGTTTTGCTATGAAAATGGTTTGATTCTATCTAAACCCATTTGGCATCGAGAAAAAACGTATTGCGCATGGAATGATCGAAGTGTGCATGCCGGTGTCTGTGTCTGTGTGCAAACGTGATCGAAGTGTACGTGTCTGGTGAACTGTTATTTGGTCTCGTGCTTTGCTCCCTATGATCAGTTGTTCGTCCGAGACGAATGGACACGGAGGGGTGGGGAAGGATCGGCTCTCCTCCCTTCTTACACAGAACAGAGGCTCTATGCACGTCGGCTCACCCCTGATAATGACGGACCGCCAGCGAGAGCCTGCTGACGACAATGTAGGCAGAAGTAAACACAAAACATGCCGCCTACCTATAAAACTCACTGTCTATGGTGGCAGTGTGGATCGCGCGAGGCCCACTCACAAGCAGGCGCCACACACAGGAGATGGCGTGAGGCCCACTCACAAGCAGGCGCCACACACAGGAGATGGCGCGAGGCCCACTCACAAGCAGGAGCCACACACAGGAGATGGGGCGGGGCCCACTCACAAGCAGGCGCCACACACAGGAGATGGCGTGAGGCCCACTCACAAGCAGGCGCCACACACAGGAGATGGGGCGGGGCCCACTCACAAGCAGGAGCCACACACAGGAGTGGCGTGAGGTCCACTCACAAGCAGGCGCCACACACAAGCAGGCGTCACACACAGGAGATGGCGTGAGGCCCACTCACAAGCAGGCGCCACACACAGGAGATGGAGTGAGGCCCACTCACAAGCAGGCGCCACACACAGGAGATGGCGTGAGGCCCACCTCACAAGCAGGCGCCACACACAGGAGATGGCGTGAGGCCCACTCACAAGCAGGCGCCCCCACACACAGGAGATGGCGTGAGGCCCACTCACAAGCAGGCGCCACACACAGGAGATGGCGCGAGGCCCACTCACAAGCAGGCGTCACACACAGGAGATGGCGCGAGGCCCACTCACAAGCAGGCGCCACACAGGAGATGGCGTGAGGCCCACTCACAAGCAGGCGCCACACACAGGAGATGGCGCGAGGCCCACTCACAAGCAGGCGCCACACACAGGAGATGGCGTGAGGCCCACTCACAAGCAGGCGCCACACACAGGAGATGGCGTGAGGCCCACTCACAAGCAGGCGCCACACACAGGAGATGGCGTGAGGCCCACTCACAAGCAGGCGTCACACACAGGAGATGGCGTGAGGCCCACTCACAAGCAGGCGTCACACACAGGAGATGGCGTGAGGCCCACTCACAAGCAGGCGCCACACACAGGAGATGGAGTGAGGCCCACTCACAAGCAGGCGCCACACACAGGAGATGGAGTGAGGCCCACTCACAAGCAACGTCACACACAGGAGATGGCGTGAGGCCCACTCACAAGCAGGAGCCACACACAGGAGATGGGGCGGGGCCCACTCACAAGCAGGCGCCACACACAGGAGATGACGTGAGGCCCACTCACAAGCAGGCGCCACACAAGAAATGGAGCGAGGCCCACTCACAAGCAGGCGCCACACACAGGAGATGCATGAGGCCACTCAAAGCAGGCGCCACAAGCAGGCGCACACACAGGAGATGGCGTGAGGCCCACTCACAAGCAGGCGCCATAAACGGGAGATGGGGTGAGGCCTACTCAAGCAGCACAAGCAGGCGTCACACAGGGGCACCGCCCAGCGACGCCCGCTCTGAGTTGGTCGACGATGGTCGACGTGGCCGTGCGGCGTTTGAATGGTCACGCCCGGCGTCTGGTGAATGGTGTCGCGTGACACCAGTCACCATCGCCGCACCGACCTCACACGGAGAGACGCCACTCGTCTGGCCGGCGGTGCTGCCGTATAGGTAAGTTGCATGCAGACAGGATGTCGTGGGCGGCGTGATTTTTTAGCTGGCACTGCTCGCGAGGTTTGCGTCCCACCTCGCCATTTGTGGTCCATGCAGTTCACTCGACGCAATGGCACGGGGCCGCACAAATATTCGCTACAAGGACACAGGGTGATCTGCCCGAAGATTCCTTACAATGACACTGTGTCTGCCCAAAAGATTCGATGCAATGACACGGGGTTTTCCCAAAGGAAGTTGAAGTCTCACCTCTTCGTAGCGTATGCCCTCTGCACGATACACATTTCGACGCAATGTTATTCTACCCTCATATTATTGTTTGCGACTACGGTACATAGAATTACGATCACGGCTGATTGAACGGCGTAGTCAAAGATGGTTTTGAGGAAAACGGCATCTTGTATGCATCGTGCTATTATCGGTCGTGTTTATATTAACTGCAGTTCGGTCATCGGTCGTACTCATATTAGCCGCACTTCGGTCGTCAATCGTATTCATATTGAGTGCACCTTGGAAATGTTCTGGTAAAGTGGTCGCGTGATCTGTAAATAATTCAAATACGAAAATAATGCCATTTTACATTTGCCGAAATACAGTGAACTGATGATCTCGAGATGGGAATGAAGCCGGTTCTCCTCAAAGCCACTTTTACTACGCACTTCAACTAGACGTGGTCGTAATTCCATTCTACCCTTTTTAGATGCACACTGGATACAGTGTACAGAGAAACCCGATTCAAGCATAATGGAGTGGGGGAGAGAGGACATCGTCCCGGCAATTCCACAAGGCATCGTCCAAGATAATGGGCCACTTACTGATTGAAAGTTGATGCATATCTGATCAGAGTGTGCGGCTCATTTCCAACCGAGAAGTGTTACGACACACGCGCACAGATAAATGCTAAGCCCGGCAACTGTCCCTTGCCGAGGCTGACTGCCTCACCCCACTTCGCTACCACGGACCGCCCCAGGTACATGTCATAATTATCGGGCTTGAATTTTAAATAGCAGGATGGATTTCGATTCACACCTGTGGAGAATGCTTTTGTTAAACACTGATGCCTAGGTAGAGCTTGATGTTTATTGTAATTTCCTGACCAAGTGTTTCTACCATAGACAAATTGCCAAGCGAACGTCCAGGCATGGTATGCAAGGAAATAGCCAACTTTCCTTCACAACTCAACATTAATTATCATTAAATCTGATGCATTGTCTCTTCCTCTTATTTGCATGCACAGTATTTGAATGTGAGACAAATCCTTTGAAGATACCACATAGCAAATTCAATCTAGAACTGCCCAATCAGGTCATCCAGGTTCCTTGTTAATGATGGAGCAGGGCTGTTAGCGTTTCCTGTTGTCATGACAATACTGAAACATTTGGAAGTAGTGGTTGTGAAAACGACCAGCCAGATATATAGGACTAAAAGCTTCGAAACGTACTTCATGAAAAATTCCTACATTCTACTGATTTGAGGCATATTATAGTTGAATCATACATTTGCCATGGTTTTATGCGTAGCTGACATCACTAAATTATCCGCAGATGTGTACCGACAGTGATTTCTACACGATCAGCACTGCGCACAAATCAAGCCATCTGTGTAAGCCGTATGTAGATACTTATCTTGGCTGATACCATGAACGTCCGGTCTCTTATGACATTATGTTTTGCAATTCCCTGATTCAATCTCAGTTCTTCTCTGAAACTAATTGGCTTCATGTTTCTTAAAATTAACTTTCAAAAAAAGATATCACACGTTTAATTAATTCATATTTAGATTAAAATGAAATCGTCAAGTTCGGTAGGCCATATAAAGCCAACTACAGTGATATATAGTCTAAAACGCTATTCCGAGTGTCTAGGCGGTGATTATTTGGCTATGCAGGATGCTAATCACAATGGGCTCAAGGATGGAAGAGCACCAGATCTGGATTTTTATGACTGGAAGAAAAGTAGTGGAGGAGCGCCTACCAGCAGGGGAATACGATCATTTTATCACCACATGTACTCAGCTTCGCGACTGGCATAATCTGCTGATTCTTCTGAACTTCTTCTTCTGTGTCCGATACTCACAGTTCCATTGCCGAGATGAACTGCCGATTCCGCATCGGTACCATCGTAGCTCCACCGGGATGAAGGCCACCGTGTGTCCGGTACTCACAGTTCCATAACCGGGATGAACTGCTGATTCCCCATCGGTACCATCGTAGCACCACCGGGATGAAGGCCATCGTGTGTCCGATACTCACAGTTCCATTACCGAGATGAACTGCTGATTCCCCATCGGTACCATCGTAGCACCACCGGGATGAAGGCCACCGTGTGTCCGGTACTCACAGTTCCATCACCAGGATGAACTGGCGCTCCGTCTCGTACAGCTGTTGCAGCTGCACGATGCGGGGGCAGTCGCGACAATGGTACATCGCCGCCATCTCGTGCACAATTTCGCGGGTAGCACTGATGCCCAGCCGCGACTTGTTGCAGTACTTGGCGGCGTACTCGGCGCCTGTGCTGCGCAGCCGGCATTTGTGCACACTTGCCCACTGGCCCCTGCAAGCATCACCACTAATTGTACACACTTGCCCACTGGGCCCTGCAAGCATACCACTAATTGTACACACTTCCACCACGGTTCGTGCAACATAACATAACCTGAACGCAATTGCAAACTGGCCCACGCAAATATAGCAACGCTTGTAAACACGTCCTCACGACTCCTGTAACATAGCAACGCTTGTAAACACTCCCACACTCCTGTAGCATACAACGCTTGTAAAACGTCCTACGACCCTAACATAGCAACGCTTGAGTCCTCACGACTCCTGTAACATAGCAACGCTTGTAAACACGTCCTCACGACTCCTGTAACATAGCAACCTTGAAACACTCCTCTCAACTCCTGTAGCAGAACAACGCTTGAAAACACGTCCTCACGATTCCTGTAGCATGGCAACGCTTGTAAACACTTCCTCATGACTCCTGAAGTATAACACCACCTGGACCCTCTTGTCCACGGCTCGTGGAACATAGCACCACTTGTACACAATTGCCTACCGGCCCCTGCAAGCACACTTGTGGGCACTTCTACTACGGCTCCTGTAATACAACATTACCTGAACGCCCCTGCCCTCCGGACCCTGCACCATATCACCACTTATGCACACTTCCACCATGGCTCCTGTAATACATCACATGAGCACTAGAGAGGTCCAAACTGCAAAAAGTTGTAAATGCCTTGTTCCTAAAGGGTGACCCTATCACATACCTCATGGTAAGTTCCCCTGCCAACAATTGGACCATTTGAACAGTTTTTAGAGGTGGCTCCAAAATGCACGTTTGTTCCCATGGCTGTGCTGTGTATTACCCTACCCGTCAACACGACGCCTTTTTTGTATCTCTGAACATTCAATGCTTAATATTACCTATTTATATGTTAAGGCAGAGTAAGCTTGGGCTATTTTAGCGATCGCTTGGACTAGGTTTTGTGCTGCACACAAGCTTCGAACATTTGCCGTTTTGCATCTCCAATCCAACCCGACATTATCCTAACTTGGGATAGACATTGGCGCCCATACCTACTGCTCGTACTTTAATCGTGGAAATTAACAATAAATAGCAATAAATAACAAGAATACAAAACTGTTTTAGATATAAAGTGCAATACGAATCATCCAAGGCACAAAGCATAAGTACCCACTCACACACTCGGTCTCGTCTGGCTCGTCTCACTCAAGTCGGATTCGGAGGCGAATCACGTCCATGACCCCAATGCCGCAGGCGCCGCTTGGTCAGCGTTCACCCGCGGCACAGCGATCACTACCTTGTTTCAACTCCTGGTAGGGAGTCGGCCCACGGAAAGTTCTGCCAACAGACGGAATCGAACCACGGACTCCCCGAACTCTATGTGGTGTATGTATTGTTCAAGCACGCTACCGAGCCGGTAAGATCATGTTTGTCCTGATGATAAAAACACTGGCAAAAGGCGAAGCTGAGTACAAAATTCGCGGACCCGAAATAGAACTGCCCGGTAGATAGTTTGGTCCGGAGATCAACGCTACATTGATTGACTCAGATGTTTTCCCTCTTTGAATCTGTAATTACAAATTACTAATCCTAGTCCGACGTTCTAACTTCCGATTATGTCACTTCTCACAAAGTGTCGATTTACCACACAACAACCAACCAGCCAGTACCATACGCGCTGAAACCTAGACACGCTCGCCACGCTGAAGCGCGCACTCTGTAACGCCTCTTCCCTGCCGAGTCGCCGAGGCGCTTGCGCGCGCAAACAGCTGCAATTGTGTCTACACTCAGCTGACTTCGTTGCTATAACGCTTAGGGTATCTGCTAAGGTTGAAAAATATCAATATAGTCGCATGGCTACTGATATAAAGGTGTACAGAGGTGTTAGCTGTTAATGCGGATTGGATGGGATCGTTAGGTTGCCTGCATTAATCTACAAACAGCAAAAGTGTCAAAATGGAGCCACCTCTAAATATTATCAGATTGACCTGAAATTCGGCTCAGATAGTCACGTCAAGTGCAACGGGGGCGATCTTTAGGATTAACAACTTTTAAACTTTTTGCAAATGCTATGTATTGGTGGACCGATCTAATGAGCACCCTTGTCCACCGGACCCTGTACCATATCACCAGCTATACACACTTCCACCATGGCTCCTGTAATACATCACATGAGCACCCTTGTCCACCGGTCCCTGTAGCATATCACTACCTGTGCACACTTGCGCCCATTGTCCCCTACAAGCACAACACCACTTAAGCGCACTTGTCCACCGGCCCTAGCATGCTAGGGGCGGATACAAATGGAGAGGTTGCTGTGACATATGCCCCCTCTCAATGGATGGTAACGCCCCTTCGGCCGGGAAAAGTGGCTAGTCTGGGAACGCTTGAGTACATTCCCCCTCCCGCCCCTCGGATGTTTTTTTCAGCCAGAGGCGTCCCTCGAAAAGGAATAAATGCCCCCTCGGGAGGAGAAGACATCAGTGTGCTCGACGAGTGTACCCCCCACCGCCGTTCAACGGATTTTCAGCCGAAGGCGCCCTTCCAGGTGCCTTCGCAATGACGAAGAAATGGCGCACCTCCAGACAAGTCCCCTCTTTGATAATCCCGGCACCCGCCCCTGCTGTGAACATAATACTACGAGGACACACTTGTCCACCAGCTGTTAGAACATAACAGCACTTGTACATATTTGTCCACACGTCTCTAGAACATAATAGCACTTGTGTACACTTGTCCACAGGCATCTGAAGCACAACAACGCTCGAACATGCTCTCCCACCGGCTCCTGGAATAGAGCACCACGCGTACACACTTGTCCACCGTCCCCTGAAGCACAACAACGCTTCAACACACTCGCCTAACGGCTCCTGGAAAGTATGACCTCGCGTACACCCTTGCCGACCACCTCCCGGAAAACATCAACACGTATACAGTGTGCACATTTGCCCACCGGCCCCCGGAACACATGTTTAGACAATTATTAGCATGATTTCCTCTTTTATAGTTCAGCTTACTATCTGTGGTCTAACTCGGTACTTGGTGTCTATTCTTCAAAGTAGTGCGTGACTATTTATGCATCCAAAATGGGTGTTTCCTCACCTTGCGGTACCTTTGTATTTTCTGGCAATACATCAACGAGGGAAGTTGCTGATGGTAGGTAGCTTCAGCTTCATAAGTGTTTCAGAAAGGTGGAATGATTGATATCCTAGCGGGAAGATGCCACGCACAATATGCCTTATTGTTCACCGAAGCAAGCACCATATCCTGACCTCTGAAAAAAACATCAATCCTTTTCTTAAGCACATGCAATGAGAAAATATCCGCCCGTTGTCTGGAGGTTACCTGAGGAGGTTATCTGTCGAGGTTGCCTGAGGAGGTTATCTTCGGAGGTTTCCTGAGGAGGTTATCTGATAAGGTTACCTGAGGATGTGATTAAGGCACTCTTAACCTCCACCACATCCTCCGGTAGCCCGCTCAGGGTACCTGAGGATGTTACTGAGGAGATGGTGGGAGTACTCTTAAGCTCCACCTCCACCACATCCTCTGGTAACCCGCTCAGGTTGCCTGAGGAGGTTACCTGAGGAGGTGGTGGAGGCACTCTGCATCTCCACCACCTCCTCAGATAACCTGCTCAGATTGCTTAGGAGGAAGTGGAGGTATTCTTCACCTCCACCAACTCCTCTGGAAGACGGGACTGGGCGTATGTCGCGTATACATAAATAAGTTAAATCTTAACTTAGTGAACGTGTCATATAACGGCATCGTACAATTGACACAGTTCACTTGACATTCCAGATTGTCATGCTGAATGCTGTGTGCACTGGTCTGCAGAGCCGTTGGGCCCAGCAGTACAGCCGGACAGAGAAGGCGTACCACCGGCGATACCAAAACGGGGCAGGGGTGTTGTGTTCCTCATGAGCACCGTGGAGATCCGTATTACGGCTATGAGCGTTGCATGGGAAGAGTGGACTGAAAACCATCATCGCCCACCGCATCCCCCCCCCCACACACCATTTGTCCATATTTGGTGGCGCCGCTGATGAAAGGTGCTGGTATGACCGTATGCCCCAGTTGTGTCGAGATCCATCAGTGTGCTGGTATGACCGTATGCTCCAGTTGTGTCGAGGTCCATCAAAGTGTGCTGGTATGACCGTATGCCCCAGTTGCATGTCGAGGTCCATCAAAGTGTGCTGACATGACCGTATGCCGTATGCCCCAGTTGTGTGTCGGAGTCCACAAACACTGCACAGTGCATCAGGGGTTTTGGGCAAGTGGCAAAACCCATAATCGCAGCCCATAGAATGAACAAAACACGCAAGCAATCTGAAGAAACCCCTCATTTCGCACATCTCCCTCCTCGATGCCTTAACCTCCAATGTCGGTACATCATGCTGTGCTAAGCTTGGAACTTATGATAACTCTCGCACACTGGCCCGATATAGCGTGGAACATGCCACATTAATTGATGCTGGATTTTTGTATTGCTTTGATCGGTGTTTGCCGGGCCAGTGGGTACTTATGCCCAGACTGTGGCCGAGCATTGGGCCAGCATTGGGAATTGACCGGTGTGGTGTAACGTCGGTGTGGTGTAACGTCGGTGTGGTATCGTGTCAGTGGTGTCGTGTCGGTGTGGTGTGGTTCGGTATGGTGTCGTGTCGGTGTCGTGTCGTGTCAGTGTGTGCCTCGGTATGGTGTCGTGTCGGTGTGGTGTAGCGTCGGTGTGGTGTCGTGTCGGTGTGGTGTAGCGTTGGTGTGGTGTCGTCGGTGTGGTGTCGCGGTGGGTGTACGCGGTGTCGTGTACGGGTGTGGTGTAACGTCGGTGTGGTATCGTGTCAGTGTGGTGTCGTGTCGGTGTGGTGTGGTGTCGGTGTGGTGTCGTGTCGGTGTGGTGTCGTGTCGGTGTGGTGCCTCATCGGTGGTGTCGGCGTGTGGTGTGTGTCGGTGTGGTGTCGTGTCGGTGTGGTGTCGTGCCGGTGTGGTGTAGCGCTGGTGTGGTGTCTGTCGGTGTGGTGTCGTGTCGGTGTGGTGTCGTGTCGGTGTGGTGCCGCATCGGTGTGGTGTCGTGTCGGTGTGGTGTAGCGCTGGTGTGGTGTAGCGCTGGTGTGGTGTAGCGCTGGTGTGGTGTCGTGTCGGTGTGGTGTCGTGTCGGTGTGGTGTCGTGTCGGTGTGGTGTCGTGTCGGTGTGGTGTCGTGTCGGTGTGGTGTCGTGTCGGTGTGGTGTCGGTGTGGTGTCGTGTCGGTGTGGTGTCGTGTCGGTGTGGTGTCGTGTCGGTGTGGTGTCGTGTCGGTGTGGTGCCGCATCGGTGTGGTGTCGTGTCGGTGTGGTGTCGCGCTGGTGTGGTGTCGTGCTGGTGTGGTGTAGCGCTGGTGTGGTGTCGCGTCGGTGTGGTGTCGTGTGTGGTGTCGTGTCGGTGTGGTGTCGTGTCGCCGGTGTGGTGTCGTGTCGGTGTGGTGTCGTGTCGGTGTGGTGTCGCCGTGTGTGGGCGGTGTGTGTCGCCGGTGTGGTGTCGTGTCGGTGTGGTGTCGTGTCGGTGTGGTGTCGTGTCGGTGTGGTGTCGTGTCGGTGTGGTGTCGTGTCGGTGTGGTGTCGTGTCGGTGTGGTGTCGTGTCGGTGTGGTGTCGTGTCGGTGTGGTGTCGTGTCGGTGTGGTGTCGTGTCGGTGTGGTGTCGTGTCGGTGTGGTGTCGTGTCGGTGTGGTGTCGTGTCGGTGTGGTGTAGCGCCGGTGTGGTGTCGTGTCAGCTTGCCCACCCTCGGCCATGCTATCGATGTCCTTCGGAAACAAAAACAAATAATACGGCATCCGAATCTTCATCGATCACCAAACGGAGCAAGCTTCGGGGGATTGGCGTGCTTCCCAGAATAAATGTAAATATGTTTCTTCACCACAAACCCAGTCCAAAGTGTGCCAACCATGGCACATCAGCGATCGGCAGTGTTGTTCTGCATGACGTCGACGTAGCCACTTTTCTGCAAGCATCGTGTGTGGTTCACTGCCTTTAGCAGCTGCGTTTACCAATGTTTAATGTTTGCTGGTGTTTTGGGGTGCGTCAACCCGATTGGATTATACGGCACGTTCACTGGTGGTGACGTCGTGCAACCTTGTGGCACATCGATACAAACAGGCTGTATAGCGTGCTGGCTATCGACACGAATGGGCTGCAGCACGTGACCGGACATCCGGTCACGTGTTGCCAGGAGGCGCTCTGCAGATGGTCTGATTGGTTCGGCTGCACCGCCCGACGACCACCATGGTAACGCTTCAGACGCCCCCTGGTGTGGTCGTGTCGAGGTAGCGCTTCAGATGCCCTCTGGCGTGATCGTGTCACCGTTCAGATGCCCTCTGGCGTGATCGTGTCACCGTTCAGATGCGCTCCGGCGTGGTCCTGCCACGGCTCAGATGCCCTCTGGCGTGATCGTGTCACCGTTCAGATGTTATCTGGTGTGGTTGTGCCATTAATTAGCTATTAGGGTTTTAGGGCGCATCGACTTCATTGGTCGTATAGCTCTCATTTAGTTGTGCCATGGTATTGAATAAACGGAGTGTGCTTGATAAGGTGCTTTAAGGCAAATGTCAGGAATATGTGTAAATATAAGTCAATGAAGGGTGATGCAGGTAAATGAGCAGGCTAAAATTTAACGAAGCAGACTATGGATGATGAAGTTCACCAGAACAGCAATAAATATGCTATGTCCAGGGGTGATGCAACTGAAGGGAGGGGAAGAGCGATTCGCCCCCTCCTCCCGTGAGTCAGGAGCGAACATTGGTTTCGCTCCCCTCTCCTTGAGAAATCTGGGGAGGCTTTGTCTACAAGCGGTCAAGCCGGCTCAGGACATTTCCCCCAGATGGGCAAGGAGGTCCCCTTCCTCAGAAAGGGAGGCGAAGCCCGTTTGTCGGTGCAGGAGACCCTTAACTTGATAGAGGAGGCCTCCAGGATGCAAGGGAGGAAAACAGGCAGCCATACGTCTGACGGCTCGTCTATCGGAATGCAATAACATTTCCACACAACTGCAGCGCCGACGGCGTCAGCATACCGAACAACACTCGTCAGCTTTGCCTGAGATGGTCATCCGCTGACGGTATGCGCATCCTCCAAACATTTGGAGAGGTATTGGCGATTAGAACTTCCCAGAACTTCACTAAAATCGCCTAACAGAATCACCATGTTCAGACAAGGCTGACATTTTCCAAAAAGCGGAAACCTTTTCGTCGCACAATGGGGACACTTCTGCCGACTCGAAAGTCAGACGAAGCTGTCTTCCGATTCGTCACGCTATACTTATCTGGTTTTAAACGTAAGGAAAACAGGTAAGAGGAGGAAGACGCAGGAAAGATGCTGTTGGATAGTCTTCGACTGCTCCAATGGTGAGTGAGTCTAGAATCTGTTAGGCAATTCAGCACGCAGCGCCAAAAACTTTTAGCTGCCCAAACAAGGAAGGCTGTAGCATCAATCATACCCGGCAGGTATGCTTCGTCAGATACACATAATCCTTGATTACGGAATGAAATTTTCTGGCAATTGTGACAAAGAAGCAAGATGTTCTGCACATATCCGGAATACCAGCGCAGGTGGGTGGCACATATCGTGAACCATTATCACAGAATATAAACAAAATATCATTAGCGATGGCGGACTAGCACACGAACTGAACATGCTAGGACTCCTGCCGAACACGTCCTATTCCCCGTGCTCCGGTCCTAGCACGGGGGTTATAGGAACCTCGTACTGCAAACTATAGCCTACTAAGCCTACAAGCGGTGAGTTGTGGCATGCTGTACGGGCATCGGAAGGTAACCTACGGAGGCGGAGATTCTGGGTCCCAGGCGGGAATTGTGCATGCTGTACGGGCACCGGAAGGTAACCTACGGAGGCGGAGGTTTGGGGTCACCAGAAGGTGTGGTGTGGCATGCTGTACGGGCACCGGAAGGTAACCTACGGAGGCGGAGATTCTGGGTCGCCAGGCGGTGAGTTGTGGCATGCTGTACGGGCACCGGAAGGTAACCTACGGAGGCGGAGGTTTGGGGTCACCAGAAGGTGAGTTGTGGCATGCTGTACGGGCACCGGAAGGTAACCTACGGAGGCGGAGGTTTGAGTTCACCAGGCGGTGATGTGCGGTACCGGAAGCGCTGCCACGATTGTCAAACCCATTTCTTTGAACAAAGGTTGCGATATTTCAGACCAAGACTACTACGGCAGACCGGTCACATTTCAGGTTTAAGCGCTTCATTGAATTGTGAGTAAAGAAATCAGGACTTCATTAGTTGCAAGGAAAACACGACAAATTCCAAATCATCATGGCTGCCTGGGCATGTCCGGTCGGTGGAATGGGGGATGGGCTTTAGGACGCAACGACTGCATCGGTGATATCCACATGAATTACATTTTCGTGCATACATGACAGGTAGTGGACATCTGGGTATATGAACATCAGGTGCACTCTGGACATATGGACATCAGGTGCACTTACGTCCATAAAGGTACTGGACACCTGGATATGGCAGTCAGGCATGAGCACACCTCATTACAATCACACATGCATTCTGTTCCTGCCGTCTACTCGGGTGGTTCTTAAGCTTGTACTTGCATGTTTCGATAGTGCACTCTTGAACGCCCGATGGCTTTCTATTGAATCCATGGAGTGATCTGCATGCGAGTTGTCGCCTCCCTGTCTCCGTTCGGATATTCGACATGCTTAACCCGTCACCGTCTCGGGGGGTCTTCAACCGCCCCCCTCAGGTTTTTCGCGGATAGCGAACGAACGGCACGCAGCAGCGCACCCAAATTTCGCATACCTCTTCCCACATCAATTTGACATGCTGATTCAAAATTTTCAGGTCAGGTCATCTAGGGTTAACGAGTTAGTCAAGGTCAAGTGAGGTCACCTCCAAAAACGTTCAACCAGTCGTCACGCTTTAACGGATACAGATATTTTAATTAAACTTTCAGCGTTTGCTTATCTTTACGGATGCAACAAAACGTACCAGTGGAATTTTTGACTTTTTTGTTTTTGACTGCATATAACATTTGCGTATTTGCTAAATTGCAGTTCAAATACAGGATTCTGGCTAAAGTAAACATTTTTTATTAGGGCAAGTTGACTTCCAACAACGTTTCTCGGTCTGCTCTACCCATCAGAAAAGGAAAATTAAAGAAGTAAACTCAAAATTTTGGAATTATAATAAATGGGGCAGGGGACAAAAACAATTATAGCCCTGGTCGATTTCTCTGTCCTTTTCTCATTCCAATTTAATTTTTTTTCATATATCCCCAAAATGCACTCCCCAGAGTCAAAAACATAATGTAAGCCGTGAAAAGTCGTGAAAATCTAGCCCCCCTGGTGACGTCACTTTTAGGGGGAAATTGTTTCGGATGGTGGATCCGGACCCTACTCGTCGAGCGCTTTCCGATGACGTTTCTTTCGTTTTCGTGCGACGCTTAGTTTGGATTATGGAGGGGGTCTTCAACCGCCCCCAACCCCCACCCCCGAGACGGGGTGGGAGGATCTGACGGGAAAGACGGCGCGGGTTAATTGTTTGCTCTGGCGCGTGTTACGCTGCCTTACAGCTTGCCGACAGGTAACATTTTGCTCCCGCAGGCCTAGTTCACCTGTCGCCATGATAATCCTCAACAAGCCGTGGGTGACACTCAGCGAGCTCACGGGCTGACAACCATTCCAATTCACCAAGAACATCGCTTGCATTGTCTAGCCGGCGACGTCCCGAAACTTAGCGCGCAGCGAAGTTACTAGGTTTTCGTATGCGGGACATCCATTGAGCTGATGAGTGATCGTGTGCCGGCATGCAGTGTAGGATATGTGACGACACCGGTCCGTGTACAATTGTTTAGAGAAGCTCACGGTGGACACAGTGTCGGGCATGACTCAGTCATATGAGCGGTGCATGTTGGCACGAACTTGTTGACATTTGGTGCATGTGACAAGCTGCGATCAAATATCCCAGATCTATTACTCGTTATCGTTGGTGCCTGGTGAAGCCGCCCGAGATATTAAGTGCGACTTTGAACATCCCACGCGACATTGATGAGTTCCCAGTGCAATTACTTTTGCTTTCCCCTCGTTAAATTTCATTTGTTTATTTTTTTTGCTTCCCAGTCGTGCAAATTCTCCGTAGTTTCCACACGGCGAATAAGATTATTTACGTAATGCTTTTAACAGTGACAACGAGGTGAGCGTCATTATTGTACTGCTGGATTTCACGGCTGTGCCAACACCAGTCACGCTTAGCTCATTGTATGCGATGTATGCGGTTGTATTGTGTTGATGTATTGTATGCGATGTATATGTCACGATGTATGCGGCTAGAAGTTACCCAAACGTGACGAACGGTTTCAATAATTCGCCAGCCAGTTCAAAACTCCCGTATTTCGGAAGTCAATCTTTCCTTTTCACAAATATGACGACACGCAGATGCTTCCTAATCTCACGTAGGTCGTTAAGACGTTCACAGCTTCCAGAAGAGGATGTTTCAGACGCTGGTACACCAAAATTAAAATGTTAGACAAGTCACGACGAAAACAAAATTGTCCGAATATGATTCAGGTCGTCCATGGAGACAAAAGAAATCAGTATTTAATGGGTACGAATGTGTATTTCATTGCAATGTGATGCACCAACAAGAAAACAAATACACTTGAACTTGCGTATTTGTTTAACAAGAGTGATGCTAAATGGTACAAAGTCATCATACCAAAATGTTCTTAGTGGAGTCCCCAGGGGTCAGTACTGGGGCCACTACGGTTCATTATATTTGTAAATAACGTTGAAAGTGGCCTAACCAGTAAGGTTTTGAAATTTGCGGATGATCTGGAAGTCTTTAGGGCAATAACAGGTCAAAATGAGCATATCTCGCTCCAAAAAGACTTAGGCGAACTTGCGAAGTGGTCCGAAGAATGGCAAATTTAATTTAATTTCGATAAGTGCAAAATCGTGCATGTGGGTAAGCAGCATATGAAGGCTCCATACTTGATGGGTGGCCAAGTGTTATCAGTGACTAAACAGGAGAAGGATTTAGGTGTTATTCTAAACACAAAATTGAGGGCATTAAAACAGACCAAGGAAGCCAGGAAGAAGGCACTGAGAATGCTTGGGGAATAAATAGGAATGTATCATACAGAAGTGAGGAAGTCATCAGGAAGCTTTACTGTGCATATGTCAGGCCACATTTGGAATACTGCATCCAAGCTCGGTCTCCTAGCTATGAGAAAGATTGTTGGCTTTCAGAGAGAGTACAAAAGAGGGCTACGAGAATGGTCAATGGTATGAGCAACCTAGCATATGAAGAAATATTGAAGAAATTGAATATGTTTTCACTTAGATGCAGAAGGCTGAGAGGAGATCTCATAGAGGTCTTTAAATTTGTCCATGGTCTGGAGAAGGGATATCTTGGGAAATGTTTGAATTTAACAGAAATGATGCAATTAGAGGGATAAATTCAAAATTAAAGTTAACCACAGCAGAACAAGGTTAAGACAGTCTTTCTTCACCAACAGGGTAGTAGAACACTAAAACCAGCTGCCAGAAACCATTGTAAGTAGCAGCATATTGCACGTCTTTAAAAACAGCATAAACAATCATTATAAGAATAGATGGCTTGCTTTTCAGTATTACAGGGAGGGCTGATCGACGGACTTGGTGGGCAACTGGTTGAGTGTACACAGTGCAACCAAGAAGGGCCCTTGTGGCTCATAGTTGCACTAATCTTTTATGTCTTTATGTCTTAATACCAGGCAATACCTAAGATACGTACTTGTAATGCCGTCTTCTGTTTCTTCAACAACGTTTTCCAACATATCTTGAGACATGGGTGCGAGCCATGCGATAAGCAGTTTCATGCACTTGCTTTGAAAGAAGCTTCACAACGACATCACCTTACCGGGCTTGGTTATTACAAGGCTCCTTTATAAAACTCAAGCATCAAAACATAGTATTGCAAGAGACGAGCGTGCGAAGAAATAACGAGAGCAGGGAGACTTCAATAGGTGTATGACAATTGTAATCAGTGGACCACAGCAGTGCAGATTAGGAGCCAACCAGTACACTCAGAAGTAGCAGTAAGATACCAAACACGTCACTGTGGGATAATGAAACCACACTCAGAGATAGCAATGAGAGACCAAACACGTAACTGTGGGACGATAAAAGTGCACTTAGAGATAGCAGTGAGAGACCAAACACGAAACTGTGAGACTGCAACAGGCGACCATAGCTCTAACCCAGAATATGCATCAGGCGACAAGCTGGTGCGAAATCTTGCCCACCTTCTCGTGTGTGTGGAGCGTGGATGGAGGTATCCTCAACAGTGAGCCTCTCTCCAAGAACTTGACTTCATCTACCCATCGACCATAACCGCAATGCTAAAAGGTAGAAAGGACGGCAATGCCTGGCAGCCCCTCACCAAAAAACTAAAGTTTACCCTGACTAGTTGTACTTCAAACCGTGGCATATGTTCATATGTGGAGCGCAGATGATACATCGTATCGCCTTGGCAACGAAAGTAGCTTTCACTCTCATATAACCTGAAGCGCCAAAAATGGACGTCGAGACCATGTGCATCGACAACGTAGAGCGATCTTGGGATTTCCAGAACACGAATCCACACAATGTCTCCAGAAATGGTGCAATCGTGCATTGACCAAGCATGAAACACTTTTTCCTGATTTCCTATCGGCCAACACGAACAGAAGTAAGCTGCGCGTGTCAGAGCGGTTGTGGTCTCGGCCGGAAACGGAAAACCGAGCCGCGCCAGCACGCGTCTCGAGCTGGAGAAAGGTGGGGCCCCCAACCAACGGTCTGAGCAAGAGCTCCTGCAAATCCGCCACATCATCAGGCCATTACACAGTAGCCAGGGCCGTCTGCACATTTTTTTGGCGAATTCGCTTTGAAACCGGTTGTACTCTTTTTCACTATGTTCTTGCGATCACGAGAAGGTGCTTTTTATCTAGATTTGACCAAAATTTAATATGGTGGCGCACACTTTTCCCCCACCGACCGGCCGGCGCGCCCAGCACACCATGGCGTTTTCTAACACCCGGCGGATCGGCGCCAGTGATGTCACTGGATATCTCTCCGTAGCCTCCGACACCGACCCCAAGGGCACATCTGGCGGGAACATCACTGGCCGTGGCGCGTCGATCAGCTTCCTTCCGTCGCCATCACAACGCAGACGTGAGCAAATTTGGTGGGTTTATGCAGCAGTAGGTACACTCTATGGCCTTGAGCAGTGGTGTTTCTAGCGCGTTGGTGATTGGAGGTGTGCACTGCATAGCTTGGTGCATTGCCCAATTTCGGCGGGGACATTATTCCTATAAGAACCGAACTTCCGAAGAAAAGAAATGGCTGAGCGAAAACTAAAACAGCGTTGGGGGAGAAACAGGAAGCTGTCGCGGTAGACTTAGTGGTTCAAGATAGCATATAGATCTATCATAGGACTTTTATACCTACGATCAATCCGAAACAGGTCCTGGAGAAGGTGATTAAACTGGCATTGCTCAAACGATTGAAGATCTCAGAGGAAAGGTTTGATAAAAGATCAGTAAACAGTTCAGGGAAAGAGCCGCAGAAAACGCTAGAATGGAAAGCAAAGCATGGTGAACCGGAATCACTCTGCCCAGTGTTTGATCACAATCGAAAACAAGCTTGAAGTTCTGACCCGCAATAGGTCAAGAAGAATGATGAAGAGGCTACGCTTGAAGAAGGTGGAAAATCAACGGAAAATGCGTCATAGCTATCTGATTTAATGAGATAAATGCTGAAACGAAAGTGAAAGCTGCAGAGGGATTAAAAGGAAGTGAGCGTTACGAAAAAGAAAGTTGAGAACTGTTCTATCGTGTTCAGGCGAAGTTAAAATTTGCTTTTCACGTAGTTCCCCGACAGCACTTGTAAGAGTTCGGCGAGCAGCGTGCATGATTCCCTGAATTTCCGGCACCGATGTCATCTCGCTCAGGGCAATGTTAGCCGAATGTGTTCGAAAATGGTCGGCTGGGGGAACCGCGCCTAGTCGGGGTTGAAGAGGCTGCTGAGAAGGCCTTTGTAACGGGCGGTCTGCTTCTTCCACCACCTGGAAAAACCATCGGAATTGCTGGTCCAGATGTATGCTGGCCACACCAGCTGCCCCGAGACAGGCAGTGGCCAGATCGGGGAAGCCATCTCGTCGAACGTGTGGAAGAGGGCGGTGGTGAAGTTTCAGGCCGTGGCGAACCCGGTCCCGCTGGACGAAACTCGGTGGATTTCGGCCGGCTTGAGCGACATGAACCGTGATCAGATGCACCTGATTTGTGCAACCCCAGGTGGATGCGGCACGGCCTCCGCACTTGGGAGGCCGTGCCGACGGGCCGGCTGCCTGGGCAGTGGACAGACGCCTGGCCCGGGCCGGGGGTCCACTCCAGGTGGACCACCACGGAGTTCAGAGCGCCCGGGCTCTACCTCTTGGAGACGAGGCTGACCTTCCTGCTGAAGCGCCGGGTCAAGTTCATCACCAAAGTCCATGCGGCGACGCTGATGGTAGCCAGGCCCCTGAACAAGGTATGCAATTTGTTTAATAAGAGACGCTAATCGCGACTTAAAAAACGTCTTACCTTCGCGTTGACAAAGCCGCAATCTAAGCCTACTTTCAATAAAATGCATGCCGCAGGACATGCCAGCTTAAATCTTTTCCTAGTGTGCAACATCGCGATTTGACACAACAAATCACGATAACGAAGATTCCTAGCGCCAAATGATATCCCAGGTCCCGGAGATAAACTTCGGCGCCACGACCCTGTACGAGCTGGCGGACCTGGCACTGGCCAACACGGAACCGCCCCTGACCCGGGCCATATCAGATGAGGACCATTAAGGCCGCGTCTGCGCAGACCCGGTCGAGCAGGATGGCATCACGTGCCAGGCGGTGGCGGCACGTGCCGGCAACCCGTACTGCGGAAGAGACCGAACAGCAGGGTGGACACGGTACAGTGAGACTACGGAAGGAGACGCCAGAGTGAGCCAAGCCTGGTCATGTCAGCTAGGTCATGTTATGACATTTCAGCATAGTCACATGAGCGCGTGGTGTTTGGAGCATTCCATCATTTGCACTCGGCGAAATATACCATCAGTGCAGGCATTCGGCGAAATGTAATTCCGTTTCATCAGCTGTGGTTTTCTCCAGCATGAACAAAAATATCGGAATCAGCTTGTATGTCCTTATGGAGTTGGAGCAGTTCAGATGCTACGGCATGTTCGAATAAGTTAGTGGGCAGAGGTGGCAAAAGTCAGGCCCGAAGGCCGGACCTCCGGGTCAGACCCAGACCCAAACTGGCCTCTGTCGAGCCTTGCTGTCATCTACCCCATAACATTACATGCAACAGTTGGGCCTGCACCGAGCCTGTAACTTACGTCGGGCTCGTACTGGGACTGGGACTTCAGAAGTCGGGTTCGGGTCGGGCTTGGGCCCGATAATTTCTGCGATTGCTGTCTCTAGTGGTGGGTCAAGGCAGCTGGAAACTGGCTGGCAACTCGTCGTCCGGACTCCCATTGCCGGTTGGGCGGCTTGGTGCGACGGCCGGCCGACGGGGGAAGATGGTTCATGTCCACACCTCAGAGCCGTCCCATGGTTCACGTCCACACCTCAGAGCCGTCCTATGGTCCACGTCCACAGCTCAGAGCCGTCCCATGGTTCACGTCCACACCTCAGAGCCGTCCCATGGTCCACGTCCACAGCTCAGAGCCGTCCCATGGTTCACGTCCACACCTCAGAGCCGTCCCATGGTTCACG
This sequence comes from Imbricaverruca yamaguchii, assembly GCA_034440575.1. Classification (NCBI taxonomy): domain Eukaryota; kingdom Metazoa; phylum Arthropoda; class Thecostraca; family Neoverrucidae; genus Imbricaverruca; species Imbricaverruca yamaguchii. The sequence goes on along the minus strand of JAOTOL010001647.1, from coordinate 245,527 downwards.
TCCACATCTCAGAGCCGTCCCATGGTCCACGTCCACACCTCAGAGCCGTCCCATGGTTCACGTCCACATCTCAGAGCCGTCCCATGGTTCACGTCCACATCTCAGAGCCGTCCCATGGTTCACGTCCACAGCTCAGAGCCGTCCCATGGTTCACGTCCACAGCTCAGAGCCGTCCCATGGTTCACGTCCACACCTCAGAGCCGTCCCATGGTTCACGTCCACACCTCAGAGGCGTCCCATGGTTCACGTCCACATCTCAGAGCCGTCTCATGGTTCACATCCACACCTCAGAGGCGTCTCATGGTGCATATCCGCACATCAGAGCCGTCCCATGGTTCACGTCCACATCTCAGAGCCGTCTCATGGTTCACGTCCGCACCTCAGATTCGTCACATGGCTTACGCGGTTGCTTGATTGTAGCGTTTCAGTTGCTCATTTGTAGCGTTTGCAACCCGGGCTTCGTTGCCGGAGGCTTGACGGAGAGGGACCCTCTGCCTGGCGCCAATAATGAGGGCGAATACGTGGTAGCTTTTTGCAGCGATGTTGAGTGTGGCTGGGTTGCAGATGAGGCCGGGACGATCATGGCGCGACCGTCAGCCGGTGCGGCTCCCTACTGTGTAGGGCCATGTTAAGCTCATTAAGTCGATACACGTCGGAGGAAAGTCAACATCTGTACCACCGGCGGGCCACAAACAGTCGGATAACATCAGCATTGTCACTCATGTGCAAAGCACCTAAATGAGTGCCGAGGCTAGTCAGCCGAAGGCCATGAGTAGGGAGCAACAGTGAACGATGAATAACGGATGGAAACAGATAATCACACTGTGCGAATGTAATGGACACCAGATGCACTCGTCCCGCGGAAGCCAGCAGCTGACACTGGCAGCTACAATTAGCGTCGTCTATGGTACCCCGAAGTCTATGGTACAATTAGCGTCGTCTATGGTACCCCGAAGAACACTGAAGATCGCAAGAGGTACGTGCATGTCGAATTTGCCCCGGACCTATCGAAGTGAAACGTCAATTTCAAAAGAAAAGAAAACATTTGACCACACAATTTGGCTGATAATAAATGCTGCCAAATTCGGTGGGTATAATTTGTCAGTCCAATTTCTCCCAATCAGTTATGAGCGAGATGAATTGAGCTGTAGTGCTTCCTGTAGTGGCACATAGTGTACAGCTCTAAAAATATTGGTTGGTAATTTGCCACTCGCGATCCTTCGAAGACGGGATTTCGATATCTCGAGTGAAAGATCGTCTCAGGCGGGCAGACGGGAGTGTCCGGGGATTTGATGGAAGGGCACTGAGGGGTCCGGACGGGTGAGTATCAGGCAGGTGATCGTTCTAATGTACGTGAGGTGGCATATCTGCTGTATGTCAGGTGGCCACTATCTACTGTATGTAAGGTGGCCACTAATTAGACCATAGGTTTTCCAAAATGTCAATCCTGCTGCTTTGTCTGAAGTGATTCCTTCCGATTAGCATTTTTCTAGTCGATTGCCATATGCTGACTTCTACTTCCCCAAGATCTAGCCGATGCTGACATGAATTTAACTTGTGCACAGTCACCATCACGCGCCCTGGAGGGGGGGCGAAATCCGCCCACCCCTCCTGTTTTTCGTACATAACTCCAGATGTTACCGGCCGATATGCATCATTGTTTGTGTACCTGCTTAAAAATGACTGACGCGTTTTTAAGAAAGAAAAAACGAAAATCGTCCGAACATTTTTCGAGTTAGGGGCCGTTAAAATAAACAATAATAGTCAGCACCAGACCACAAAAACCGTCGCTGATGCGCTTCCCGTATATTAGCAAAAGGGAAGTGTTCTTGACAAGACTAGCGACTTGTTTGATGTATAGTGTTATGCTTCATTGTTTCAAAGTCATGTTAGGTCACCGAGGTCAAGTCATGTTAGGTCACCGAGGTCAAGTCAGGTCAAGTTCATGACAGGTTAATGGAACCAAACTTGGTCAACTGGAATGTTGTCATAAATGCAAATGAATGTCATGCGATTCATGTCACTTTGCGTGTTACTCCTTACACATCCTGAAAACTACTGCTTGTCATTGTGTACCTTTCCATACTTTATTCACGCTTCCATACTCTATTCATTACTTTATTCCATGCTTCATTCATGTACTTCACTCCTTTCTTTGCAAAGCCGATTGCGCCGAGCCGCCCAACGGAGCAGTCGGCCGGGCGGCCCGGTTCCGGTAACTGGAGCAGGTAATGACCTGATAAAGTGCTGCTATATAGGTGACCTGGGGTCAAATTCCGGGTCTAGCATCGGTATTATATCATTAGTAATGTATAAAACATCATTGACGACTATTTTGGAGCATTTAAACACAACCACACCGATCCATAACAATGACAAGCCAATCCACGCAAAACGAGATTTAACAAAAAATATTTTGCCCTCATTTGACCTTGAAGATATTGACCTAAGGTCATGAAAACTTGCACCCAATAGAGTTCACTACCGATACCCATCCACCCTGTTAATATCGTTGCTCCAGTTTTAATAGGAACTAAGATCTTAGGGGGGAGGAATCCGCCCCCTCCAGTGTGCGTAGTTTTCAGAGGCCCTTCAGGGCGCGTGTTAAAGTTAAAACTTCACATCGAATCCATGATTGGTGGAAGGACACACAGCACAGCTGTGAACCTGGTGAATTGATGCGCGCGGTACGTACTGAATGTAATAACGTGCGTACGGGTCCGACAGGAAACGATGTCAGGACAGGAATCCGGCTGCTGGAGGCTCCTGTGGTCACATCTTAATCCGCTGCGCGCCAAACATGGCTACCGCGATACCCGCCAACTGCGGCTGATTCACTTCCCGCCAAATACGGCCTCAAAAGCCGACTACCGACTCGTATCCCGAGTTCATAGAGGCGACCGCCAGCAAGCACGAGCCAGGCCATCGCTCACCGTCTTCCAGTGTTCTGGACCGGTCAAAGCACCGCTCATCGAGTCTCAGTGTTCCGGATCGGTCAAAGCACCGCTCATCGCCTCCCAGTGTTTTGGACCGGTCAAAGCACCGCTCATCGAGTCTCATTGTTCTGGACTGGTCAAAGCACCGCTCATCGAGTCTCAGTGTTCTGGATCGGTCAAAGCACCGCTCATCGCTTCCCAGTGTTCTGGACCGGTTAAAGCATCGCTCACCGACTATCGGTGTTCTGAGCCGGTCAATGCACCTCTCACTCCGGCGTCACGTTACCGACTCGACTAAACTTAGGAGGAACATATAGGTTACTGACTCGGCTAAACTTAGGAGGAACATATAGGTTACTGACTCGGCTAAACTTAGGAGGAACATACAGCTCCCAGATGGCATTCATGTGGCATTGCTATTCTCACGGCACGTGTTCTCCGCTGCACGTGGCCCACGTGCCGATGTCGGTGGCCGCGTGTCCACACCGTCTGTCGACACACCGCCGACTCTACAAACCACTTACGGCGAGCCTCATACGTGCAGTATATCGTGCACGCCTTCGTGTGAGCGGATGAATAATGGAGGCGCCGCGTGATGCCACCCGCAGCGGCCCCCCGTCCGGCAGTTGTGCGGTACTGTCATGTGAAGTTGGCGTGTGTCGCACCAGTCCTGCCACTGGTCATGGTCTAGTGTGACATGTGTCGCACCAGTCCTGCTACTGGCTATGATCTAGTGTGACATGTGTCGCACCAGTCCTGCTACTGGCTATGGTCTAGTGTGTCTAGTGTGACATGTGTCGCACCAGTCCTGCTACTGGCTATGGTCTAGTGTGACATGTGTCGCACCAGTCCTGCTACTGGCTATGGTCTAGTGTGACATGTGTCGCACCAGTTCTGCAGCTGGTCATGGTCTAGTGTGACATGTGTCGCACCAGTCCTGCTACTGGCTATGGTCTAGTGTGACATGTGTCGCACCAGTCCTGCTACTGGCTATGGTCTAGTGTGACATGTGTCGCACCAGTCCTGCTACTGGCTATGGTCTAGTGTGACATGTGTCGCACCAGTCCTGCTACTGGCTATGGTCTAGTGTGACATGTGTCGCACCAGTCCTGCTACTGGCTATGGTCTAGTGTGACATGTGTCGCACCAGTCCTGCTACTGGCTATGGTCTAGTGTGACATGTGTCGCACCAGTCCTGCTGCTGGCCAGGGTCTAGTGTGACATATGTCGCACCAGTCCTGCCGCTGGTCAGGGTCTGGTCGTGTGTCGCACCAGTCCTACTGCTGGTTATGGTCTGGTGAGACATATGTCGCACCTGTCCTGCCGCTGGTCAGGGTCTGGTCGTGTGTCGCATCAGTCCTGCTGCTGGTTATGGTCTGGTGAGACATATGTCGCATCAGTCCTGCTGCTGGTCAGGGTCTGGTGAGACATATGTCGCACCTGACCTGCTGGCCAGTGTCTGGTCGTGTGTCGCACCAGTCCTGCCGCTGGTCAGGGTCTGGTCATATGTCGCACCTGTCCTGCCGCTGGTCAGGGTCTGGTGAGACATATGTCGCACCTGACCTGCTGGCCAGTGTCTGGTCGTGTGTCGCACCTGTCCTGCCGCTGGTCAGGGTCTGGTGAGACATGTGTCGGCGCTGATGGGTCCTCGACTGGCCTTCAGTGAGGCGGCGCACGTCTGCACCAGTATGCGAACCGTGCCATGGACATTAACGGTGATTTTAAAAAGCTGATGCAACGCCCATCGGCTGGCCATCGCACGCAGTGGAAAAGTACGGCTGGTGTTCGTGCAGCTTCCATTCCATCTTCTTCGGCTGACTCGTGTTGACTAAACGAGGCTAAATCGCCACGCATGTGCGGATACGATTCACTGCGTCAGCACATATGTGTGCAATGGTTGCTGATGCTCAGATGGCTACGCTCTCCAAAAAAAAGTTCGATTTGGCGATCTGCCAGCTGGATACGACGTCATTCAGCAGCGGCAGACTCAATGGGTACCCCAGCTAGCCTGCCAGCCAGTTCAGACAAATACACTGTCCGATATGCAGACGTTATGCACTGCAGTTTAGCATATCATCCGCCGACATACGGCTGCGCGGCGATTCTCATGAAGCATACAGGTGCTGCCATCTGCAGTTTACCAAAGAAACACCGACTCACCTCGGGGGGGAACGACACAATAGATCTCCAGATCGAAGGAAATCCGCGGCCTGGCATATGAAGTAAACGTTAATATATGCGGTAAGGAGTGAGACATTGGGGGTAATATTACACCCATTAAGCCTCGCCAGGTCCGGCCTCCCGATAGCCTCCTTCGTATTTTTCCCGGGATAATAACATAGCGAATAAAAGCAACGACACAAACCTTTCAGTAGCTTCTTATGCATCTGTTTTCGTATCTCCTGCAAATCTGGTGAAGATAGCCAAATAACACTGACATGGAACGGGCCAAAGACGGTAATACTCCAAAATACTATAAGTGCCGCCATCAAGGGTTGTTGTGGCATATTTACACTCGGCAATTCTGTTCTTTCACCAGGACCGACATTCGGCAATATCGAAGTATATTTGATGTTCAATATTACTACTGACCTGAAAACGGGAAAATTATCTCCTTGTGTATGGCATTGAGCGAAGACAATTATATTGGGGACTCCTGGTCGCGACGCAAATGTTACCCATGAAGGTTCAAGGTTAATGAAATAAGGTCAAGTCAAGTATCATGCACGTCTACACAATACCACCTCATCCAGAATATTTATGTTCCTCGCAAAGCCATGTCTGAATTTAGTTTAAGCGCCACCTCAGTCGAACGACATGACACTAGGCAAGTATCATGTAATTCAGAAGGTTGAATGGAGACCCATATGAACCTCAAACTGGTTTTGACGTCACTTTTCTTGTTTGCATCATTAAGTGCACGTTTGCTTTATTGCTACGGGCTATGAGTAAGATTTGAGTATTTGCAACCGCTTGCGGCTTCTGGCGGCAGCACTACCCACTCGTAAAGACAGCAGATGCACTACGCACACCATACCATCATCGAAAAATCAACAAAGGCCCATTGTTGAGACAACGTCTCATCAATGGGCATAATCCATATACATTTGGCACTTTTGTTTTGCACCAGCTGGCATTTTTACATCGCCTTCCTCCTCTCCACTCTACAAGAAGTCAATTTCAGGACTCTGCATTGGACGCCCAACCAATGAACCAGATTTTATTCGATTTGATCGGGCCGACATCTAGAGGACGGAGCATACATCACGTACCCGACAATCGCACGTTACTTACCACAAGTTACGCCGTCGTAAGCAGCGCCCTCGTCCAACAAGCGCCGGCGGATTACCTTGCCGAGGACGATTCAGATCTAACCAAGGCCGCGTCACACACGCGGAATCCCACCTCAAAGCTATCCAACAAGAATGAAAAAATCGGCCGGCCAAGCTGGAACTATGTCCTAATCTGGTTCCGTATACGGCGTGGTGCCAGGTCTGGCAGCTGCGGCCGCGTGCCTGAGTGCCTGGCTTAGTCGGCCGGGCCTCGCCACTCCAAGGTAACGCCGCTGCAGTGGCTGTCTGTCACGTGGTACGTCCGGGGGCGAGGGGGCCCCCTGTGACTGTCGGCTCCTCCGACCACGGGTCGCTGCAGTGGCTGTCTGTCACGTGGTACGTCCGGGGGCGAGGGGGCCCCCTGTGACTGTCGGCTCCTCCGACCACGGGTCGCGGCAGAGGCTGCCTGTCACGTGGTATGTCCGGGGGCGAGGGGGGCCCCCTGTGACTGTCGGCTCCTCCGACCACGGGCCGCTGCAGAGGCTGCCTGTCACGTGGTATGTCCGGGGGCGAAGGAGGCCCCCTGTGACTGTCGGCTCCTCCGACCACGGGTCGCTGCAGTGGCTGTCTGTCACGTGGTATGTCCGGGGGCGAGGGAGGCCCCCTGTGACTGTCGGCTCCTCCGACCACGGGTCGCGGCAGAGGCTGTCTGTCACGTGGTATGTCCGGGGGCGAGGGGGCCCCCTGTGACTGTCGGCTCCTCCGACCACGGGCCGCTGCAGTGGCTGTCTGTCACGTGGTATGTCCGGGGGCGAGGGGGCCCCCTGTGACTGTCGGCTCCTCCGTCCACGGGTCGCGGCAGAGGCTGCCTGTCACGTGGTACGTCCGGGGGCGAGGGGGCCCCCTGTGACTGTCGGCTCCTCGACTCCGACGGGTCGCGCAGTGGCTGCCTGTCACGTGGTACGTCCGGGGGCGAGGGGGCCCCCTGTGACTGTCGGCTCCTCCGACCACGGGCCGCTGCAGTGGCTGCCTGTCACGTGGTATGTCCGGGGGCGAGGGGGCCCCCTGTGACTGTCGGCTCCCCCGACCACGGGCCGCTGCAGTGGCTGTCTGTCACGTGGTACGTCCGGGGGCGAGGGGGGCCCCCTGTGACTGTCGGCTCCTCTGTCCACGGGTCGCTGCAGAGGCTGCCTGTCACGTGGTATGTCCGGGGGCGAGGGGGCCCCCTGTGACTGTCGGCTCCTCCGACCACGGGTCGCGGCAGTGGCTGCCTGTCACGTGGTATGTCCGGGGGCGAGGGAGGCCCCCTGTGACTGTCGGCTCCTCCGTCCACGGGCCGCTGCAGTGGCTGTCTGTCACGTGGTATGTCCGGGGGCGAGGGAGGCCCCCTGTGGCTGTCGGCTCCTCCGTCCACGGGTCGCTGCAGAGGCTGCCTGTCACGTGGTACGTCCGGGGGCGAGGGGGCCCCCTGTGACTGTCGGCTCCTCCGACCACGGGCCGCGGCAGGGCTGCCTGTCACGTGGTATGTCCGGGGGCGAGGGGGCCCCCTGTGACTGTCGGCTCCCCGACCACGGGTCGCGGCAGAGGCTGTCTGTCACGTGCAGTACCCGCCTCCAGGATCGTGTGGACAACCGTGTGCACGACTACGACGCCGCACTCTTCTGCGGCCACCACACTGCCCTTTCCGGACATGGCCGATAACTATTCGAGTCGTCGCCCCGCCCCCATCCTCCCCAGCCTTCGGCCTTTTGGAACAAGCCTGACTCACCATAAACAGCTAGGTTAGCTGGACCGTGCTTCCCTGAATTCATGACTGGACGAACTTTTCCCAAAGCAGACATTTCCAACAATATTTGTGCGCAGCCTGATTCCTTGCACATCCAAGTGTCATGCTATGCAAACACTGTGGTAGCTACGCCCTCTGATAGCACCTGGAGGGAACGGTAGGATGCCGGTGCTATCGTGGGCACAGGCCGAGTACTAATACATAGCACATTTAACTCCAGGCGTGTGGGAACCCTTTCCAGGTGCATCTTGGTGCCTCATTATCAATGAATTTAAAATATCATTATAATTCAGAATCCTTGTCAATGTCCAGGTATCATTGTCAATGTCCAGATATCATTGCCAGTGTCCAAGGATCATTGGCAGTTTACAATTATAATTGTCAATGTCCAGGTATCATTGTCAGTGTCCAAATGATTGCAAATGTCAAGTATCATCGTCTGTGGCCATTGTCAGTGTCCATATCATTGTTAGTGTCCAGGCATCATTGCTAGTGTCCATGTATAATTGCCAGTATCCAGGTATCATTGTCAGCGTCTATATCGCAGAAAAACATCAGATAGGCCATAATCTTAGGTATGCAGGGATTACTTCAGATTCCTAGAGAAGAATGTTGCAGTACCAGGCTGTGGCTACTTTTGATGAGCCACCAAAAGAGCCAAGGAAATCGCTACCCGTTGCATCGAAAAAATATGCATCCAAATATATGCGTCAACTTTCAAAGGAGGGGAGGGAACGGTTTGAAGTGTTGTGTCATTTTAGCAAGTATTGGCGCCATTCACCCACTGTTCATGCATTATTAATATGTCTTCACTTGGCCTGAGCAACAGCAATTTCATCAATGGATTGGCCTGCAATTGTGAAATACATTACATTAGCAGTCGGTTTGAGAACGGTGCTGCTCATGTAAATTCTTAGTTTACTTCTTACGTTTATGTATTATATATTTATTTTCATATATGATTAGTCGTCCTATTGTTGAACACCCCAACACTGGCTGGGCAAGAGGAGCGACGAGTACAGGGAGCCGTCCACCCCGACACAAGCCGTCCACCCCGACACAAGCCACGGCGGGGAGTCGTCCACTCCGACACAACCCGTCCACCCCGACACAAGCCGTCCACCCCGACACAACCCGTCCACCCCGACACAAGCCACGGCGGGGAGTCGTCCACCACGACACAACCCGTCCACCCCGACACAAGCCGTCCACCCCGACACAACCCGTCCACCCAGACACAAACCGTCCACCCCGACACAAGCCACGGCGGGGAGTCGTCCACCCCGACAAAACCCGTCCACCCCGACACAACCCGTCCACCCCGACACAAGCCGCCCATCCCGACACAAGCCGTCCACCCCGACACAAACCGTCCACCCCGACAAAACCGTCCACCCCGACACAACCCGTCCACCCCGACACAAGCCGTCCACCTCGACACAACCCGTCCTGCCCGACACAAACCGTCCACCCGGACACAATCCGACCACCCCTACACAAGCCACGGCGGGGAGCCGTCCACCCCGACACAAGTCGTCCACCCCGACACAAGCCGTCCACCCCGACACAACCCGTCCACCCCAACACAAGCCGTCCACCCCGACACAAGCCACGGCGGGGAATCGTCCACCTCGACACAAGCTACGGTGTAATATCGAAAAGTGCCAATAAGTTTTCAGTGAAAGGGTTTTCAGTGAAATGTTGATCAATGGCGTTCTGCTGTCTCCTGACATGGGGATTTCCTCAATGGGTGTTTTTTTAAGGTGTGGATACATTTCATAGTTTGGACATTTTTGAGTATCTTAGTTTTTCATTTCTAATTGGTGATGGGTGTGACTATATTTATTCTGGTAGGTGTGCATTTCCCAGGCAGGCATGGATGGAGTTTGAAAGTTATTGATGGCCACGAGTGATGGGGAGTGTGCTGTTCAATATTTGAATGGTGTTGGAAGATATATGGTAGATAGATATTTTGGAGCAAGGGTGCAAGGACGTGGCATTGATTGGGGTGCGTCCGATATTTGTTCTCATCTTGCATTCTCCTTTCCTCATGGGCTTAGCTTAGACGGGCTTCTGTAACTGTTATCAAGCCTGATCATTTTATGACTTGATAACTCGGCTCCGTCATAGACTCGTCAGCAGGGGCAGGCTGGCCCACCACCGACCCGGCCCCATCATAGACTCGTCAGCTGGAGCAGGCTGGCCACCACCGACCCGGCCCCATCATAGACTCGTCAGCCGTGGCAGGCTGGCCACCACTGACCCGGCCCCATCATAGACTCGTCTATATGTCAGCTGGAGCAGGCTAGCACCACCGACCCGGCTCCGTCATAGACTCGTCAGCCGTGGCAGGCTGGCCACCACCGACCCGGCTCCGTCATAGACTCGTCAGCTGGAGCAGGCTGGCCACCACCGACCCGGCTCCGTCATAGACTCGTCAGCCGTGGCAGGCTAGCCACCACCGACCCGGCTCCGTCATAGACTCGTCAGCAGGGGCAGGCTGGCCACCACCGACCCGGCTCCGTCATAGACTCGTCAGCCGTGGCAGGCTAGCCACCACCGACCCGGCTCCGTCATATACTCGTCAGCTGGAGCACGCTGGGCTACTGATCTGGCTCCATCATAGCCTCGTCAGGCGTGATAAGTATGAAGGTCAGGCCAGGTCGGATCGGCTCGCTCAGATGACCTTTTGTCGCATGTGCACGGGATTGCACTCACCGGAGGCCCTAGTATATTGGCGTACAGCAACCGATAGGCGACATTTCAAGAGGGGGCAGGCCCCAACGCAAGGAGAAACAGAGAAGTAGTATGGAGGGCAGACAAGTCTACGGTAGCGCACACCGCACTCGCCAGCGCAGGTGCATCTGACTTGTAGGCCTTGCAAGTACCACGGTTATGATAAGCAGTGGTATCGGCCATCTAAATGATTGCCAGATAGACAGCAGTCAAACGGTCAAATGCAGCCAGGGCTTCGCCCACACCTGTAGTAAGCATGCAAAGTGCACCAAGCGTGGCCCTAGGTGTACTCAGATATACTCCTGATGTTGCAGAGGTAAGTTTGTCACAACATGCATCGCATTACACGTACGATTCCAATGTTGTGCAATAATACCGCCAGCGTGCATTCATGCCGTTGTCGTGCATCGATTGTGGGATAAAAGTGGCGTGATGTCAGTGTAGGCTGACGCAATGCAACCCAATGGATGCTAAGTTGCAGCAAGATTGATGCTTCTTCAGCCCCGGTGTCGTTTTATGACGACAAAGCTGTTTTGTAAGCTCACCTTTGATATTACTTCAAAGCTAGTTGAATTCTGCAATGAGAGGATGCTACAGCTGTAGCCATGTAACATTTACCTCGCGACGAAACACAAAACCCCGTTTTAGTGTACCTTGTCGCCATTGTATGCAGAACGACGAGGTCGGCCTTCATCACCACGCATCCGAACTTACCGGGAGATGGGGACAGGGTGAACTTCGTACTGCTCCTCGATGGGCCCCCGTCGTACCGCGGCGCCGTACTCGTCATCGCTGAGGGTCATCAGGCCGGGCGGCAGGTGGACGGTGGGGGGCGGCAGCGGGGCCGGGCCCGGCGCCAGGCTGGTCACGCTGGTCAGCGGCGGGTGCACGTCACACATGGTGACCGCCGGCCGGCACTGGGTCACGACACGCCGCCGGTCAGCCGGCGACCGGACCGGTCACGTCTGGGTCGCCGCCGTCCGAGTCTTCCTGGTGGACACTCGGAGCGGGGGGATGGCGACACCTAGCGCGCACACCCGTCGACTGCCCGGCCAACACTGACGACGATACGTGGTTTCCCACGCAGCTTCGACTGTCCTGCCATCTAGCGGCCGTCACGTCGGCCTAGACTGGATCACCATCTGGTGGCGGCATCCACAGGCTCCGTCGATCCGCCACTTCGTTGCCTATTGAGCAAAATATATTACCAGAGTAAGGCACCTGTACGCAGGGGTGGATGCAAATGGGGAGCGCTGGGGCATTTGCCCTCCCCCATAGAAAGGTGGCGCCCCTTCTGACTGGGAAAATGCGTTCACTTAGTATGCTTCAGTGCCCCTCATCCCCATTTCGTCGCTCAACGAATTTTCAGCCGAAGGCTTCCAGGGTCTTTCACAGTGGCACCCTTCTGAGGAAATGGCACCCATCCAAACAAGTACCCTCCCCCATGATCATTCCTGGATCCGCCCCTGTAAGTGGAATTGGCGATTAAAAGCGAATGTTAGAATCACAGTTGTCTTGAATCCGTGTGAATCAGTCATAGGTGCATGCTTTTCACTGTTTAAACGGCCAAACGCCCTGGAAGCAAATGTGGATGTAGAGCTAAAGTGGTTTCGGACGTGATTCACCAAATTGCATCACAACAGGCAAAATCAAGAAGTGTCATCTCTCCCCGAGGCCGGACGGGAGAGCTAGGAATGCAGACCCTGCATTTTCGCAACGTACCATGGGGAGATGATGCCTTGAGTGATAAAAAATACAACTTGATATTGATATTGCAACGCAAAACGTTTGTGTATGCTACCCACGAGCGAAAACGGCAACGCAAACTTAATATACTCTGCCGCAAACCTCTTCCATGAGAGACATTGGAACGCCAGGCTAATATACTATAAGCATATATAAGCTATAAACAACCAAAACCATTTGTTGCGGTTTCCAAAGAGCGGCGGCCAAATCAGGTGGTTCAGATAAACTTTGGCACGACATACACGGGCGAAGACGAGCCCAGGCTTCGTACTCGCTCGTAATAACCGTCTTTAGGTACCTCGGAATACCCTCCGGTGTCACTCGCCAGATGAATGCATAATTTCCACCAGTCGGGGAGGCAGCCAGGGGAAATTATGGCCGCACCTACAGCCTGGCAGTGCCGCACAGACAAATATCAATTCCATGGTCAGGTACGTCACCCCGCCTTCTATAATAACGTGCATAATGTGTAAGAAACCGGCGGCCCTAACGCAGTAAGAACTGTAGTAAGCAGCGCTGTTTTCAGATTTATCTTTTCGAACCTTTCTAGTTAAAGCCACACTGTGCACAGCGCAGATTATTCACCTTCATTAGTTTTCCAAATCAGAATTCTTAGCCAATGGTAATTTGTTGACCGACTCCCTCCAGTCGTGTATTCAGGAGGTCGTCCGGGGGAGGGGTGGGGGAGGTGAACAACTGAAAAGGTCCCCACCATTCTAGAGCCACGCCCCCTCACTTTTCAGAAGCTCTCGGATTTTAATCACTTTATTGTCAAAGGACTTTCATGATTATACATATATATATATATATATATATATATATATATATATATATATATATATATATATATATATATATATATATATATATATATATATATATATATATGTATGTATATGTGTATGTGTGTGTGTGTGTGTGTGTGTGTGTGTGTGTGTGTGTGTGTGTGTGTGTGTGTGTGTGTGTGTGTGTGTGTGTGTGTGTGTGTGTTCGTGTGTGTGTGTGTGTGTGTGTGTGTGTGTGTGTGTGTGTGTGTGTGTGTGTGTGTGTGTGTGTGTGTGTGTGTGCGTGTGTGTGTGTGCGTTGTGTGCGTGCCCGTGTGTGCGTGGTGCCCGTGCGTGCGTGCTTGCGTGCGTGCGTGTGCCATATATACTATTTGTCGATTGCGACTCAATAACTGTCCGGAGATATGTCATGACCATGATGTAACCATAGCAGGTGTTTGCCATGATACGGAGGCTATCATCGACAGTGCGCAGCATAAGTGACCCCCATGCTGTGGGACGGAACGATATTGCGATTCAGGCGGTCCGACGTTGCTCTGCTGTAATAGGACCAATGCGTCTACAGGCTGGCAAACCTTTCACTCGTCTCCGGCATCTTTTCGAACTCCTGGACGTCAGTCTGCATTGGGTTGATACTAAAGATCACGCCTTGCCTAGCAAAAATAAGACCATCGCTCTGCTATCTGCCCTATCAAAAATTATTGAAAAGATCGTACGCGACAAACTCACCACGTATCTCCACAAACACAGTCTAATTAACCCTGCTCAATATGCATGCAGGTCCCACCTCCCTACGACGGATGCGGTGATCGATGCTGTCGAGCGGCTGTCTCGCATCATCGGCAATGGAGAAATTGCTTCGCTAATGGTGATCGACTTATCCAAAGCACTCGACAGCGTCGATCACAGCATCCCCCGAACCAAACTGAGCCGGCATGGCGTTCACAGCCCGCGGCTCGACAGCTGCCTCGATGGGCGCAGTCAAGTGGTCCGTGGCGGCACTGCAATGTTACCGGTGACACATGGCGTCCCGCAGGGGTCGACCCTCGGTCCAGCTCTCTTCACACTCTTAGTAAATGGCCCCCAAACTTCGTGATGCACAGCGGCGCCATTTCACACGCTGACGACACGCAGTCGTTAGATCACGCGTTTCCCGACCGACAAAATCCCAGTGTGCTGAAGCTCCAGATCGAAGAGAGCATGTCTCAAAGTCAGTCAAAGGTATGGATAGAAGATGTCAAAGGCATGGTAGAATAGAATAAAGAATATGGATAGAATATGATCGAAGAGAATATGCCCCAAAATCAGGTATGGTTACGGATTAACTCATCGAAAATGAACCAAGCAAAAAAACGGAATTAGTGGCACTAGGAACATTCCGCCGAGAAGGCTGAAAATATGCGCATCAAGGTTTCTGGCACCGAATTCTGCGCCTACCAGAACATGAAAAAATGGTGTTGCTATCGACTGTTCACCCTAATGGGAAGCACACATAGCGAAGTGGTGAGGAAACGCAACGGAATTCTGACTTCACTGCACAAATGTAGGCATAATTTAACCGAAGAAAAAAATCAACTCTGGTCCCGGTCTGTGTTTCCACATCTCCCCTGCCGTCTGTCTGTGTGGGGTAACGAGACCGGGCGTCACACAAAACCCAGTCATTAGTTTCTCGGCGCGTCTTGGTGGGGGAGCAAGACGCAGTGCGCATACCACTCCATTCGCTGGTTATTTGGGCTTAGGGGCGCCTCCACTGCTTCGGTCATACAGCGTCCACATATCACTTCGTTGCTGGCGGAGCTGGAACGGGCGCACATGGGATCCATGGTCCAGAGAGCTGACGCCGTGCCGGGCGCTGAATGAGCCACGCTGTCCGCCTACGATCCGCTCATTGTTCCGCTGGCGGGCTGAGGTCTCTCAGCGCGAAACGCCTGTGTTACTGGATGGCGACCCGCACCGTCCCCGGTGTAGACTGGTATCCACCCGGAGGATTTTCTGCCTCCGGGTCGCCGCCAGGTGGAGCCGCCTGCCTCCGACTGTCACGTCGGCCCCGTCACCGGGGGAGGGGGGGTCCGGGCTGAGATAGCGCGGTACTTCCCATAGGGCAGTGTCAGCTCTACTGTAGCCACGTGCTGCCAGCCATGCCGATTTCTGTAGCCCGAGCCTGTCTGTATTGATGTTGCATCCACGATTGTCCGATTGACACAAAATACGAAAGGCTGTGGATAATTGTACGATAATACATGGCATTGTCAACATTGCTTGAAGAAGACTACAGTCAGCCTTTGTGAAGTACCAAGCTGGTGACATAGCAGAACACAGAATAGGGTGACAATGTCTTACAAGTGTACATATTACACCACCTGCAGCTACTGCGAAGACACCGTATCCAGTTGGCACAAACACTAAACAAGTCGTGTATGGGATCAGATCATCGGGTTGAGCTCCACCACTTCAGGTCCGCTCCGCAGAGGCAGAAGTCAGACGAACGCCGACCACCGTCACGGACACGGTCCGAACATGTGGGGTCCGACTTGTGCCAGGCGCACAGCAGGCGGAAGGGGGACGCCGGGCACCGCGACCGCCGCCAGCGACATCCGTGCGCCGACGTGTGAAACAGCTGGCGACCCAGTCACGGTGGAGGTCCCGGCCGAGGTCGCCGCCGACGTGTCAGCCGAGGTCACAGCCGAGGTCGCCGCCGACGTGCCGACCGAGGTCACCGCCAAGTGCTGAGCGACACAGACACCGGGCACCAACACACCACTGCCGTACTGGCCGGTCGACTCCGGCGGACCCAGCCCGCCGCGACGGCCGACGTCGGGAGGTGGCGCCGCCATCGGCACTGTCACCGGTCCTCTCGCGCCTGCCGACTCGTGCTGCCCCACCGCCGCGGCAGTGTCGAGCCCACTCAGACCAGCCGACGCATCAGATGCTCCCACCCCAGCTGCCGTCTCTTGTCTAGCCATCCCCACCATATCAGGCCCTCTCACTCCAGCTGCTGTCTCGTATCCTGCCATCCCCACCGTCTCGGGCCCTCTCACTGCAGCTGCTGTTTCGTGTCCTGCCATCCCCACCATCCCAGGCGCTCTCACTCCAGCTGCTGTCTCGTGTCCATTAACTGCGCCCACCTGGTGTGGCTTTTTACCCAGTGCACTGCCACAACGAGCAGCGTCAGCGGCCGCCCCGAGACACCTCAGTTCAGCCGGCGTCCCACGCGATCCGGACGTCTGTCCGCCGACGCTGGGCTCTGGCTGGCTGACAGAGGTCACACCGGCCGCGTGACCGCTGACCGCCAGTCCGCTGACGCCGGCGTGCAGCTCCATGTGTCTGGCGAGCGCCTCGGCCCACTGGAAACTCTTGCGACAGATGGCGCAGCTGAAGCGGCACGCGGCCGCGCCGCACTGGCCCGCCAGGTGGCGTCGCAGGCTGCCCTGGCACGCGTAGCTCTTCCCGCACTCCTGCAACGCGACAGAACATCGGCGGGATGGGTCACGGTGCCGGCCGGGCGCGCTGTAGGCTGACACTCGCACACCTCCAGACGACAGATCGCACTCGCACCGTTCTCGACAGCTTTCGTGTGTGTCTGGGCGCTGATGGGCGACTAGTTACATATCCACTGATCGAATACGGTGCAGCTTGGCGCGCATGGCGTGATACGACGGCTGCCTTCGATCACGACGTGATTTGCCTTCAGCTGTCTCATGCCGCTCCCATTAGTGCGGCTGGCGAGATAACCTCAGCAACTCGAAACACAAATGCGACCATGCAGCACACAGTGATCTCACCTAACACCTACACCTAACCGAGACCACCGACAACACCTAACCGAAAACATCTTCATTCTTTATTATTCGTTATTACTTCGATCAAACCCAAAAATACGAAATGTCATTATTTGACAAGGAAAAATACCACAGTCACATTTGATCAAGGTGAACTAAGCAGTCGTGACATGATCTGGCGAACCTGTGTGCATTCAATGAGCATGAACCACACAGATATCAGGCCATTACTCCACAGTCAGCCACTTCCTTGACAAGTGACTTTCCGCCCTTGATCAAGGCCGTGATCATTGTCGTATGCCTTTGTTTTACCTAAATGTTACATCACGCCACCGGTGTCAGCCCGACAACGTTGTTGGCGCCAGCCGGCGTCACTACCGTGGTCTCCTGTTGTTTGTTTATTGGTTGGTTCACGACACACTTTATGCACATTCACGGCTAATGGCGCCGCCCACACCGTGGTCTCCTGACGGCCACTTCTGTCATCTGTCGTGATCTCAGAGGGGCGCTGTGCTGACTATTGGCACTAACGGCACAGGGACTAGAAATGTCAACGTGACACCAACTTGGCACACTGGAAGACGCCACACTATGAACATCCAAAACAGGACCTCCTGAAAAACACAAATGTATAAGTTTTGCTCGAATCCCTCACTCACCTGGCAAGAGTAGGGTTTCTCGCCGGTGTGCTTTCGCAGATGTTCCTTAAGGTGCACCTGATAAGAAGTGTATCATGTTAATATTAACTACAAGTAGCACCGGGAGTTGTCCCAGAGACAGATTCGCTTCAATAGTACAATGAGCAACATGAAACTATGTCCATTGTGTACACAATTATTAATTCAAGCTGAAATCCAATAACAACTTTAAGTAGTAACTGGAGTCTCCAAGTTCGGTTCAAAATTGCAAATGTTGTCCATGCTTCGCTTCACGCTTCGGGTCCTGACGAATAGTGATTCCAGTCCAGATTTTTCAAATCTTTCAATTCCAAGTAATAACACTGCTGTCACTTGATGCACTATTCCAAATTGATTATTTCACTGTGTAGGCAAGACGAGTCGGGCAACCACTGTACTTTTCAGCTCCAAAATACACCCAGGAGCTTTAATTTAAATTCCTAGAATACAGCTATATCTTGTTGCTTTTACGTAGTGAACAAGTGATATTGATAGTACTGTAGACTGGAGGTTATTACATCTGCATTATAACTGTGAGGTAGTATATTGATTGTACGCAATTAGTCACAGCAATCACATAAAGACATCGTGAATCGAGATGCGTGACTCGTGACACGTTACTCTACATACTCAACAAACACGTGACATGTTACTCTGCGTGACTCGTGACGCGTGTCACGACAGGAACGTAGCTCGACAGAAGCGTTCCCGACAAATGCGTGACCAGACAGATGCGTGACTAGACATATGCATGACTCGACATACATGTGATAAGACAGATGCGTGACTAGACAGGTGTATGACTAGACAGATGCGTTCCTCCGCAGATGCATGCCTCGACAGATGCGTTCCTCGGCAGACGCATGCCTTGACAGATGCTACAGATGTGACTCGACAGATGTGTGACTAGACAGATACGTTCCTAAACAGATGAATAAGTCCATGGAGGCTAAAAAAGTTATGAAAATAGGAGAAATATCCAAGGATAAACCCACAAAAATGCATGATACACTTCGATGTACTTCGTGCACGCACTGGGTTTCATACTATACCCTCTCACTAACTGATGCAATCTTTTTTTACACAAACAATGCACAAATAGTGCATCACCTACAAAAGTTCATTTCAACAAAACTCACTGCATATCCAACTAAAACTTCCATGCAGATGCCATAACTACATATATACCTAACTACATATATAACTACATACATATGCCTAACTACATACCTACATATATAACTCCATAACTACATATATGCCATAACTACATATATATATATATATATATATATACATATATATATACATGTATACGTACAATGGCTCAGCCAGGTTCTGCCCCGGCCAGCTCCTCACCTGGTGGTAGAACGGCTTGCCGCACACGTGGCACGTGAGATGCCGTTGACTGCCACACACGGATGCCACGTGGCGCGAGTAGGTGGACGGGTCGGAGAAGCTCTTGCCACACTTTTGACACCAATGCGGCCGCACTCCTGCGGACCATCGAAGAACCAGAGGTCACGGTGCACAGTGCCAGCCGATCAAACAAGCGCCACGGCCGAGAACAAATCGTTGGGACAAGTTCTTGAGAGTAGCACACACGAAGTACTTATTTGTACAAAATGCGCCATCAAGTGTACCCGAGGCAACATGACGCAACCGCCGAGCCATATAGAGGTAAATGACAGAGATGTTCCACGATACGCGACACTCTACTCGACATACAAACAGCATAGCTTATATGCTGGAAAATATAAGCAAAGCATGTGCCTCTTACTGGCAAATACTGGTAGACAGTGTTTGACATCTAGGTTTTTCCCAGATGGTAAAAACCAGTAGAACATATTTAGTGGTAAAAGCTGCGGACCCTGTTTGAAAAAAAGATCGGCTTCGACAGCCGACAAATAGTTGTAACAAGTCGTGCACACCCGTAGCCATTGCGCCAGACGATCTATCAGTTTGAACAGCCAACAAATAATTGTG
Organism: Imbricaverruca yamaguchii; assembly: GCA_034440575.1. Classification (NCBI taxonomy): domain Eukaryota; kingdom Metazoa; phylum Arthropoda; class Thecostraca; family Neoverrucidae; genus Imbricaverruca; species Imbricaverruca yamaguchii. The sequence continues at coordinate 225,824 of JAOTOL010001647.1, read as the reverse complement.
GCATGTCGTCAGCACCATTGGGGCTTAGGGGCGCATCGACTGCAGTGGTCATGCAGCTCGTCAGTACCATGAACATGAACAGTTGGCACCAGGCAGACAATCAAGCTGGATATACAGCAGTGGATACATCCTGCCAGGATCTCTTGTGTGTGTGTGATTGTCGTCTTAGGGCGCATCGACCATGGTAGATCATTTAGCGCCCATGCTAGGATCTCGATGCACCGGCGCAGCCTTACCCAGATGTTTGAGCATGTGCACCCGGAGGTTGCTGCGCTTGTAGAATACCTTGGAGCAGACCTCGCAGCGGGCCGTCTTGTACACGGCTCTGGAGGAGGCGGACGACACGTGGTGAGCGAGTGGACAGCAACGTGGCGACAGCACACACTTACAGCCAAGGCCTCGTCGGCACCGTCAACGGCCACTGTATGCCTTGAAGGTACTTCAGAACGAGCACAGCTATGCGAAGTGGGCTAGCACAGTCAAGCCGAGATGATGTTTTATGACGGATCGTAATGTAGCATGTGCTCTCCAAACTGGCCAAAATCACATAATTATCATACCATTTGAACTGCTGCATTTGCTCCCAGAGCCAAATTTGTTGACCAGACAGATTAAATGGGTACACAAGTGAGCACTACTTATGGACAGAACACCCTGAATCCATGTTTCCAGCATGGATTCCATCACACCATCAAAAAATGGAAATTACCATTGAGTTTTCTTCCACCACATTTTTTCCAAACTATGTTGCTAATGTCTTGGTTCAGAAATTTACACCAAGGTGACAACTTTAAAAATCAGAAACAGTTCTATGTGCGGATAAGTTTACGCTAATTTCTGTGAGCACCGAGAAGTATTTCCGAAACTGGTTCATCTGCCTGGTAAATGTTTTTTTTTTAAATTCACAGCTGGTGTACATATGTCATGGGGTGTCAGTGGAAAATTATCACTGAAAATGTAGTAGGCGAGTGGAAAATTTAAAACGGAGGAAGTGCAGCATTGGAAATCGTAAAAACTTGATGGTTTCTGGCCAGGATCTAGTGTATCTTAACATTAGCATTAATGTTGGTGAGGTTATAGTAATGGTGAGGAAACAAATACCAGCATGCCATTTATGATTGATAGATTGTTTGTGTTTATTTTCAGTTTGTATTCTACTTGGGTCAAAAGCGGAAAGACGAGGGAAAGATTATTCACGATATTATGAAGTGACAAATCATCCCGAGTAAGTGTGATTTATTCACCCAAACTTCGAAATCTTTGATCAGTATTCAGCAAGGGGACTGTGTTTCGTCGACAGCACGACAAACGTCCACCCACTTTGTCTGTTTGGCAGTAGCCTGGTGGCCTGGCGGCGGCTGATCTGCCGCCGCCGCCGCAGCCGTCTGCTCGCCGCGCTGCCGCTGGTGGCCGGCAGCCGGCTCCTGCCCCAGCACCACCCGCAGCAGCCTCTCCTGCGCCACGGCGTCCAGCTGGAGCGTCTGCTGCAGGCGCAGGCAGCGGCGGCGCAGCAGCGCCGGCAGCTCGTCGGTGAGGCCGTCCACCCGCAGCCGGCAGCCGGCGCAGCCGATGGCCACGCCCGACGGCTGCCGGCTGACGAGCAGCTGGCAGCGCGAGCCGCACAGGTCCGAGTGGAACCGGCGCAGCAGCGACGTCACCGTCGCCACGCTCAGGAACACCCCCTCGTGCACGTCCGGGCACGCCATTCCTGATGCACGGCTCCTGGAAGGGTGTTGTTATCGTTGTTATTGGAGTTCAGGGGCACATTGACTGTGTCAGTCATGCAGCATCTGGCTCCTGAAAGGGCAAACTTAGCATGTTAGCAGAGTGGTGGTATGCGTCGCTGTTGGGCTTCAGAAGAATGAGCACAATATGTGGAGCTAAGGATCATGTGCACATTAACAAGCTGGGATATTATACCAACAAGGTAGAGAACTTGTGAATCTACTACAACTGCTCATTTGTCAGCCTACTGAGACCTTCAATCATTCATCAAACAGGGGTATAAGAATTTCATGAATAAGCTGAGCCTATTTTGACAAGTTGGCATGGTTAATTCAACTCCAGGATACATGCACCATTATCACAACCATGACATTGTTCCTTGCCCAACAGAACACCCAGGTTATGCTGAAGGTCTGCAGTAAGAATAGTCACATTACTCAGAGCATATCTTGTGGTGGTAGACCATAGGAGCAAATATAACATCCCCATGATGCTATTTCTGAATTCATACAGCAGCCCTGACACTTATCTTCAAATGCACAACTGCACACTGACCTGGGTTCATACACAGAGATCACAAGCAAGTGATATGGGAGGTCAATATTTGCCAAGACAATTTCCTTAGTGTGACAACATGAGGACATGCATAACTTCTTACAAAGACATACCTAACTTACTCAGGCGTGACATCACATGAGGACAAGACCCAAACATTTTCCTTATGTGTGATCTATTTGCTATTTCATATTTGCCTCCATAAAGCTCACAAATGGCTATGCATGGTTACTCTAGGTTTTGTTTTTTTCTAGTTAGGTTGGGTTAGTCTAGGTTTTTTTCAGTTAATTTTTTAAGGCTATCAAGTAAAGTTTAAACCAATTTTAATGATTTGTACTTCAAATGCAACCTATGCTAGGTTAGGTTAAGTTGGGTTAGGTTTGTAAAGTTGAGAAATTTTCAGAGAATAAAATTCTTGACATTTTTCAAGGTTTTTTCAAATGTCTATTTTTCCTCCAAAAGGAGGTTGAGCTAGGTTAGGTCAGATAATGTTGCTCTTTTAAACATTTATTTTTATGCTATATTAGGTACCTACTAACTAACAGGCCCTTTTAGTGGTATTCTGCTCACAACCCACAGTAAGCATTTGTACAGAAAATGAGTGGACACAGCATTGACAAACACTGCATTGGAATGACACATTTATACTTTTATTAAATTTATAATCCATGAAACCCATTAAAGCACAAATTTACTAGCTATGCTAGGCTTGGTTATGCTTTTTCATTTTGTGCTAGGTTGAACATTACTTGTATGTAACATTAGGTAGGTACCTAGGTACCAGCAACACATCCCCAGGCCCCTTCCTCCTATTACCTTGGGCCCCAATTGAAAAGTATACATTAGCAGATGAAATGAGAAGTTGCACCATGTTAGCCATGTTTATAAACACAGCATTGGAGAAAGGAATTTCACCAATTGAAAATTGCCTAAGTCTGTAAATTTCTACTTTTACTTACAAACCTATCACTCTACCTACCCACCAACCTAGGACCTAGGCATGATGATATTGATCAATGCCATTACTTTTTCATTGGACATGTAGGTAAGGAATCCCTTTACTTTCTGGCGTAGCGTTGCTTATAGTAGATATGTAACCGAATGTGCCGCATATAGGCAAAGAATAGCCGGGTTTACATTGTGGATGCCATATACCTGTAATGAAAGGTAGATCGTAGTTTTCCTTCAAGCCCGTATGACGTCATCCGAAGGTTTTTTAAAATATGGTATTAATTTGGTCGCAGAGTATTTTACTGAAATCATACGCAATTACTACTTTTATTTTGTTTCCTCCACAGTTCTTCTAGAGGTTTTCCGTTACTCCATTTCGATTTAGTGGCTCCAATTTCGTAACTCCAGCTTTAATAGGAGCCAAGGTCTTAGGGGAGAGCTGGATCCGCCCCTCCTGTGCCCATAATTTGCAGAGGCCCTCCAGAGCATGTGTTAGAAACAAAGTATCGACACCCAGGTGAGAAATAGAAGAAATTATTTTCTGGCAGGGTTGATATTATGGATTCCAAAAATCCATGAACAGCATATTTTCCCAAACATGTGCCTACCTACGTTGACATACATCAGTTGTTGAAAACAGAGTTTTCAAGGCAAGTTAGACCCAGGGCCTAATGCATTCTTGATCTTTAAATTGTAAATGGATTATTGATGATAATTGAATTGAAATACATAACTGAATATTTGTATACAATACCATTGCCATGCCAGAAATGCTTTCCTAAAATATTTCATGAGTTGCAGTCTGATCTCCAAAAGTATGAATTCATCATCTAGATATAATATTGGAATGTAGCACTTCTCTGTTTCAGATGTCATGCCTTACTGTGCAGTTTCTGAGCATAGAAGTGGAACTGGCACAGGCAGCCCAATTAAAGAAGAAATCTGATTACACCATTTTCATCAGGATTCTGCTTCAACAAAATATGTTGGCATACAATATAACATGTTTCTAAATTGTCTGATGCAGGGGAATGAAGAGTAATGAGTGAAGCAGGTGAATGAAGCTCCAAGCACTTAAAAAGAAATTGATAAAACACCTAAAGCAAGAACTGCTTTGCCATGCCTATTTGCAGAGAAGCATATGGCTTTTAAACCTGATCAATTTTTAATGTGGAAATCAATTGTTGATACATACATGTCATGATGTGACATTTGTAGTATCTTAAAGCACTACCATGCATCATTGTTCAAGAGATTACATCAATGATAAATTATTAATGTAATATGGTGGAATATACCACTTCCTGAGCACTGAATCCAAGTCCTTAGGTGCAAGATGTGAATGCATCATTTCCAAAGATGTATTGACATCATGTTTGCTGATGCGTGCTTACAAAATCTTCATGACTTGTTCCTAAAATTATTATGTGCATAAGTAGCATGCTTGATGTGATGTGACTATTTATGTGATGTGTTAACCTATGTGATCTGCTGATAGGATGGCATGACAATTGTTACCATTGACATAGGTAGCCATATATTAGGTGTCTAAAATCTTACCAAACACATACACAAGGTGGTTGGAATGGAAGCATGCACTATTAGTTCAAACGGAGCTGAAAGGGTATAAGCAGTATTTGAATGGCATGCTTCAATGGTAGGCTTCTACCTCCTGCTGTACTCATTTTCACATCTCACATCTAAGGACAAACTAATATTTTATCACAGCGCCCACAAAAGGCACCCATCTCCACACAAATCACAGCACCACAGCCATGCAGCTGGCTGCATGGCCTGCACCCAAAACATTTTGGGTAAATTTGTATTGAATTTATTTTATGAATTCTTTGAGTTTAACATTTCTTAATGCATATATATATAGTGCATTAAGGGTACAAATGTAATCTGCAACAGTGGGCTGCAAAAGGTACTGCAAATGATTCTCATTTACAATTATTTTTATCTTCTCAAATATCTATTTCCCAGACCATAAGCATGTATCTGTATGGACTAGGCCTAACAAGTGCTTGGAGCTTCATTCCCCTGCATCACTCATTACTCTTCATTCCCCTGCATCTCACAATTTAGAAACATGTTATATTGTATACTAACATATTTTGTTGAAGCAGAATCCTGATGAAAATGGTGTAATCAGATTTCTTCTGTAATTAGACTGCCTGCCCCAGTTCCACTTCTATGCTCAGGAACTGCACAGTAAGGCATGACATCTGAAACATGATATATATATATATGCATTATGAAATGTTAAACTCCAAGAATTCATAAAATGCCTTCAAGCACAAATTTACCCAAAATGTTTTGGGTGCAGGGCATGCAGCCAGCTGCATGGCTGTGGTGCTGTGATTTGTGTGGAGATGGGTGCCTTTTGTGGGCGCAGTGATAAAATATTGGTTTGTCCTTAGGTGTGAGATGTCAAGATGAGTACAGTAGGTGGTAGAAGTCTACCATTGAAGCATGCCCATTAAAATACTGCTTACACCCTTTCAGCTCCATTTGAACTAATAGTGCATGCTTCCATTCCAGCCACCTTGTGTATGTTTTTGGCATGATTTTAGAGACAACTAATATATGGCTACCTATGTCAATGGTAACAATTGTCATGCCATCCTATCAGCAGATCACATAGTTTAACCCATCACATCATAAATAGTTGCATCACATCAAGCAAGCTACTCATGCACATAATAATTTTAGGAACAAGTCATCAAGATTTTGTAAGCACACATCAGCAAACATGATGTCAATACACCCTTGGAAAAGATGTATTGACATCTTGCACCTGAGGACTTGGATTCAGTGCTCAGAAAGTGGTATATTCCACCATATTACATGAATAATTTATCATCGATGTAATCTCTTAAACAACGAGGCATATTGTTATCTTTTTTTTTGGTAGTTTTTTTTTTTTTTTTTTTTTTTGCCTTAAGATACTACAAATGTCACATTGTGACATGTATGTATCAACAATTGATTTCCACATTCAAAATCGATTATCAGATTTAAAATAATTGGATCACTACAGGACACCAAGAGCACACATTGGCAGTTGTGGCATCAGCTGGTGAGACACTCAGTGAGAGAGGAATGCTGTTGATTCTTTATTGACATATATGGGGTTCAGTGGCTCTCGAAGCTGATTGTCAAGATAGCCTGATTCACCATTGTATTGCAACAAGTCAGGCATATTTCTGGTGCTTTATACTGAGCTGTTGACACAGCACAAGTGACTGCCCATGACTAATGCAGTGATGTTCTGACCGACAGATGTCGGTGCCAAGCGGTGCCCAGGTGCTCCGATTATACCGCGACCTGTTGCGCTACGGTCAGTGCCTGGAGCTCACAGACAAAGCTTACTTCTATCGGCGCGTACGCGGAGAGTTTACGAAACATCGTGACGTCACAAGCGACGAACGACGACGGTTTCTCTATGAGGTGGGCCTACTACCAGCCAGCATCCAAACCAAAGTCCAACCAAGTATCCAGATTGATGAATCCAGATTGGAAAAGTATGTACAACAGGACCAGGCGCCGGTCGCTGTGAAGATGGTTCCAAGTATATATACCACACCCAAGATGGTGTTTTGCTTTTAGGTGCCATGATTAGCTTTGTAGCCATAGGGTAAATTCACTCGGAGCTATTCCATGCGATGTATGGGCTCTGCATGTTGCAAGAGATTCTAGTTTTGTCAGCCTTTCGTTCCATTCAAAATTGCGTGCATTAGTACAGTCTCTAAGTTCTTTCAGGAAGTTAAAATCAAGTCATACCAAGATATATCTTGCCAGTAATTTCACTTGAGTACCTTGACGACAAAGTGCCTATGATTACACAGTGGAATGGAATTTAGCTGGCGTGGTGAAACTGGTTTTGACCAGCCAGTTTAAACTGTGATTTAAGCAGATCAAAACTGGAATGTGGCAAAAACATGTGAGCCTTCCCTCCCAGAGATACATTGCGTTTATAATCCAGGTAATATGCGTTCCCTTCAGCCTAGAAGTGTGTGTGCTAGTTGACACTGCAGTGAATGACATGTACTGTGCAATTGTATGGAAAGTGAAAAGGTATGTACCATATTTATGACATAATTTTGCCTCTCCCCTCTAATGAAATGATGACCGAGTGGTGCATCGTTCGTAAGGTAAATGGTACCTAGTTGGCAGCCGATTATGCCTGTGATCCTAAGCCTGTGCTCATTTCACGAATGCAAATTCGAACGTGATTGCAGAAGGATGAAGTGGTGAGTGATTGTGACGAGCTGCAGGCTGATCATCAGATGTGCTCGCCACCGGAACCGGAAGCACTGCGTGTTGCAACTGCAGCTGTAACGTAACCATCCGGGTAGTGTTCATACCTTGGACGTTGAGCCTATGGTGGTAGATAAGGCGATGTGGCTCGTAGGATTAAAGGTAAACCATAACCCAGTCTGAGCTGACTATCCTGTTGTATATATCTGCTTCAGATCTGTTATCTGTTGTATATATCCACTTCACCATTGCCGGTGTTTTGCAGAAGGGTCGCGCGCTCCTGAGCAGGCGCCGAGTCGTCTGAGACGAGCATGCTGGCCATCGCCCGTACTGCCATCTATCGGCTGTGCCAGCCAACTGCAGTTCGGCTGTGTGACGCCACGGTGCGCGCGGCAGGCGGCGACTCTGTGGACCGTTCGCGGTACCCAGAGCTGCAGGAGGATGAGCTCCAGGAGAAGTTCGTGCTGGGCAGCGGGCCCGGTGGCCAGAGTGTCAACAAGACAGCCAACGCAGTGGCACTCAAACACGTGCCCACCGGTGAGTGTGCTCCACTGTTGAATGGTCGTTTTTGTTTGGTGACCACCGCCCTACAGGAGATGAGTATCACTGGTGGCAGACGTTTGCTGTTGATAAACACCACGAAGGACACAAGCAAGGCTTGCACTGATTGTACATTGGTAATGAAAGGTAGGACTTTCTTACGTTATGTGATGTGAAAATCATATATTTTGACAAGTATTGGCACGATTTCATGAAGAGTTGGTGCTGTCAAAAAGCATTTCAGCGCAATTGCATATGAAAATGCAAAGTATCGCATCAAGCCCCACCTGTCCCCTAGCCTATCTGCACCAGCGGTAGCGTGCACAGAGAAACAATGCCGGACCCACGGCTATTTGTATGGCCTCGGTTGCTCAATTCATATGCATCTGGCTGTGGTCATAAGGCGGCTATGGTCGGCGCAGTGTTTATTATTTATTGGGTGGTTTACGACAGACTTTGTGCACGATCGCGGCTAACGGCGCCGCCCACACTGTTTCGGCGGTGGGTCGCGGGATTAAGAAATGTCCCAAGTTGTGCAAGTGTGGAACCTGGAACCTTAGCATTCAGAGATCAACACCTCAGCCACTTGGTCACCCCGCTTCCCGCGCTGTTCATAATGTGGTAACGGGCTGGCTATGTTCGTTATTGTGCAGTGATAAGCTATTCATGAAATACGGTGGAATATGCTACTTTCTGAGCACTCTCTAGAAAGGTATTGACCAAAAGTATTGCTTGTTGATGCATGCTTATGAAGTCTCCATGACTCGTTTCTAAGAGTATTTCATGTATAAGCACCATTCTTATGTTCACCATTGCAGATTGTGATGCACAAGCACATCGTAATACAATTCAAGGTACAGGGATTATCTATGATGTGGTCTGCCAGGCAATGCCCTCTGCTGATATAATTGTGCCATACAATGATCTGCTATCGCAATCGCAGTTAGTATAGGTACCCCTATATTAGGTATCCTTAAAATTGAATGAAAAACATGCAATTTATTATATAATAAAAAAACGAGTGCTTCATTGGCTCAAAGTTGAGTTTGAATAATTAAAACGATATTTAGCTGGCATGCTTCCACAACACATTTCAATACCTCACTATACTCGTTTTGATATCTCTCACCTAGCTAAAAACTATTATTTTAGCATCGCTACCGTGTGTAGCAGAGCAGCCACGGTTGTGGTGTACAACAGAGCGGCCGTGGTAGTTATGGTGTGTAACAGAGCGGTCACGGTCGTTATGGTGTGTAACAGAGCGGCCATGGTATTTATGGTGTGTAACAGAGCGGTCACGGTCGTTATGGTGTGTAACAGAGCGGCCGTGGTAGTTATGGTGTGTAGCGGAGCGGGCGTGGTAGTTCGATGTGTAACAGAGCGGCCGCGGTCGGTGGTCTGAAACTGGCTCCGGTGCGCGGCAGGTCTGACGGTCAAGTGCCACGACACGCGCTCGCTCGAGACGAACCGGCGACTGGCGCGACAGCGGCTGGCCGACAAGCTGGACCATCTGCTGAACGGCGTCGACTCGGTGGCTGCCCAGCTGGAGCGGCTCAGCGACCGACGCAGCCGAAGGCGGGCCGACCAGCAGCGGCGACGCTCGCTGCGCAAACAGCAGTGGAAGGAGCGCGAGGGAGTCACGTGAGACGCGCGTCCGCCGTGCGGATAGTGATGTGAATGTTGTCCGAAGGCGGGCGGCGTGCCTGACGGACGTGACGGGGTCGTGTCGGGGCGTGACGACGAGCGGAGCGGTGTCGTGACGCGACGGTGCCGGTAGTGGTGCTCTACTGCACCCTCACGGTGACGCCGGGGGTGTGGTGGGAGGTGTGGTGTCGTGACGTGGTGACACCGGAGGTGGTTACCCACTGCTCCTTCACGGTGACGCCGGAGGTGTGGTGTCGTGACGTGGTGACACCGGAGGTGGTTACCCACTGCACCCTCACGGTGACACCGGAGGTGTGCGATGTCGCGATGGTGCCGGTAGTGGTGTCATGCCGCACCCGGACGGTGATGCCAGAGGTGTGGCGTGACACGGTGACACCGGCAGGGGTGCCCGGCCGGACCGTCACGGTGACGCCGGTGCGACGCGATGGCGCCGGTAGCAGTGCCCTACTGTACCCTCACGGCGACGCCGGAGGTGTGGTGCCGACGTCACTATGTGATTGAATGCATGTATCGCCAGACCCTTTTGTTACGAACGAGCGTGCTGAGTGCAGTTGTGCCAGTGTTGAAAATAGTTTTGGAACATGTCGAATTGTATTCGGTTTTTTTCTTCATTTCGGCAGTATGAATGTGATTGCTATAAACAATTGTTTTAAAAAAAGTGTATTAAGGGATATGGGCTGTTTAAACAAGAACAATGACAAACACCAACATTCCGCCTCGGTCTCAGTGACCTGACCACAGTGTGACATTTTTAAAGAAAATGGGTGGAAAATACCACCTAATGAAAGTTAAATCGACCTCCCTGTCTATGGCTTTTGTGGCATCCTTGCTTGCTAGCTGCTCATTATGAGACCAACATGAACTCAACTGAAGACATCCTGATGCCCTTCAACAATTTAAATATGCCAATGCAAATATGCCATCAATGACCTCTGATCAGGAAATTTCCTAAAACTGTATCACAGAACCTCTTCTGATTCAGATAGTCTACCCAGTATCCTGAAACCCGGTAACATCCAGCACTCCTTAAGTCCTTATTCAGCAAGCGACGAAGCCCTGCATTGAAAACAATATGCAGGCTTATCAAAGTTGCTCAGTGATAAATTATTCCACTTTCTGAACACAATCGACATCCTTCTTCAAGAAGTATCAGCATCCTGCTCATTGACATGAAGTATTTATGTCTCCTTCGTAACAGTATCCTGTTTATAAATAGCATGTGCATGCCCTCAATATGGAATGGTGTTACACAACCATTTTGCAATGCAATTCGGGTAAAGGGATGACCTATGTGATATGGGATATAATATCAGTTCATCATAGTTATTATTATCCTTATCCCGAATACATCTTTTTTCTTCAAATTATGGATCTTAAAACAAATGATAAAGGTCCAGTCATAATCACCTACACCATCAACTCATATTTTAGTCTGAAAGGCATCAGAAAATTTTAAATTACACTAATTGCATGTCAAATTTCGACATCCTGCTATGCTCATTTCGACATCTCACACCTAATGAAAACCCAATATTTTAACCCTGCCTGACCATCCAGTACGAGGCACCATGTCAACACACGAATCACAGCGGGAGCAATGCGCGCTTCTTGCCACCTCGAATCGCATCGCTGGCTCGGCCAGAGGCGCTAAGCCACTTCGGCAACTTCCGCTTGGAAGATGACTCCCGCGGGGCTGGGCTGTCCTCGTCGGAACTTGAGTCATCAAACAAGTTCCCGGGCCGGATCTTCACCTGCGGCCGACTCTGACTAGACTGCTCGCCACGTTCGCCGACTTCCGTCCGACTGGAGCGACGCTGGCCGGCGGTGCACGCCCCGCCGCGACTCGGCGGCCGGCCGTGGTCCGGCTCGTCGGCCTCACTCCGGCCCTGGCTCAGGCCGTAGCCGTCCCGGCGCGCGTTCACCTGGTCCGGGTCGAGCCGGCCCCAGAGCGGGCGGCTCGCCTCCTGTGGTGCGCCGTCGTCGTCTGGCCGTCGCCGTCTGCGGCGTCTGCGGCGTCTCCGGCGGGCCGCCACCGGAACTGGTCGAGCGCGGCCGGCCGCACCGACGGCAGAGGCCGGCGCGCCTCCGTCTCGGCCAGCTCGGCCGCCCGCAGCAGCTCGTCCTCGTCCTCGTCGTCCCCGAACGGGTCCAGCACCTGACGGAACAGCGGCGGAGTCATCGGACCGCCCTGTGACGCGGGGCGATCAACACTGCCGCAGCCAAACCGAACGGGCTTCTTTTACACAGAACGCTTTACCACAGATATGCAATGCGCTTCCCGACTAGCTGGAGCCATGTCATTAATATAATTACATTGCGGGTAGTTTTATCAGGCCAAATTGCGGGCTCAATGTGCCCGGAACTCCCGCCGTCCAACACGGAACTTATATATTTGAACTTCTACCATATTTGCTTTCTTTTGCTTCTCACACATGTCTTTACATGCATATCATCGGAAAATCTTTGAGTGAACTTGTGGTTGTAAAATCACTTCTAGAGAAGCAGACATCGGGTGTACCCATGACAAGCAGTGCACAACTAGATTTCCTATATGTACTGAGCATAGATCAAGGCACTTCCCAATCCTAAAACAGAGGAAAATCTTGTTCGCTTGGCCGCACAGACCTGGAAGTAGCCACCTGAATGTGTGACCTTGCTGGACGTTCGGCGGTACAGACCCGGAATTAGTCACACCAACCTGCCGGCCAGTTGGTGGCACATGTCTGGGTGTGACCACCCGGACACGTGACCAGCCTGCCGGCCAGTTGGTGGCACATGTCTGGGTGTGACCACCTGGACACGTGACCAGCCTGCCGGCCAGTTGGTGGCACATGTCTGGGTGTGGCCACCTGGACACGTGACCAGCCTGCCGGCCAGTTGGTGGCACATGTCTGGGTGTGACCACCCGGACACGTGACCAGCCTGCCGGCCAGTTGGTGGCACATGTCTGGGTGTGACCACCCGGACACGTGACCAGCCTGCCGGCCAGTTGGTCACTGTCTGGTGGATGTGGCCACCCGGACACGTGACCAGCCTGCCGGCCAGTTGGTGGCACATGTCTGGGTGTGGCCACCCGGACACGTGACCAGCCTGCCGGCCAGTTGGTGGCACATGTCTGGGTGTGGCCACCCGGACACGTGACCAGCCTGCCGGTGGCACACACCTGGATTACGCCGTTGGACGGTCGAACAGCTATCGCGGCCGGGTGCGGTGACGGTGACGGCGGCGGCGGCGGCTCCAGCTGACTCAGGTGACTGGTGGCGCGCGGCTGTGACGTCATCAGCCGCTGCGCCGGCACAATGGTGGTGGTGGTGGCAGCGCAGAGCCACTCGCTGTCGGCGGGCGCCGCCGGTCTGGCAGCAGTCTCCGCCGCCGCTGCTGCCGCCGTCCGATCCGGCTGGGGAACGAGAACAATCCGGTCATATTCTAGCCGTCTTGTAGAAGTAGCACACAGCAAAAAAGGATCTAATTCCAAGTAAAGTATGTTGCTCAATTTCTCATCCCAAATGTCGTATGTCGTACAACATTCGACTATCTAGCATATTGGAGTTTAGGTGCGCATAGACTGCAGTGGTCATTCAGCAACTATCTAGCATGAATCTTATGCGGTTTCGGGTATGCATGGACTGCAGGACTCTCAGGCATAGAACACTTGCATATGGGCGCTACATATCCAGTAGCAGTTGATGCGCCCTTAAGCCAAAATAATCAATCAGAACACTTGCATAATACCGCTGTCGAAACAACGATGACTACTGTATAACATAGTTACCTCAGCAAAATTTGTCTGGTTTCATCATCCATCCCCATTCATACTTGCCTATGGACTCGCATTTATATGCAATGCATGGTACTCTGAGAGCAAACACTGAAAGTCGTCGGAAACAACTGACACCAAACGGAAAGTGAATTTAGACGCGTTGGGCGCGGGCGATTAACGGCTGGCGAAACGTGAGCAGTCACGGCAAGTTAGTTAGTTATTAGGGTTTTAGGGCGCATCAACTGCAGTCACGGCAAAGGGGACGTGAGTAGCCACGGCTGGGAGAGACGGGAGCAGTCACGGCAGGGGAGACATGAGCAGTTACAGCTGGGGGAGACGTGAGTAGTCACGGCAGGGGGAGACGTGAGTAGTCACGGCTGAAGGAGACTCGAATAGTCACGACTGAGGAGACGCGGAGTCACAGCTGGAGGAGAATAAATTCCTTCACGGCTGGTGTAGACATGAGCAGTCACAGCTGGAGAAGGCGCGGGCACAGCACAGCAGTCACAGCTGAAGGGACGGCAGTAGTCGGGGCTGGAGGAGAAGCCGTTAGTCACGGCCAGGGGTACGTGAAGCAACTGTACGGGACGGTTTGCTTGTCAGGCTGACACCACATACACTGACGATGGGCGGCCGGCGAGACGCGATGCACAAGTATGAGACACGCCAGGTGGTGCAGAAGCAGGTCACACCGCCACCACAGGTGACCGGTGATACGTGAGTTGGCTAGTTATTAGGGCTTTAGGGCGCATCGACTACAATGGTCATGTAGCGCCCCACCGGTGATACGTGACGCGGGGGTCTGAGACACACTGAGCGCTGCAGAAGCAGGTCACACCGTCACCACAGGTGACTGCTGACACATGACGCGGGAGTCTGAGACACACCGGGTGGTGCTGAAGTGGGATACACTGCCACACATACGTGAGTGGGATTGAAAGGACGCACCAGAACGGGTTAGAGTGACGCGATTGAGCCCTCTCGCGCACAGTATGTGGCGGGCCAATGTCAAAGTCGAACGGTGGTAGATAAACAGTAGGCTCTACCAGCATCTGCCGGCTGGCTGGATAACGTCACCACTATCCAGTCAGGCGGGATCGTCGCAAGTGAACTGGAAATTCGGGACGTCAGCGGACCTCTAGGCCGCAGCCACCCGGCCACGAGACGCACGCGCCGACGTCGGCACCATCTGGTGCCGACGGCAGACACAGGACATGGATCTCTGAGCCGCAACCTTTCAGCCACGAGACGCGAGCGCCGACGTCTGCACCACCTGGTGCCGACGGCCGGCAGGATACGGCTCCGACCGCAGCTGGAGAACACGGACACATCGAGACGATCCACGGCGCCCGCTGGACATCAGGGAGCGGTCGGCCACGGCCGGTGGGTGGACGGAGCGCCAACTGCCGACGCTGGAGAACACAGCGGGCAGCTGGCGGAGCACCAGTCGACGTTAGCCAACAGCAGACACTGGAGAACACAGCGGGCAGCTGGCGGAGCACCAGTCGACGTTAGCCAACAGCAGACGCTGGAGAACACAGCGGACAGCTGGCGGAGCACCAGTCAACGTTAGCCAACTGCTGACGCTGGAGAACACAGCGGGCAGCTGGCGGAGCACCAGTCGACGTTAGCCAACAGCAGACGCTGGAGAACACAGCGGACAGCTGGCGGAGCACCAGTCAACGTTAGCCAACAGCAGACGCTGGAGAACACAGCGGGCAGGAGCTCGGACAGCAGACAGCTGGGAAGAACAGCGGACAGCTGGCGGACGTCAACGTTAGCCAACTGCTGACGCTGGAGGTGGTGTACTCACGGGCGGTCCGGTGAGGCCGTGGATGCGCGACAGCACGGCCAGACACACCTTCAGCTGGTCGTACGTCACGTGCTCGGGACAGTGCTCCTTCACCACACTGAGCCGGCTGATATCTGTCACCACAGCAGCACGTACAGTCAGTAATGGTCAGTGGTGGCCAGTGGAGGCCAGCAACCGTGGCTCTATGCACGACAGTGATAAATTATTCGTGAAATAGGGTGGAATATACCACTTTCTGAACACTCAATCCTTCAAGAAGTATCGACATCCTGCTCCTTGCTTCATGGTTATGAGGCATTCATGCATCCGTTCGAACAATATATCGATTGTAAGTAGCACTCGCATGCTCTCGGTAAGGAATCGTAACACAAACATTGCGCATGCACAAACATTTCGCAATGGAATTGCAGATAAATAGATTACCTGCACTTTGATATGGCATACAATGCAAGTGTAAAGCATAGCTATTATTCCCCAAATGCCGAATCTATTCTTAAGCTATGAATCTCAAAACAAATGTTAAAGGTGCACTCATAACTGCCTACACCACTGGCTCAAATTTGAGTATGAAAGACATCAGAAGCGGTTGACACTAATGACACTAATTCAATGGTAAATTTCGACATCCTACTGGGCTCGTTTTGACATCGCACACCTAACGGAAAACCATTATTTTAACCATCAGGCACGATAACCTATGCGTAAGATGATACTGCCCAGGTTGCTTTGGTGTCAGATTATCTAATTTTTAATCCCAGAAAAGACGTTTCTTACAAGGTCTGCTTGACGACCCATATTCCTTAAAATGCGGGCCAATGAGCAGGCCAGAAAGTTGGTTGTCATTATATTTTTTCAACACAAAAATAGTTTACTGGCATCTATTAACCATCAAAACTGCTCAAATGGGGTAATATTGCTAGTGCGTGACATACTGTGGGGTAATATTGCTGTATAGTGGGCTAGTGTAGCAATAGTGAAAATCAATGCAGATTCAACTGGAAACGCGACGTCAAGATCTCGACTTTTCATCAGGTCAGGATGAGGGTCAAAATACAATTGTAGCATTGCGACAACATTGTCGATGCTGACATGTCTACTTCCTCTCCACGACAGCACCTCATGATCAGCCCCACTCCAACTACGACCCATCGTCGCATTACACTAAGGCTTGGAAGGTTTACATATACAGTGCAAAGACGTGGCTCCTCACCCACCCACGCAAATCACTGCGCTTAAGAGCGAATACATGTGTAACAACGTCGTCACAGGCTTCGCAACGGGCAATTCATGGCAATTTGCATGGATCAGAATATCGGACTCGGTTGTTAGGCAATGTGATATACGTGCAATGTGCGATATGGGTGGAAAAGTGTGCCTGGCGTGTAGGGGAGACGTGGAGTAGGCTGGGCGGGATGTGCCTGGCGGATAGTGGAGAAATGGAGTAGGTGGACGGGATGTGCCTAGCGAATGGAGGAGAAATGGAGTATTTGGGTGGGATGTGCCCGGCGGATAGAGAAGTGGAGTAGGTGGGCGGGATGTGCCTGGCGGATAGGGGAGAAGTGGAGTAGGTGGGCGGAATGTGCCTGGCGGATAGTGGAGAAGTGGAGTAGGTGGGCAGGATGTGCCTGGCGGATAGGGGAGAAGTGGAGTAGGTGTGGCGGGATGTGCCTGGCGGATAGGGGAGAAGTGGAGTAGGTGGGCGGGATGTGCCTGGCGGATAGGGGAGAAGTTGAGTAGGTGGGCGGGATGTGCCTGGCGGATAGGAGTAGGTGGGCGGGATGTGCCTGGCGGATAGGGAAAGTAGAGTCAGGTGGGGCAGGATGTGCTCGGCGGATAGAGAAGTTGAGTAGGTTGGCGGAATGTGCCTGGCGGATAGGGGAGAGTAGAGTAGGTGGGCGGGATGTGCCTGGCGGATAGGGGAGAGTAGAGTAGGTGGGCGGGATGTGCCTGGCGGATAGGGGAGAGTAGAGTAGGTGGGCGGGATGTGCCTGGCGGATAGGGGAGAGTAGAGTAGGTGGGCGGGATGTGCCTGGCGGATAGAGAAGTAGAGTAGGTTGGCGGGATGTGCCTGGCGGATAGGGGAGAGTAGAGTAGGTGGGCGGGATGTGCCTGGCGGATAGGGGAGAGTAGAGTAGGTGGGCGGGATGTGCCTGGCGGGTGACGGCGAGACGGTGAGCTCGCTGCGACCCGGCGACCCCGGACAGGCGGACGGCCGGCAGCTGACCGGCGGGTGCTCGGCAGCTGACCGGCGGGTGCTCGGCAGCTGACGGGCGGGTGCTCGGCTTACCCGAGCCGACGGCCTGACACCGCACCGCCGCCGTCACGGCGTCCACCAGCTCGCCGGTCACGTCCACCGCGGACAGGTCCACCGGCAGGCCCAGCTTGATGGCCTCGCACAGGTGGCCGACCACAGTGGACGGCTGCAGACTCCTGGTGGTGGCGGGCACTGGTTTTACGACACGTCGACCGTCGAGTCATGTTGTTGGTTGGTTGGCTATTGGGGTTTAGGGGCGCATCGACTGCAGAGGTCATGCAGCGCCCACGTTGAGTCATGTAGCGTCGCCAATCTCTCACGCCGAATGGTCGCGGGCCAAGTGTAGCGACAGGTGAGACTTGACTACCCGTCGAGTGTAGCGACGGAAACTTAACCCTAGACTACTCGTCCCCCTGCAGATTCCTGTCGCACGGACACAACACAACTCGCTGGTACGTCCGAGCCAGACAACCGCTTGTGTACGACATGGTGGCGTCGAGCTGGTCCAGTGTCCGCCCAGTGACAGAACCAATGGACCACATAGGCATGCATGTACGTCGGTTGGTTATTGGGTTTCACGACACGTCGAACGTCGAGTCGTGTAGCGTCGCCAATCTCTCACGCCGGTTGGCCGCGGCAGAAGAGTATCGACAAGTGAGACACGAACCCACAATCTTTCGATTGTGAGACGGCCGACTTAAACCTAGGCTACTCGTCCCCGCATCATATACGTCAAAATGGGTTAAATGAGTTTCAGTGCAGGATTTCTTTCCGTGGTAGTGGAGTACATTTTTTAGCTGGAGTTCGAAATTTTGAGCTGGAATAAGACAAATAGGTACGCACTTACTGACAATTAACCTTGTTTTAATGGGGCTGAAAACCAATATTAGCATTTTCGTATGCATGGACATCTTGGCAAACTAAGCCATGCCCAAAATTGTGCTGCACTAAAAAGATGAGTTGTCCATAACCAGGTAGCATTGCTTTAATGGAATTAAAAATAAATGTTAGCATTTCATACTGTATGTACCATACAAACATCACATATGTACATATAGCTAACTGCTAAGTCAGCAATATGTCAGCAAGCTGAGTCATGAAAAGATGCAACTGTGCCAAGGAATGCATCTAGTGGGAAATGCCCTCAGTAGCCAAAGTACTCCCAAAAATATACCCATGATATATGGAAATGGAATAGATATTGCCTGAGTGTAAGTGGGTGATGCAATCCCAAAGTTCCAAACAAATATTTATGATGAAGAGGCATGATGTGATGCGAGTACACAAACAACTTCGTGCACAATGGTAGAGAAAAAGATAACAAAAGGATGCTTAATTCATGTTAACCATGTTAGGCTTAAGTTTATAAACATGGGTTTCGGAATATATAATGGTTTAATGAAAATCATACTAAAACAGTTCGTCTAAAATCGTTTTATTCTCCCACCAAGAAACAGTTAGTTCGCCTGAAAAGGCTGAAAAAAATGAAACCCATTCTTATTAATATTAAAAGTCCCTTTATGTACCTGTTTAGTTCATGCCTGGAATGTTAAGTTTAAGCAAAGATCGACTTGGAAGGATCCACAGCTGCCAGACGGGAGAGCAAATTGGCCCTGTAAAATCGCTCATAGTGCTGTTAAATAGAGCTGGTCGGATTCGCTCACCCCAGCACTAGTACATCTGATCACCGGGCCGGCAGAAAGGGGATGGGTCGGAGTAAAATTGGAGCAAGTATTACGGATCCTTCACTGACACTGATGAACCCCAAATGCAGTTATATTTCAAGGCGCATGGTTTATCGTAGCACACATTTTTTTATTGACAGTCATGCATTTTAAGTGCACAGTCATGGCATTGGTTTCTTGGTGTAATCGCCTCTGAGAACTTGCTGGCTCCGGGACGATTTTAGGAAGTTTGAGGTAATTTTCTTGCATTGAACGGGCTCATTGTGTCTAAAAAAGTTGTCTCTTTATGAAAATGACTTTCGATTGCGCATTCAAAGCACTTAATGCCCAAACGAGGCTTCAAGTATTTACTCCGGCGATACAAAGTACCCCCAGCTTTGCCAACTAGGGCGAGCACGAACCGAATTATTCCCGGTGATGCTTCATCGCTCTCAACTTAATCCACAGTGCAATCCAAGAAAATGCCACTGCGTGCACAGACGCAGAAATGGTTCGGAAGGAGTCACGAGCAATGAGTGGTAGAGTTCGCGAGCACGGAGCTAGCGACGCACGTTTTGTAGCATCAGCTAGGTCGTTTCCAGAAATGCCCACGTGGCTAGGCGTCCAATACAGCACCACTCTTTTACCTGTCTGGAACACAGCGACAAGACGAGTTAAGACGTCCCGTAAAATGGGATTCTATGGAAGACTCGCGACAGGAGACGCGCCGTCTGGGACAGCAAGACAGGACACGCACCGTCTTGGACAGCAAGACAGGAGACGCACCGTCTGGGCAGCGAGACAGGAGACGCGCCGTCTGGGCAGCGAGACAGGAGACGCCGTCTGGGCAGCGAGACAGGAGACGCGCCGTCTGGGCAGCGAGACAGGAGACGCGCCGTCTGGGCAGCGAGACAGGAGACGCACCGCCTGGGACAGCGACACAGGACAGCACCGTCTGGGCAGCGAGACAGGACACACACCGTCTGGGCAGCAAGACAGTTGACGCACCGTCTGGGCAGCGAGACAGGAGACGCACCGTCTGGGCAGCGAGACAGGAGACGCGTCGTCTGGGACACCGAGACGGAGCACCGTCCGGGCAGCGAGACAGGAACCACCGCCTGGGCAGCGAGACGCGCCATCTGGACACAAGACAGGACACGCACCGTCTGGCAGCAAGACAGGAATGCACCGTCTGGGCAGCGAGACAGAACGCACCGTCTGGGCAGCAGACAGGAACGCACCGTCTGGGTAGCGAGACAGGAGACGCGTCGTCTGGGACACCGAGACGGGAGCACCGTTCTGGGCAGCGAGACAGGACACGCACCGTTCTGGGCAGCGAGACAGGACACGCACCGTTCTGGGCAGCGAGACAGGAGACGCGTCGTCTGGGCACGAACGGAGCACCGCACCGTTCTGGGCAGCGAGACAGGACACGCACCGTTCGGAGGCGACGTCCGCCACCGGCCGCTGGTTGTGATGCACCAGCAGGTAAGTCTCCCGCTGAGTATCGGTCAGCCGCAGCAGCAGCTGCTGTCGGCGGTCATCCTCGGCCTCTGTGTCGGCCGCGTCCGTCGCCTGGTGACAGCCGTGCTGGTCAGACCACAGACCATCTTCTGGGTAAGTCAATAATAACACTCGCACGTCCAGCGGTCCGCACCAACTTCGCATGTGTGGGGGGCAGATGTCTGCCCCCTAAGATTTCTAGAATTATGCTAGCTAGCGACAAACGGAAAACGGCGTTGGATAGCTGGTGACAGGCTCTATCGAAAGCGTTTCGGTCATTTTTCGCTCAGGTCAATATTCAGGTCACTGGGTCATCACAGGTCAAATTCGACCAGATCAGGTGGGACTCAGATATTGACACATATCTCAGGACCTGTAACAGATAGAAACAAACGGCGAACGCTATTCGACAGTCCTTGAAATGTGCTACCGACAACAGGCGGTGTGATTTAAGGTCAGGTCAACCGAAACTATGACCTCAGGTCAAGATCATGAAGTAGCCTAGTGAGGGCATGTAATGTATTAATCGACACGTCTTGGCGATACAAGCACAATTATGGAAATTTCAGCCTTCTAGCTCAATGTAGTGTGTTATAATGTGCAGAAATGGGCCAGTGATCTCAGGTGACTTCAGCTGACCTTGGTGAGGTTACTGAGAAAAAATGACAGCGGTAACACTGAGCATAGCTTCAAGCTACAAGCCACAACCGTTGTGATGCGATTCCAAGAGCAAATATGTAACCAGGACACATTTGTATATTTTACCATAGTCCTATAATGGGAGAAGCCATGGCCGCTACCTGTCCTCAAGTCAATGCTAAGAAAAAAACCCCGATATATATGCTATGGTCCCTGATGAGATCATGGAGTGTTATAAGTTTGACATCAATCGCCCAATGATTGTGGAAGTTATGCCACCTAGAACTCCGAGTGTAGTCGGGTCACTTCGCCTGACCTGAGATGACCCAGTGTTAAAATGTATGAGTATATGCGGAAAATACCAATGAGCAACTATGCGAGGTTTGGCCTTGCTAACCAGATTAGTTTGGCGGCAAATTAGGAAAAACCGCAGGGGGCAGATACCTGCTCCCAATACGTGAGCGTGATAAGAGCCACATGGGTCAACGCGGTTAATTATGTAAAGGGAAGAGATCACAAGAACAGAAAAAGCGACTGAAACCTGACTTTGATGCACTGCAACACGATGATGTACACGATATACCCAGTGGTAAATCGTGAGTGCTGGAGGAATTATCGACCCCATTGTATTAACAAGGCCAATATCTTCACCATCGCATACCCGAAGGCTAGTATTGAATCCACACCCATGTATACATACTACTGGAGCAATTTCTAATTCCTGAGCATTGCCTAAGGCATGAAGACATGTGGCTAAACGAGAACCAGAGGGCCCATCATAACGGGAAGATACTATGTCTAGCATATCGTATCGTCTAGCAAGTCAAACATCATATCTTGACTTCTGAAGAAACCATTGACAATTTTCTTAAACGAAAGGCCCTCCAGTGGTGAAGTGGCATGTCCAGTCCTTTGGCAGTAGCTATGTCGGGCTTGAGTTATGTTCTTCGCGCTTGCAATACTTCAAAGAAGAACGGCTAGTGTTCATCGTGAAAGGTATAATCAACAGCCAGAGAAAGAACACTCAGCTGAAATCAAGCACATCCAAATGTACAATGATCTTCGCCTTGCTCTTGATTCCGGCTCTTCTGTTTTGTCTTGGTGATCTCGAGAAACTCCTATTGCCTGCTAGATTAGCAAGGTTTATTTCCTTGAGGAGAGGGCACCATTGGAAGCAATTGCGGTCTCGCAGCCGATAAGGACAACATATATCAATAGTCTAACTCATCATACACGGCTGATGGCAGTGGAGGGCAGTGTCCAAATTGCTTCACCATTAACGGATGAAGAAAAAGTTGCTTGGGAATATCGCGGAGCGACTTAAGGACAAAAAAACATATATGCTGTTGTAATAGACATTTCGCTTAAGTCACATGCATTTTACATTATTTGGCTGTGTGTATAATGACTGCCCACACATCATGTGGAAAAGGTAAAAACCAACCAGGATGAAATAGCACAATGCGGGTCATTGCACACAACTGCGCTCAACAGGTGAATTATCCGCGTGATGCGAGTCAACAGACATCCCTGATGAACTTCGGCATACGCACACACCGGATTCGGCCAATGTCAAGGCGGCTCACCCTGAAGAAGAAACAGCACTGAGGCGAACTGTCATGGTCGGACGCAGGGTTATCGGCGACAGCCGAGATCAGCGCAGTACACTATACACGTGTGTCCCTGCCACCGAACACCCGACACCAATCATATGTCTCGCCACCGGTGCACACGTACAGCGTCAAAATAATGGCCTTCCGTTAGGTGTGAGATGTGAAACGATGTCGAAACGACGAGGAAGTAGGACGCTGAAACTCGCGATGGAAACCATGTCCTATAGAATACCATTCACTGTTCAAACTAGTTTTTGAGTCAATAGTATACTTACATTTATGCCTCTTCGGTTCCCATGGTACACACCTAATTTGAGGGGATGCCTGTGTAAACGATAACGATTTAGCAATACCCGTGGTATTGTACAACAGACCACATCATAGGTAATTCCTTTAATTGAAATTGTGCTTTGAATGTACGAGATGTTCGCGTATCACGACCCGCAACGAACATAAGCATAATGCTTATGCACAAGATGTGGCTAAAAAATGAGGTCTAGTCAATACAACATCAACATCAACACCAGCCAAGAAACACAATGTCGATGTGTTTGAGAAGTATGTTGATTCAGTGTGCATGAAACAGTATATTCTATCCTAGATCGCGAATAATATACAACTGCAAACGCATCACCCTCCTTCTGTTTCAACAAGCCTCTCAAGGCCGAAGCCAGCATTCCCGGGTCGCATCAAAGAACTATCATCATAATTGTGTTATAACCAGCTTCCGGTAAGATATTCGCGCATGCGAATATCAATCCACCCCCTTTGGTTATAACCCTGCAAGCCTCCGCATGTCGATACGCTGAGCACATCTGCATTGTTTGCGACACTCGGACACACAGACCAACGGCAAAAGCGACTTAAATGCCTCGTTCGGCCTGCAGTGTGTGTTATTGGTGTTGGGCCGTATCGACCACAGCGGCCGTACAGCACCCAGCCTCACAGCATAGTCCAAGACCGGAGGGATAACAACGAGGCTAGCGGACGTGTATTTATGTGGTTGACCGCCATAGTGCTGACATAGACTTGGAGACGCGCACTGTCGACATACACGCGTCAGAGTCGGTCCGAACATTTGTGACAAACTGTCGTTTTGTGACACGCTGTCGTTTTGCCGCTCGTAAGACCGGTCAGTAGAACTGGAATGACTGCGACTGCATTTTCGGATAAGTTGTGGAGCGAGTAAAAGCCAACAACACGGCCAGAAGAAAAATATCCTGCAAATTGAGATTGATTGGGAGGAAATCGGCACAAACGAACATTCTGCACAGGCAAGATATCTTTTCATTCTACGACCCGGCGCTCCAATGCGTTAGTTCTTCAGACTTTAGGGTGCGTCGATCAAACTACATCACTTAATCCGCTAAAATGTGTTCACCTTGACCAGTGTCTATAATGCCAAATTTCGAGTGGAAATCGAAAGCACAACAAACAAAAAAGCTTGCTTCGATTACCTGACAAAGTATAACTTACTGAAATGGCTTCTGTGAAATATCTAGGCATTCAATGGTTTAACCTCATTACAATTCCACATCTTATTTCGATATTAGCACGATGAGTAATGCTTTAAAATACATTGCATCTCAAGGTCATTGTATGCCTGCCATATTCCCGACTGTTTGCGGTTGCTCTTTTGAGTTTCGGCTCAATACCCCCTCCCCCAATACTCGACGAAACATGAGTCCCAGGGACGTGTCCAGCAACATCACCAATAACCGATTGTTATCTCACACGGAGAAAGCAATTGTTTCAAATGCTTCGGTACGCTATCGCGCCTCCGGTGGAAGCTGTTCTCGCGTGGCGCAACGTTCTGACCTATGGTGGGAAGTTCTCACCCTCAGCGGGACGATGTCTCACCCCTGGCGGGACGATGTCCCACTTCTGACGGGACGTTGTCTCACCTCTGGCGGGACGATGTTCCACTTCTGTGGGGACGTTGTCTCACCCTTGGCGGGACGTTGTCTCACCTCTGGCGGGACGTTGTCTCACCTCTGGCGGGACGTTGTCTCACCTCTGGCGGGACGTTGTCCTACTTCTGGCGGGACGATGTCCCACTTCTGACGGGACGTTGTCTCACCTCTGGCGGGACGATGTTCCACTTCTGGCGGGACGTTGTCTCACCTCTGGCGGGACGTTGTATCACCTCTGGCGGGACGTTGTCTCACCTCTGGCGGGACGTTGTCTCACCTCTGGCGGGACGTTGTCTCACCTCTGGCGGGACGTTGTCTCACCTCTGGCGGGCCGATTCCTCACCTCTGGCGGGACGTTGTATCACCTCTGGCGGGACGTTGTCTCACCTCTGGCGGGCCGATTCCTCACCTCTGGCAGGACGTTGTCTCACTTCTGGCAGGACGTTGTCTCACCTTCTGGCGGGACGTTGTCTCACCTCTGGCGGGACGTTGTCTCACCTCTGGCGGGACGTTGTCTCACCTCTGGCGGGACGTTGTCTCACCTGCGGCGGGAAGTTGTCGGTGCTGAGGTTGTACTTGAGCGCCATGGCGCCGATCAGCTCGACGATTTCGTAGCCGAACTTCTGCACCTTGACCTCGGTGAGGCCTTCGACGCGAATCAGCTGTCGCAGCGACGACGGCCGTCGTCGAGCCAGCTCCATCAGCGTCTTGTTGCTGGCCACCATGTAGGGCATCACGCCCAGCTCGTCGCTGAGAAGTGACCGCAGAGCCAGCAGGTCCGTGTACAGCATACCCTGCCGGGCCGAGGTCAGGTCAGGCCACTGACCTTAGAAGACCTGTGCGTAGCACATCCTGCCTAACCGAGGTCAGGTCAGGCCATTGGTCTCAGCAGAGCTGCGTACGATCTACCATGCCGGACCGACGTAAAGTCTGGTCAGGCTACTGGTCTCGGTAGAACTATGTACAACATGACTGTCCAGGCTGAGGTCAGGTCAGGTCAGACCGGCCACTGATGTCAGCAGAGCTGTGCACAGGACACCCTGTCGGACACGACGTGCAGCGACAGCGAATGTGTCGCTGCCGAGTATCGATAAGGTGCTGACCTCTGTCTGGAATTGTGGCATATGTTCCTGGTACTTCAGCTAAATCGGAGAAAATGCATCGGGTGTCTGAGCTTTATGGTAATTCGACCAAACTTTAGTTCCGATATATATATATATATATATATATATATATATATATATATATATATATATATATATATATATATATATATATATATACATACATATATATATATATATATATATATATATATATATGTAAACAAACATATATATATATATATATATATATATATATAGCATCTTAGCCATATCAAGCCATATGCACGGCTACATTTTGGCGATGGCTACTGCCAGAGGGTGCACGTGCTGGTCTCGCCGCTGTCCCAGACCAGAGAGGAGGGGTGGGCACACATACCCGGTACTTGAGCTCGGCAGGGTCAGGCGGCGTCTCGACGGTGACCCCGCACACTGGCAGGTCGGAGGGATGGGTGGAACACGTACCCGGTACTTGAGCTCGGCAGGGTCAGGCGGCGGCTCGACCGTGACCCCGCACACTGGCAGGTCGGAGGGGATGGGTGGATACACATACCCGGTACTTGAGCTCGGCAGGGTCAGGCGGCAGCTCGACGGTGACCCCGCACACTGGCAGGTCGGAGGGGATGGGTGGATACACGTACCCGGTACTTGAGCTCGGCAGGGTCAGGCGGCGTCTCGACCGTGACCCCGCACACTGGCAGGTCGGAGGGGAGGGTGGGCACACGTACCCGGTACTTGAGCTCGGCAGGGTCAGGCGGCGGCTCGACGGTGACCTCGCACACTGGCAGGTCGGAGGGGATGGGTGGATACACGTACCCGGTACTTGAGCTCGGCAGGGTCAGGCGGCGGCTCGACGGTGACCCCGCACACTGGCAGGTCGGAGGGATGGGTGGGCACACATACCCGGTACTTGAGCTCGGCAGGGTCAGGCGGCAGCTCGACCGTGACCCCGCACACTGGCAGGTCGGAGGGGATGGGTGGGCACACATACCCGGTACTTGAGCTCGGCAGGGTCAGGCGGCAGCTCGACCGTGACCCCGCACACTGGCAGGTCGGAGGGGATGGGTGGGCACACGTACCCGGTACTTGAGCTCGGCAGGGTCAGGCGGCGTCTCGACCGTGACCCCGCACACTGGCAGGTCGGAGGGGATGGGTGGGCACACATACCCGGTACTTGAGCTCGGCAGGGTCAGGCGGCGGCTCGACGGGTGACCAGCCTGGATTCAAGAGGGTGCTATCTTGCCTAGTTACCTTTGCACTGCTGGCAGTCACGAAGTGAAGCTTTTTCTCTCTTTATTCCTCGACGGTGACCCCGCACACTGGCAGGTCGGAGGGGATGGGTGGGCATACACGTACCCGGTACTTGAGCTCGGCAGGGTCAGGCGGCGGCTCGACGGTGACCTCGCACACTGGCAGGTCGGAGGGGATGGGTGGATACACGTACCCGGTACTTGAGCTCGGCAGGGTCAGGCGGCGGCTCGACGGTGACCTCGCACACTGGCAGGTCGGAGGGGATGGGTGGATACACGTACCCGGTACTTGAGCTCGGCAGGGTCAGGCGGCGGCTCGACCGTGACCTCGCACACTGGCAGGTCGGAGGGGATGGGTGGGTACACGTACCCGGTACTTGAGCTCGGCAGGGTCAGGCGGCGGCTCGACGGTGACCTCGCACACTGGCAGGTCGGAGGGATGATGGGTGGATACACGTACCCGGTACTAACTCGGTAGGGCAGGCGGCGGCTCGACGGACCCGCACACTGGCAGGTCGGGGGGATGGGTGGAGCTCGGCAGGGTCAGGCGGCAGCTCGACGGTGACCCCGCACACTGGCAGGTCGGAGGGGATGGGTGGGTACACGTACCCGGTACTTGAGCTCGGCAGGGTCAGGCGGCAGCTCGACCGTGACCCCGCACACTGGCAGGTCGGAGGGGATGGGTGGGCACACGTACCCGGTACTTGAGCTCGGCAGGGTCAGGCGGCGGCTCGACGGTGACCCCACTGGCAGGTCGGAGGATGGGTGGACAGTACGGTACGAGCGGCAGGGTCAGGCGGCGGCTCGACGGTGACCCCGCACACTGGCAGGTCGGAGGGGATGGGTGGGTACACGTACCCGGTACTTGAGCTCGGCAGGGTCAGGCGGCGGCTCGACGGTGACCCCGCACACTGGCAGGTCGGAGGGGATGGGTGGATACACGTACCCGGTACTTGAGCTCGGCAGGGTCAGGCGGCGGCTCGACGGTGACCTCGCACACTGGCAGGTCGGAGGGATGGGTGGGTACACGTACCCGGTACTTGAGCTCGGCAGGGTCAGGCGGCAGCTCGACGGTGACCCCGCACACTGGCAGGTCGGAGGGAGGGTGGATACACGTACCCGGTACTTGAGCTCGGCAGGGTCAGGCGGCGGCTCGACGGTGACCCCGCACACTGGCAGGTCGGAGGGGTGGGTGGGCACACGTACCCGGTACTTGAGCTCGGCAGGGTCAGGCGGCGTCTCGACGGTGACCCCGCACACTGGCAGGTCGGAGGGGATGGGTGGGCACACGTACCCGGTACTTGAGCTCGGCAGGGTCAGGCGGCAGCTCGACGGTGACCTCGCACACTGGCAGGTCGGAGGGGATGGGTGGATACACGTACCCGGTACTTGAGCTCGGCAGGGTCAGGCGGCGTCTCGACGGTGAGCCCGCACACTGGCAGGTCGCTGACCGGCCGCTCTGGCAGCACCAGCCGCCGCTGCGCGCCGCTGCCAGATGGCGCCTTCACGTCCGCAAAGTCCTGGTGGGTGGACTTGTGCTGTGTGTGCATCTCGTCGGTGGCGACCAGGTAGAGTGGAGTGTTGGGATCCAGATTCCACCTGTCAGCAGTGGAGGTGTCGGATCTCCAGACGCTACTGACGACACCAGAAATGTCGCCAGAAATACAGCAGGAATTATAAACACCTCAGGGGGCATCGGTGATACTGAGGTGCTACTGGCGATAAATCACCCCGGATATCTGAAGAGTTATCCGGGATATGACAGGTGCTTATTGTGGAGCCTGAAGCGCTACCAGGAAACTGAGATGGTGTCAGGACACCTGAAATGCGGCAGGGCCGCCTAAGGTGCTAACCGGAATACCCGAGGCTCTACCGTGACACCTGAGGTGTTACTGGCACACCTGAATTCTACCAGAGCATCACTAAACAACAGAACACCTGAAGTGTTAATGGTGCATTATGGACACCGCTAGCAACATCTGAGGTGTACAGCAAGCGCTCTTCATACACAACATGATAATTATGTGACAAGCGCCACCGTCAGCACCCGGTATACGTCAGTACGTCAGCAGGTGAGTCACGTCAGTATGTCAGCAGTACTCACGTCAGCAGCCGGTATACGTCAGCATGTCACTAGGTGAGTCACGTCAGAATGTCAGCAGTACTCACGTCAGCAGCTGGCATACGTCAGCATGTCACTAGGTGAGTCACCCCAGTAGGACAGTAGTACTCACGTCAGCAGCCGATATGCGTCAGTAGGTCAGTATGCGAGTCACGTCAGTAGGTCAGCAGTACTCAAGTCAGCAGCCGGTATACGTCAGCATGGCAGTAGGCGAGTCATGTCAGGTCAGTAGGACTCACGTCAGCAGTCGGCATACGTTAGTAGCTCTATAGGCGATTCTAGTCAGTAGTACTCACGCCTTGATGAACTCCTCCCCCTGAGCAGTCACGTGGACGGTACTGATGAAGCTGGCCGCGCCGCCGCCGCGTCCTCGCATGGCGCCACCACGAGCGCGCATGGCGCCTCCGCCACGCTCGCCGATGTACTTCTCAAACATGAGCATCTTGCCTGCAGCGCACAGATCGATGGGTGGTGACGCGAACTGCGTACGGGGACGCAGATACAACGAAAAAACAGGGCACTGCTGCAGCTAGCATAACAAAGAAGACATGACAACTTGGTGTTCTTGTTTTGTCTTCTCTGGTAGCGACATAGGGGAAAGATGGGACGAAGCCGGCGTGTCCCTCCAGCTACAAGGAACAAAGAACACACGCAAACCTTATTCCCAAAACTGTTGTTACGCTGACGTACAACATTCCACTTCGTCAACTTGACTTAGACCTATAAATTCATGTGTAGTGTAAGAAATGTCAGTCATTTGTTCAAAACCGATGTCAGCTTTGCGCAAATCTGTTTACCGCAATGCCAGAGGACACGCGCTTATCGCGCTCTGCATTTCCAACACCTATATAAGCCCGTCGACATCGCTGCACAACAACTCACGTACCCAATGCTTTCCAGAAAGCTTCTGAGTATTCCTTTCCACTTCCGTAGCCCTCCTTGGTCTTCAGCCATGGCCACACTTTCTTGCTGGACGAACCACGCAGAAATAAAACAGGAGTGTTCATGCCTGGCAAGTAAAACATCGTTCAGCATTCGTTTGGTATCCGGCATCGGCAGCAAAACAGCAGCAAAACTCTTAGCAACAGTAAAGTACTTTCGCCATTAACACGTCACAACAGCACCGTACTGAAGCTCTGCAAGGAGCAAAGCAGCATAATGTACTAAGGGCATAAAGCGTGAACGTGCAAGCCTTTTGGCATTCGGTGTACCCAAAATATAGGTGAACGCAGCGCAATCCTTCCACCCAGCCATCCTGTGGTACACTTCACGTGCACCAAATGGGGGCGGGATCCGCCCACCCCTCACGATTTGCGTCGATATCTTATCGACTGGCGGGGATATTGTAATTTCAGACTTCGTTTAAGAAAATCGACCGACCGGCAACTGCCGAGCGTTCAAGGTCACGTAGGTGACGGGGCGACTCGGTGTGGTTGCCGATGTCGACCACATCTGAAGCTGAAGGCATGTGTCACGGAACGTAGGGCCATTAAATTCACACTGCAGCGAGTCCACTGCAACCCCAGCCCACCATCCAAAGTGAGTGCTTCCAGCCTCAGCAGCTTCTGAGATATTAGTGGGCAGAACCCGCCACCCC
This sequence comes from Imbricaverruca yamaguchii, assembly GCA_034440575.1. NCBI lineage: Eukaryota > Metazoa > Arthropoda > Thecostraca > Neoverrucidae > Imbricaverruca > Imbricaverruca yamaguchii. The sequence goes on along the minus strand of JAOTOL010001647.1, from coordinate 194,894 downwards.
TCGCCACGGGTTGCGTTGTCAGACGCCGCGTCTTAAAAGGAAAATATATCTAGACCATCTTTCTTACTGTCGTCTGAGCAAAAACAAGTCGGCAGACATGCACTACACACACCCGTGCAGTGGCACCCACTGCATGAACAAACAATGGACGATACAACGTTACATTTCGTTGGACATCAAATTTTCACGTACTATGCTTTAGCAATTGCCCAGACCGCACACTCTGATTTCCAATTGAATGGCGGATCCTAGAGAGGAGGTCGCGCGAAAAAACCTTCGGCTCTTTTACGACGCAATCAACTGCTAGGTTGTGAGGTGTCGCCAACCCCTCACGCCGACTGGTCACCGGCAGAGTAGGCAATCTTTCCGGTTGGGGGATTATAACCAACGGTCTTACTACCATGAGTCGAACGCCACAGTGACTGAGCTACTGCGACCACCCGCGGGCCGTGGGGAAGCTGGGGGCTGTTGTGACGCAGGAACTGCTTCAGAGTTCGGGGACAAGAACCATTCTGAAGTAGATGCTTTCCATCAACATTGCCCATCCCCGGTTCTTACACCCAAGTGCTGTTGGTTCTTGTGGTTTTACTTTTGAGTGACAGCTAGTTGGACTTTGCCTGGATCGCGGCTTTTTAGCTTAGCTCAGCTTAGCTTTTTAGCTTAGGGGTGCTTTGTGACCACTGTAGTTTGCTGGACATCGAAACTCTGATGAGATCCGGCGACTGTTTGCATGTTGTCGCCGCACCATAGCGCGCGCTGTCGGTAAAACGCCACCAGAGCGCCACGTACCACCATCGACCGGCCACCAGAACGCCACGTGCCACTACCGACCGGCCACCAGAGCGCCACGTGCCACTACCGACCGGCCACCAGAGTGCAACGTACCACTGCCGACCAGCCATCAGAGTGCCACGTGCCACTGCCGACCGGCCACCAGAGCGCCACGTGCCACCATCGACCGGCCACCAGAGCGCCACGTGCCACTACAGACCGGCCACCAGAGCGCCACGTGCCACTACCGACCGGCCACCAGAGCGCCACGTGCCACTACCGACCGGCCACCAGAGCGCCACGTGCCACCATCGACCGGCCACCAGAGCGCCACGTGCCACTACCGACCGGCCACCAGAGCGCCACGTGCCACTACCGACCGGCCACCAGAGCGCCACGTGCTACTACCGACCGGCCACCAGAGCGCCACGTACCACCATCGACCGGCCACCAGAGCGCCACGTGCTACTACCGACCGGCCACCAGAGCGCCACGTACCACCATCGACCGGCCACCAGAGCGCCACGTGCTACTACCGACCGGCCACCAGAGTGCCACGTGCCACTGCCGACCGGCCGGCGGAGCTAGCTTTCCTGTGTCATGGAATCGTGCAACGGTCACCAGCTGGAACACATCTAGATACGGGCAGCATTATTCTTGGAAAGCCTTACTGCAGCTCCGCCAGAGGAGGGGAAATAATTTCCTCTCACATAAGCACTCTTGGCTAGACCACGAACTGACATACTCGCAAAGCTTATCTATCATCGTAGTTCGTAATGAAATTGACGTACCATCCTCCGGAATAAGCGCTGAAGCACTGCAGATGGTTGGTTACTTGGAGTTAGGGGCATTGTGCTAGTTTTCACTTCAATCACAAAGTTGCTTTGCCTATCAGACAAGGATTTTGCTCTTCCAAACAATGTTTCGTTGCCTTCTGGTCGCGTTTAATGCTGGTTGATCTACAAGCTAAATCTACATGAGGCGACCACAAACACTTAGTGAGCGTTCACTCCTTCGCTTACGTTCTAACTTTTGGAAAGGATGCAGTTCTGATCCACGTGTCTTACAGCATGGTCTAGCCTGCCTCTATGCTTCCACCACCACGACATGCTTGCATGACACCATGCTTCCATAGCAATTGCACGCTCCCTGTGGAGCGTGCAATTGTCCGCTTGCAGTTGTGCAAGCGTCAAGAGGATGCAATCCTGTGCACCCTCTTTGCAGCCTGCATTGCACCTGTGCAGCATTCATGCCCTCCTTTTGCATCATCTGTGCAACATGTATATGCTCATATTGCATCATCTGTGCAATCTGTGCAACACAGAACACACAGGTGACCGCCGAATTGGAAGACCGGCATCAGCCAGAACAGCGACTAAGCGGTCGACCAAATCCGGGTCGGCATGGCCCGATGACCGAACACGGCTGCTGGATGGCGTTCATGAAATCTGACCTGAGCGACCGTTCATCAGCTTGATGGCCCCCAGTAGCATGGCCGCTTGGCTGGCGAAATTCTCCCCGCCACCCGGCGTCTCCGCGTGCACATTTGCTGTCCGCTTCTTGCTGTACCTGCACAGGTTAGGTCTATTAGCAGGAAGCGCTCTTTAATGCACGACACATGGCGTCGATACTCAGAGTACGGGTCGGTCTGTCGGCATACCAAGTGCACGCGTTTTAATTTACCAGACGTATGCTAACACTGAGCATGGGCGCCCACACAGCATACATATGCAGAAGTGACCTGAAGACGTCCGTATGTGTGCGTGCTTTTTTAGAAAGACCAGATGGAAGTTACTTGACCAGACATCGAAGCCAAAGCTGCGTCGAAGACATCGTCCTGAAGCCCAAATGGATAATTTCGATAAGGATAAGGGTTTCAAGGTGAGCAGATGGCGATACAGAAGACACTACTGCGGTCCTCAGAGCGGGGACTGTCGCTACAAAAACTACGAGTGCACATGAACACATGGCTGGTTGGTATGAGCATATGGGAACACAAGGTTGGGTTGAAGGGTATGAGTAGACATGAATACAGTGGTGAGGAATACAAGTATACATTAACACAGGGGTGAAGGGTATGAGTATACATGAACACATGGGGTAGGATAAATGCTTTTTATAGTTAAATCGAGACAAAAACCTTCGCCAAAAAATGGGTCATAAAACGCACGGGCAAAATAAGTAATTTAGTTCTTAAAGATGACGCCTAACCATTTCATCAAAGAAAATGCGGAAGTATTTTATGAGCCATGATTACAAAGATGTCTTGCAGCATTGCTGCCAGAATGTTTCGGACTCAACCTCTCACACCACTGAAAGAAAAACAGGACTTTACAGAACCAGCGCATGCCGACCTTTACACAAATTAATTACATGGCGACGCAGAGGAGCAGAACACCTCAGAACTCGCGTCTGCTGCTTAGCAGTCACGCCTGCTAGACACCACAGCAGTGGTTCCTTCCAAACACCTCAGCAGTCACGCCTCCCAGGTTACCTCAGAAGTCACGCCTGCCAGGCTACCTCAGCAGTCACGCCTGCCAGGCTACCTCAGAAGTCACGCCTGCCAGGCTACCTCAGCAGCCACGCCTGCCAGGCTACCTCAGCAGCCACGCCTGCCAGGCTACCTCAGCAGCCACGCCTGCCAGGCTACCTCAGCAGTGGCGGCTGGTTGGCTACCCCAGCGGCCACGCATCAATACCGAGAGTGGTGGCCCGCCTCCCGAGCCAGGCCCGTTCTCGTGTCCGGCGACAGCGCCAGTGCGCTCCCCCGCGGCGGGCGTCGAGCACTGACTTTGTGTCGCAGTTGTCGCAGCAGCCGGGCCGCTCGCCAGCCGCGGTGTCCGACTCGAAGTGTCGCAGCAGCGAGCGGCGCCGACAGTGGGTCTGCGACAGTATCGCCTCGAAGCTGGTCAGCATCTCCAGACGGTGCTGGATGTACTGCGGCGACGTCAGGTTGCTCAGGAAATGTCTGGCCACGGAGACACCGGTGCAGGTTAATGGAGAGCCTTGCACGTGCCGCTCAAAATTGTACAGAAGATACTCCGCGGCATAGCGAACGCACGTACCATATTATACCACATGACACAGCGGCCTAGCTTTGTACCTCATCTGACCAACACCTTGTCTTAACCTTTCGCCAATGCAAGCAAATGTCGCGACAATGCGCGTTGGAAACCTTATTTGTTATTTTATATACTACATGCTGTAGTGTATTTTCTGTATTATATTTATTTTTGAATAAGCAATACCACAACCGCGACAATAAGCTAGGCACTGATAGTCACAAGCCACGTCCCACCACGTAGCGAAAAGTGCGCCTGCCGACTGTGCGATACAGAGGCGACAGACGGACGTACAGGGCAGCTCATCACGTCGCCGTGGTACCAAGTCGGCCGACCGGACGTCACGCGACCAGCCAGCTCACCGGGGTACCACGAGGTCGTCCATTCGGTCACGTAATTAGTCAGCTCACCGGGGCACTACGAAGTCGGCCAGCAGGATACATCGCCGGACTACGAAGTCAGCCAGCGAATTAGTCAACTCACCGGAGCACTACGAAGTCGGCCAGTCGACTCACCGGTGCACTACGAAGTCGGCCAGTCGACTCACCGGTGCACTACGAAGTCGGCCAGCCCCGGAGCCTCGAAGTCTCGCTACCGGGGCACTACGAAGTCGTCCAGCCGGTCACGTAATTATCCCCCGGCCTACGAAGTCGGCCAGTCGGCTCACCGGTGCACTACGAAGTCGGCCAGTCGGCTCACCGGTGCACTACGAAGTCGGACGATTTGAAGAAGAGTGTACAGTGCGCGGGCTGGCCGTCTCGGCCGGCGCGGCCAATCTCCTGGTAGTAGGACTCTACGTCGCGCGACGCGCCGTAGTGCACGATACGGCGCACGTCTGTTGGCACAGATGCGCACCCGTCACGGGTGATGTCGGGGGTGGGGGGGGGAGCGGGAGGCCAGCTATATGGGAAGAACCTTGGGTTCTTTTACGCCGCATTCAACCGCTGTTGTTATTTGAGTTTAAGGGCGCTTCGACCAAAACCATTCAACCGCTGTCATACAGCGTCCCCAACCTCTCACTTGTCGGGGAATCGCTGGCGAAAACCATGGCCTAAGCTGGCTGGATAACACTAGATGCACTCGCCACTGGTTAGTTTTATATTCGCATACATTACTTCGCGGGTACCAATCACAACGTAAAAAGACTGGTGCTTGCAATGTGGCAGTATATTCCTTGTATTTTGTGCATACATATGACACAATTTATTGATTGGAGAGTTTTATATTCTTCTGCATTAGGTTAAGCTCATATGTACGTGTACCGGCTATATTTGTGATAATAGTGCTGTATGAAATTAATACCCTTTCTTTCACAAACGGCAATTCAGTGCGTTGACCCGCTTAACCACGTTTTAGGTGTTAAAAGATACCTTAGCCGATGACCTTGTCAAACCACATGCCTGATGGACTTTTCCAGCTTGCGCGCTTCATGACTCGCCCTCTCTCGCGCCAGTGATTACGACAGAGCCGTCAGACGAGCGACCAACGGCCTCCAGACCACAGCCTCCCTATTACGAAACCAACGTGTGGCCGGGCACAAAACAGGGACCTGGGCATGATCCAAATTCGGCACTCTCGATAACCGGTAAACAAGCCCGGGTTCACCCTGGTACGCATCTTGTTCCCGGCCTCCAGCCCTTGCCTAGCTCAGCACTTTCCCTTCGCACCTCAAAGCACAGGCACGCAAACAAACGCACTGATAAACGGTTCCCCTGAAACCAAAGTTTCAGCAAAACATCCCACGTACTATTGGCGCCACAAACAGCTTGATAGTCAGGCGCCTGAATATCATACACAGGCACTGTTTACCACCACACCTAGGTACCATTGGCGTCACAAATAGCTTAGCAACCAGGCTGTTTGTCCTATCACCTGAATAGCCTGTATAGGTATACTGTTTGCAACCACACCAATACCTATGTGGGATATTCAGGTGCCAGGATGCCCAGCCTGACTGCAAAGCTATTTGTGACGTCAATTACACAACTACTTCCGAATCTCCTCCGGTTGGTTCCCATCCCGGAGGAGAACCCGCCCTCCCGGCAAAAACTAAACTCCGGCATCAGGGACTCCACCGAGTCGGCCTATACCCGAGCACTAGTCCATCATGAGACAAGCCTATCGTAAACACCAGCTCGTCGCGAGCACAGCCCACCGAGAGCCCATCCTCTGACAGCAGCCCAGCCCATCGCAAGCCCAACTTCCCATAACAGCCCATCCCATCGCGAGCATAGTCTCCGACAGCAGCCCACCGCGACCCAGCCCTCGACAGCAGCCCCGTGCCGACTCACCGGGCTTGTCGATGCCCATTCCGAAGGCGACCGTCGCCACGATCACAGACACCTTGTCGCGGACAAACTGCTCGTGCGCCTTCTTCCGCTGCGGCAGTGACATGCCCGCGTGGTACATGACGCACGGCACACCCGCGTCTGGGGATACAGGTGTGGAGGGGGGATGTCACCAGATATAGCTTGTCAGCACATGAACATAGAGACAGACGAGGGTGCACCGCGCAACACCGCCTTTGGGCAAAGGTACATCACGCAACACCGCCTTTGGGCAGAGGTGCATCACGCAAACACCGCCTTTGGGGATACATCACGCCACCGTGTGGAGGGTGTCATCACCGAACACCGCCTCTTGGGCAGAAGGGTACATCACCACACACCGCCTTTGGGCAGAGGTGGTGCATCACGCGAGGGATATCCCCTTGATGAGGCAAAGAGGGGGTCAGTACATGTGTGGGCATCCGTCGCCGATTAACCTTTGATGAGGACAACCATCAACACTTTCAACCCTGCAACACCAGTAATGATAATAACTTATCAGGGAACACACATAAACAGGGTACATCACATACTGAGACAGGTTACATCACACACAGATACAGGGTGCATCACACACAAACAGGGCATATCACAGTCACCAGTGTATAACTACCAAGCCACAGTAGAGTTCACCATGCGCTCCGTAAGGCATTATCATGATATCATAGTGTATTACAGTCGCATCCTTCACGTCCATACAGTAGGGACGATTTTCACCAATCAAGCGTTGGCTAAGTTAAAACAAGTAGCCAGGTTATTGATACCGTGAGCAGGCGGGCAGCAGCCTGCTGACAGCAGGACTAGTGCTACCACCTTTAGCCGGTTAAGCGACTGACTGAGCACTGACTGGAGGGTCGAAAATGTTTTTGTTTTTTTCTTGAAGAAAACAAGACTCCAAAGAATAAATAGCAAATACAAAATACTCTGCCATGTTTTGCATATCAAGCAGACTTGACTTCTTCATATTTATAGTTCGATAATGTCCAGGCCACAACCATGGAAAGGTAGCACCACTGAGGGGTACTGCATCCGTTCATCCCAGGGAACATTGGGCTCATTTCGCGGCCCTGGGCGACCTCACCTAGCCCTTGACGTCTATGGCGTTATTTGGTGATCATTGTGACGACCTGCTATTGGCTAGTTTTTTTGCAGTCATTCTATATGTACGCGAAATATTTCGTGATGATCATTAAGCCAATTTAGCTTCAACTAGCCAGTTTTGTTGCATGCCAATATCTTCAGCAATATGCGTGAAACCTTGGTTAATGTATGCACTGTGTGGGTGGTAATTACATTTCACTTCATTGCGAAATTCCACTTTTAAGATGCCTCAATTTTTCCAGTAATATATTTATGGCAATATTGCCTTACTTCAAAGATACAACCCAAAATGAAATTGTTACACACTTAGCAATGCATGCCAGTTGGGACCGGTTCAGACTGACTAAAGTCGGCAAATTGCCCCCCCCCCCCCCCCCCCCCCCTTTCCTCCCCACCTTTTTCCCCCCCCCCCCTTCCCCCCCCCCCCCCCCCCCCGTTTTTTTTCCCCCAAACGGGGGGGCCTCCCGCCGGCCGTGTTGTTTTTTTTTTTTTTTTTTTTTTTATAATTTTTTTTTTTGGGGCGGTTCAACAAACAAATTTTTTCCCTTTTTAACCCCCCCCCCACCAAAAAAAATTTTAAAAAAGAACATAACTGAGCAGGCATGTCAAGCACCAGAACAAACACACTATGTGGGAGAGGAAATCCCAACCCTGAGAACAAACACACATTGTGGGAGAGGAAATCCCAACCCTGAGAACAAACACACTATGTGGGAGAGGAAATCCCAACCCTGAGAACAAACACACATTGTGGGAGAAGAAATCCCAACCCTGAGAACAAACACACATGGTGGGAGAGGAAATCCCAACCCTGAGAACAAACACACATGGTGGGAGAGGAAATCCCAACCCTGGGGGCAAACACACTATGTGGGAGAGGCCCAACCCGAGAAAAGTGGGGGATGAAAAAAGGGGAAAAAACCCAACCCAAACAAACACACTTGTGGAACCAACCGGGGCAAACCATTGTGGGAGAGGCAGGCAGGGCTTGGCCATCTCTGTGGACACTCAGCACAGACACCATACAGTCGAGTCCCAGGAAGTAGAGCATCACCACCGGTATGTGACCACAGATATTCGCCACACGTACTGCTCTCGACAGTGCCACAGCAGCAGGACACCACGAGTCGCAAGACGACGTGAGGGCAGGGTGGGTGTGGAATGGGGGGGGACACTCACTGAGTAGCGCAGCGTGTATCACTTCGGCGGCCTTGCGGGTCGGACAGTATACGATGGTGGAGCCGGCGAAGCGCCACTGCTTGTCGACACGCAGCATGATGCTGGTGAGGTCGCCGAGCGCGCTGCCCGACTTGGGCCGCACCTCCAGGTACAGGTTCGGCCGGTCAAACGAGGTCACCGTCGTGCGACAGTTCCTGCCGGCCGCACGAGGTCAGCAGAAGGTCAGACGAGGTCAGCTTGAAGTCAGACGGCGTACTTGCCGTCGGCAAGTACACCACCTCTCCGGGATGAACTCAAACACCCACCATGCCCGTGGCTACACGACAACGACGAGCTCAGAGACTCTATGCAGAGTCGCGACCGAGCGCGTGAGGCCAGGGACCAGGATCCAGAAAACGTGACGATACAGCAGATGTACAAGGACAGCCGAAACGCGGTCAAAAGGGCACAGTACATAGCCTGTTCAGAGTTTTACGCTCTTTCCTACCGAAATTCTAGGACAAAAACCTGCACAGACGTTCGGCGCTTCCTGCTGGCATCTAAGAAACCGGAGCCCAGAATGGACACACCAGCACACAGCGACCCTGCCTGGGCGGAGAGGCTGAACCGACATTTCGTCAGCGCTGGTGCAGATGTCGCCACTGCGCTGGCCGCTGCTCCGCAAGAGGAGCCACTCTCCCCACGGCCGCCTCGCGTGTGCAGTAGTGCATTTAGAGTTAGGACTGTGACACTTTCCGAACTTTCATTTGCGCTTAAGACGATGGGGAATTCGCGTGCTTGTAGCAATGGTGGAATAACTATCGAAATGCTGAGGATGACCTCTAGCGTAATAGGGCCGCATTTGCTGCACGTAGTGAATAGTTCACTGCGCACTGGTGACGTTCCAGATGGATGGAAGGAGGCGAGCGTTTTGCCGCTGTATAAGAAGGGCGATCGTAGCGACCCAGGGAATTTTAGACCAATATCGATATTAAGCGTTGTTGGCAAGCTCTGCGAAAAACTGGTTTGTCTCCAGCTTTCCACGTATTTGGAAGACAATCATATTTTATGCCCAAATCAGCACGGTTTTCGAAGTGGGCATTCTACGGAGACAGCAATGTTAGAGACAGTAAATTTTCTGTCAACAAGTATCGACTGTGGTCGTGTGGCGACCCTCCTAGCAGCGGATACGTTTCGTGCGTTTGACACTGTGGAACACGGTCGGCTGTTAGAGAAGATGGGTTGGTACGGCATTGACGATCATTGGTTTAGGGATTGGCTGCATGGTCGAACTCAAACAATTCAGGGCAGCTCTGTTGGGGCGCTACCAGTAACCCACGGTGTGATTCAAGGTTCTCTATGTGGTCCAAAATTATATTTGATTTTCACGAACGACCTTGGATCTCATCTCTCAGACGGAAAACAGGTCGCCTACGCTGATGACGTAAAATGTTTGGACTCAGACACCCCTGCAAATTTGTAAGTATAAAAACAACGAGTAGAGCACACCTTGAGCATGGCTCTAACTTGGTTTACCCAAACTCGGCTCAAAATCAACCCTAGCAAAACGGAGCTAATAGTTGTAAAACCTCGGCGTCTGAAACTGGACGAAAACTTCTCTATCGCATTTGGGGACAACGAAATCAAGTCCGCGCCGCACGCCAAAATTATCGGCATCTAAGTAGACTCAGCTTTGTCATGGGAAAAACAGATATCCCAAGTAACTCGCCGCTGCTACTGTGTTCTCGTCTGACTGTCAAAATTACGGCACAAATTCCCCCCCCCAAACGAAAAAGTTGCTGGTTCAGGCGTTGGTTTTCCCCCATATCTATTACAATATAACTGTTTGGGGAGCTGCAACAAAGCTCAGAAACACCGAATACAAAAGGTCATCAATTTCGGCGCACGTATCGTCTCTGGCTTAAGTCGACGAGAGCACATTACAGCAACGCCAGAGGCCCTGGATTGGCTGAAGTTCGACAACATGCTTCAGCAGCGCGATTTGGCCATGGTTGGAAGACTGCTTGCAACATCTGTCCCCCTTACATTGGTTAGCAGTATTAAGTTCCGCTCCGAAATTTCCAGGAGCACTCGTGGAACTGACGCGAACAAATTAGAGGTGCCCCGCATCAATACGGAAGCTGCGAGGCGCAGCTTTCTGTATCGGGCGGCCAGCACGTGGAATAGTAAGGTTGATGCTCAGTGGCGTATTTGATCGCGTGCTTTATCATTTTATCTCTCCTTATTGACGTTTTGCGTCATGTAGTGTTTTTCATAAGTCGAGTGTCTCTTTTATGACTGAACCATGTACTGACGTGAATACTGAAAAGCCATGAATATGGAGAACTCAATATACTACTACTAGGAGGAGAGTGGGACAGCCTAGTACCCACCTGAGGCACAGCGAGTGGACAATGTCCTGCCGGACGTCGGCCCCGGTGTCCAGACAGGACAGGACAGCCGAGTACCCACCTGAGGCGGAGCGAGCGGACAATGTCCTGCCGGACGTCGGCCCCTGTGTCCAGACAGGACAGGTGAGCCGCGTACCCACCTGAGGCGGAGCGAGCGGACAATGTCCCGCCGGACGTCGGCCCCTGTGTCCAGACAGGACAGGTGAGCCGAGTACCCACCTGAGGCGGAGCGAGCGGACAATATCCCGCCGGACGTCGGCCCGGGTGGCCAGACAGGACAGGACAGCCGAGTACCCACCTGAGGCGGAGCGAGCGGACAATGTCCTGTCGGACGTCGGGCGTGGCGGTGGCGGTCAGCGCCAGCAGCGGCACCCCGGCCAGCTCCTGGCGGAGTCGGTCCAGCTTCCTGAGCGGTCATGGCAGGCGTCACACACATCATGCCCGCTAGCAGCGGCGCCGCACACGACCAACAGTACCGACAGAAAATGCACGTAATACGGTCACGTAGGGGTCAACAGGTCTAACGGCCAGCGTTGGAAAGCTCACGCTGATGTTTCATTTAACGGGAAAATTGCGGACAATAAAAGCTAAGCATTCAAGGGCGGACGGAACTTTGAAGTGAATTTGAAGCTGCCAAATGTGTAAGATATCTTTTTTTAACGGATGTTCGCTTCATGAAGCTTTACTGGATGAAGTCAGTTTTGTCCGCGTAAGCTCATTTTAAATGGCATGAACAAAAAAAAAATGCAATCAAGATATACCATAATCTGAAATAATATACATTCATATCATTTCTGATATAGATGTATACCTGAATCTATGATAAACATCTATATATGGTCTGAAATTATATCGTGGAAAACCGATCCATGGAAAAGCAGATCAATGGATTTCAATGGCCAACCAGGCTTCATTGAAGATACCAGGAAATCCGGATGCGATTATTTAGGTGATGCAACAATATACTTCCCAGGACAAATAAAAGAGAACAAAATCGTTCTCAAGGTATTTGGACTTACTATCATCTCGACTGCACGGTAGTCATATTGTATCAGTGTTAAAATAACGGTTTTTCGTTCGGTGGAAGATGCCGAAATTCGCAATGGAAGCTATGTCATTTATCATAGCTGAGAAGTTCTTCAAGCACAATTATAATCCAACGGCATACTCATACGTCTACCTTCTTCCTTCACGTTCAGTGCCCAATTTTGCGGTAACCATATTAGCGATAACGGTATAAAATACATATCCTTGTCAACTGGCGTTGTCTAACAGACCTCATCACAGGTAATCATCTTACCTGGAATTGTGCTAAGAGATGTTGTACATCACAATCCGTAATGGTGAGGATCAGGATGCTACTTATCACCAAGATACTGTTAGAAATTAGACATGAAGATTTCATGAACTCATCACGAAGCACGATGTCGACACTCCGCTGGGTGATGTCAATTTAGTGTTCAGAAAGTGGTATATTCCATCCTATTTCACGAATAACTTATCACTGCATTGTACCCTTAACTGTACCAAACCGAAATGCGGTTCAATGCACCACCAGGCTTCATACATCGTGCGTACCTTCTGCATAACGTCACAGTGCTGCAGACACTGCACGCAGCGTCTGCAGTGAGGAGTATATATCGCCGAGAACGACACTTCAGACGAGAAAACGCCAGTCGTCTCTATTGGACATTGGGTCAATGGAAGAGTTGTCGGGCAGAACCTGGCTGAGGGAATCTGCCTGCGTAAATCCAAGATGACGGCTACACCCGGCAGCACAAAAGGGACATCATAGATGAAAATGTGGCAAGCTTTCGGTGTTCGTTGCAATAAATACATTTGCGATCCTGCTAAGATATCGGTAAACGTATTTTTCAATGCACGCACAACGATCGGGTGGTATGGACGAGAAGTGCTTTATAAAAGGCTGCGCTATTCAAAGCTGGTGCCGGGCACAACAAAATGTTGAAAACTATTTTCAACTTACCTAAGAACATAATTTGATTTTTTTCTGACTCATTTTTTACCAATGACCTTTTTTACCATGGAAAAGGCCATTCCCACGCTAGATTAATCGCGAAGAAGGCGTTAGCTCCATTGGCCCATGATGGCTTAGCTTTCTCATCGACACCGATGATGTGCATGATTTCTTCTACTAGCTCGTGATTTTGTCAAGCTCTAACCTTGGCTTTGCGACAACTTGCCCGAAAACAGAACTGCCGACAATCCCCACAACACCCGATAATCAGCCAGGGCTTTCAAACGAACAAATCGGCGACGACGCGCAGCATACGACGATGATAGTTCCGACAGTCCCCTCATGCCAGGGTTCGTATTGCAACTCCGCCAACAGCACGCCGGCCCAAGTCCTTTACCTAGCTCCGCCAACAGCACGCCGGTCCAAGGAAAGACGGTCCCTTCACCTAGCTCCGCCAACAGCACGCCGGCCCAGGTCCTTCACCTAGCTCCGCCAACAGCACGCCGGTCCAGGTCCTTTACCTAGCTCCGCCAACAGCACGCCGGTCCAGATCCTTTACCTAGCTCCCCCCCCAACAGCACGCCGTCCAGGTCCTTTACCTAGCTCCGCCAACAGCACGCCGGTCCAAGTCCTTTACCTAGTTCCGCCAACAGCACGCCGGCCGAAGTCGTCTGCCTGACTCCATCAGCTGTGACCAGCCATGCGCTACCCCGGCAGCGTCCACCCGTGTTCAATTTTTTGGGGCGTCTGGACTCTCGACGTGTCACCCCGGGCGGTCGCTACCCTCTCCACGAGGGGGCAATACAAAATCAAATCCAATGTGGTGGCTGTCTGTGGCTGCCAGCCAAGGGTGGGCTTCACTCCATCCGGCCTGGAAAGTGGCATCCGAAGGCCGATGTCCTCACCAGCCATCTGGTGACCCGGGCGCCAATGCGGACTGGTCTAATCCAGCTCCTGAGAAGTCGAAACTCCAAATTTTGACATTGGAAAACTAGTTGGATGATATTTTAACTCCAAGTATATTCAACCATGAAAACCATCTCTTCGAGAACATTATCAGCGGCGTGAGTTGGTTGTGGGAGTCCAAATCTTGAAGTTCCTGCGAGCTGAGTCGCCGCCAGGCTTTGCCGCGAAATTAGCCTTCAGTTTGGTGCTTGGTTCTCGTTTGTTCGTTTCCAAAATTCATATTATTTTGGTATTAATTGAATCGCCAGTATTGTTAAACGGCAGGTGTAAGAACAAATAATCCGATCACGAACAAAATACAGTTCCTCAGGATTTTGAAGCACAACAATTATCTGATATTTAAGGTTTGCGTTACGCCTGCGCTTGGCGCTACAAGAACACCTATTAGTCATCGCAAGCGACAATTCCTAAACTGTTTCCGCACGTTACTCAACAGATCGCTGAAATGATTGCCTGGTCATCAGTGGTTCAAACACCATTGCGTGGGAAGTGTTTTAGGCGTGCCGGACCACAAAGGTCTCTTGCGCCGTCTTTGAAGTGAGAGTGTTTAGTAAGCAAAGCAAGCACACGATGTACGGTGGTGGACGCGAGGTAGCTGAGACCGCCGGAATCTGCAGCAGGACAATAGTTGTCACCCAAAAAAACGTCGTCGGCCGCCGCCGGCCCAACTGCTCGTACATAGTGGCCGGCGACAAGATAGCCATACTCTGGGATTTAACTTGGAACTTCACTACAATGATAGATTCAGCCGGCGTTTTCCAGGATGCCGCCAAGCTGAGCAACACTTTTCATACTTAATATTATTTTCATACCTAATACAGCATTCTAACCACAAATACGGTACCGTGCCCATCTAACCACATATACTGTATTCTGCCCATGTAACAACATATGCGGAATTTTGCCTACCTTACCACATATACAGTATTTTACCTACATAACCACATATACGATAGTTTGCCTACCTAATCATATACACGGCATTTTATATATGTAACCAGCTGCACGATATTTGGTTTATTACACATATAAAACATTTCACCCTGCTGCCGGCTACAAACATATGCTAAGAACGCTGTTCAAGGGGTGGCCATCCTGTCCCACACTGGCCACGCCGTGTGAAGCAGCGCCATTCGACTGCTCAGCGCCTTACGCCGTAGCCATCCGGAGACGTCACAAGATGACCAGCGCGTCCACTAAAGAAATTGCGTAGAGCGTCTGTCCTCCGGACAGAGACGGCACGCTTGTGTCGGAGTCAGTGACTGACCTGTAGGCAGACCTGAAGTCGTGCCCCCACTGGCTGACACAGTGGGCCTCGTCGATCGCCACCAAGACAACCTCAACTGTCGTGACCAGACTCTTCAAGAAGGTCATGTTCTCTGCCAGATATCATGCTCAGTTGGCCGACCGTTACAAGTACACAAGGCTGACAGCAACGGTCTTGGAATGGCAGCCCCGCAATCAAATAGAGCAGTGCTAAAATTTAGGTTTTTCGTTAGGTGCAAGATGTCGAAACGAGCACAGTATGATGTCTAAATTTGCGATGCAAATAGTGACATTTAAAATGCGTTTGATGTCTTTCCGACTCAAATTTGTGGCAATGGTGTACTTATGACTGCACGTTAATCATTTGTTTTGAAATTCATAATTCGGAAAGAACTATACTCGGATATAGATAATACATACGCTATAAGCTGGCATTGTATTTCATATCACGTTATAGGTAATTCCTTTACCTGAAATTGCGTTGAGAAACGTTCGTGTACCACCATTCCTTATCAAGAGCACGAACATGATACTTACAAACGAGATATTGTTAGAAAGGAGGCACGAGGACTTAATAAGCACGCATCAAGGAGCAGGTATCGAAACTTCTAGGATGCCTAGGAGGTTGGGTCTAGTACTTATCGCGTATCGCGTCGACATATCATTATTGGCACCCTCATAAATTCGTCAATGACGACTATCACAAAACGCTCGTATTCACGAATTGGTCAAAACACGAGGTCGTAGTATACATCGGCATCACCGGGCCAGACTTCAGGCTTTCCAAATACCTATCAGATAACATCACCATCTGCACCGCTGAAGCACTGGTCATTCTGTACGCTATCACCATTATAGAGGCACAAAAGGAGCAACGTAGTCGACTCTTCATATTTAAAATCAGCCCCTCAATCAATTAGCAATGCACAAGACTGCCAACACATCAGGTTGTACTTACAGAGCAGGTGGTACTTACCAATGTTCCACTCTGGGCTGACGTAAAGCAGGCAGTACCTACCAATGGTTCACTCCGGGCTGACGTAAGGCACGTGGTACTTACCAATGGTCCACTCTGGGCTGACATAAAGCAGGTGGTACTTACCAATGGTCCACTCTGGGCTGACATAAAGCAGGCGGTACTTACCAATGGTCCACTCCGGTCTGACATAAAGCAGGTGGTACTTACCAATGGTCCACTCTAGGGTGATGTAAAGCAGGTGGTACTCACCAATGGTCCATTCTGGGCTGACGTAAAGCAGGCAGTACTTACCAACGGTCGACTCTGAGGTGATGCAGTACAGGCAGTACTTACCAATGGTCCACTCTGGGCTGACATAAAGCAGGTGGTACATACCAATGGTCCACTCTGGGCTAACGTAAAGCAGGCGGTACTTACCAGTGGTCGACTCCGGGCTGACATAAAGCACAGTACATACCAATGTTCCACTCCGGGTTGGCATAAAGCAGGCGATACTTACCAACGGTCCACTCCGGGCTGACGTAAAGCAGGCGGTACTTGCCCAGCAGCAGTTCGTCCATCACCAGGCGAGGGTTCGACTGGGCACTGCCCAGAAGACAGGCGGGTATACCTGACAGCTGGCAACAGACGACAGGTCACGCCGCAGATTCAAGTCACACCACGTCACACCATAGACCCAAATCATAAGTCACACCATAGACTCAACTCATAAGTCACGCCACAGGCCAGTCACAGGAAGTTGCACCACACAGGATGGCCTGGCCAGTGTGGGACGTAAAGCAGGCGGACCAATGGTCCATCGGGCTGGCCAGTGCGGGACAGACCAATGGTCCATCCGGGGACGAAAGCAGGCGGTCCAGTGTGGGACAATGGTGCCAGTCGTGTTGGCAAAAGCGGGCGATATTACCATGGTCCATCGGGCTGACGTAAAGCGGCGACTTGCCGTGTCAGCAGCGGTTCGTGGGACAGACGGCGAGGCCAGTGGGCACCAGTGTGACAGGATGGCCTGGCCAGTGTGGGACAGGATGGCCTGGCCAGTGTGGGTCAGGACGGCGTGGCCAGTGTGGGACAGGACGGCCTGGCCAGTGTGGGACAGGACGGCGTGGCCAGTGTGGGACAGGATGGCCTGGCCAGTGGCCAGTGTGGGACAGGACGGCGTGGCCAGTGTGGGACAGGACGGCGTGGCCAGTGTGGGACAGGACGGCCTGGCCAGTGTGGGACAGGACGGCGTGGCCAGTGTGGGACAGGATGGCCTGGCCAGTGTTTGACAGGATGGCGTGGCCAGTGTGGGACAGGATGGCATGGCCAGTGTGTGACAGGATGGCATGGCCAGTGTGGGACAGGACGGCGTGGCCAGTGTGGGACAGGATGGCGTGGCCAGTGTGGGACAGGATGGCCTGGCCAGTGTCGGACGGGATGGCGTGGCCAGTGTCGGACAGGACGGCCTGGCCAGTGTGGGACAGGATGGCGTGGCCAGTGTTGGACAGGACGGCGTGGCCAGTGTGGGACAGGACGGCGTGGCCAGTGTGGGACAGGATGGCGTGGCCAGTGTGGGACAGGACGGCGTGGCCAGTGTGGGACAGGATGGCCTGGCCAGTGTGGGACAGGATGGCGTGGCCAGTGTGGGACAGGATGGCGTGGCCAGTGTGGGACAGGACTGCCGTGGCCAGTGTGGGACAGGATGGCGTGGCCAGTGTGGGACAGGACGGCCTGGCCAGTGTGGGACAGGACGGCGTGGCCAGTGTGGGACAGGACGGCGTGGCCAGTGTGGGACAGGACGGCCTGGCCAGTGTGGGACAGGACGGCGTGGCCAGTGTGGGACAGGACGGCGTGGCCAGTGTGGGACAGGACGGCGTGGCCAGTGTGGGACAGGACGGCGTGGCCAGTGTGGGACAGGACGGCGTGGCCAGTGTGGGACAGGATGGCGTGGCCAGTGTGGGTCAAGATGTCGTTGCCGACACGTCACGGGCTGTCAGTTGGACGTCACCGGTAGTCACCTGCAGTGATAACACCTGGTCCTCCATCAGCGAGATGAGCGGCGAGACGACCACGGACAGACCGCCATTGTGCACCGCCGGGAACTGGTAGCAGAGCGACTTGCCCGAGCCGGTGGCCATCACTGCCAGCTGGTCACATCTGGCCTGCACAACATCAAGATACACATGGTCACATCTGGCCTGTGCAACACCCAGACACACATGGTAGCATCTGGCCTGCACAACATACAGATATACATGGGCACATCTGTCCTGTACAACACCCAAACACATGCAGCTGTATCTGGTATGTACATCAGGATTCAGGTGGCCACAGCTGGCTTCTACATTTGACGTTGAAATCCGACAGCATCAATTTTCCACCAAAGTTGGGTTGATTTGGTCAGATGCCTTTTCCACTGATCATCAAAAATGATTGGTCAGATCCCCTACTGGGCATGCTCCACTTGGGCTCAGGGCTTCATGGCACATTTAAGCTTGGGCCTGAACACCTTGGCTGAACTCCTGAACACCTCTGGATGGTTTGATCTGCCACTGCCTACTTAATGAGACCCATATTAAACTAATGAGTTTCTTAGAAACTAACAGTGTTTGATCATTCCAAAATAATACGATAATACACCACTGCCTCTGTGATTTTCTATAGCAAACAAAGCCAAACCCTTGATTTGTCATGGAATCAATCTCACAAACCAGCAACTCAGATTATAGTGATTTTCATTGCTGGTAAGATGACATAAACATTCTGTTCGACGACGGCACGATGAGTATTAATGCGGACAAGACCGAACTAGATGCAAAGGTGGATATGTGGTCGTGGAGGGCTGGATTGCATGACAAAGGTCAGGAAAATACATAGCACAAGTGCCAAATGGCTGCCAATGAGAAATGAAAGAGCAATTTACTGATTACTTTGAACAATCACTTTTGTGCATGTAAACTCATGTTTTCTATTCGTTTTCTACAATGGCTGTGAACAGGCAACATATGGGAAACTAAGAATACATACATTTAATACTCCTTCAATGATTTCCCATTGCTTTATTCTGAACTGTCCATGGCCAAAGAACTTCTGAAGGGTGTCAAGATGGCACTTCTCTGGTGCAGGAGTTGCAGTTGCTGATGTTGTCTCCATAGCTGCAAGTGCACCCTTTCGCGATGACGCTGTGACAGGAGTGCTCCACACACCAGATCCCTGAAGAAGATAAGTTATTTTGCACACACAAATATGGAATATGTTACATAGCTGCATAAACCAACATAAATATAGTCATAGCACGCGCACGTCCGGGGGGCAGATATCGCCCCCCCCCCCCCAACGGTTTTTCCTAATTTGCTGCCATACTAATCAGGTTAGCAAAGCCAAACCTCGCATGGCTGCTCATTTGTATTTTTCGCATATACTCCTACATTTTTAACCCTGGGTCATCTCAGGTCAGGTCACCAAGTCAAGCGAAGTGACCCAATATCCCTCGGAGTTCTAGGTGGCATAACTTCCACAATAATTGGGCGATTGATTTCGAACTTATAACACGTCATGATCTCATCAGGGACCATAATATATATCTCTTTTTTGTAGCATTAACCTGAAGTCAGGTGGCAGCCATGGCTTCCCCCATTATAGGGCTATGGTAAAATATACAAATGTTTCCTGGTTACATATTTGCTCTGGAAATGACCTCGTAACGATTGTGGCACATAGTTGGAAGCGATGCTCAATGCTACTGCTGACATTGCTCAGTGACGTCACCAAGGTCATCTGAGGTCACCTGAGATCACTAGCACATTTCTGCACATTATATCACACTGCATTGAGCTAGAAGGCTCAAATTACCGTCATTGTGCTTGTATCGCTAAGATGTGTTGATTGATACATTGCATGCCCTCCCTGGGCTACTTCATGACCTTCACCTGAGGTCATAGATTTGGAGTAAGAAGTATGCCTGCTTGGACATGTAAAAGTACTTTAATAGTCCTCTGTAAATCGAATAACACTCACTGTTTGTTTCTATCTGTTACAGGTCCTGATATATGTGTCAATATCTGAGTCCCACCTGATCTGGTCGAATTTGACCTATGATGACCCAGTGACCCGAATATTGACCTGAGCAAAAAATGACCGAAACACTTTTGATAGAGCTTGTTACCAGCTATCCAATGCTGTTTTATGTTTGTTGCTAGCTGGCATAGTCCTAGAGATCTTAGGGGGGCAGACACCTGCTCCCCAAACCGGCGAAGTTGGCGCGGACCGCCGGACGTGCAAGTGATATTGTGCAACACTGCTTAGTCTAATGTTCCTCGTCACCATTGGCACTGGCCATATGCTACATTTAGGAGCACTATGTTGGTATCAGCCCCTCTGCACCAACAGCATACAATCTGGTCATCAAAAATGGCAGCCACTTCTGGCATGTAAATATAAGTCTGAAGCAACACTGCAGCCTCCATTATACCACCAAAAAGGCCACTGTGCCAAGTATCCACACAAAAATATATTGGGTCCAGCTGAATGCTGAGAACACGTTTGCATGAGGATGTGACTGTTGCAGTCTATCTATGCTATGGGTGGTTTGCTCAGGTTGTCTTATGGTGGTGAAGCAGGATTGGAAAACCAGCTTTCACCAGTCACTTCTTAGCCAGACCACTGTCCTTTCTAGGAAGTCATCCTCCTTCCTTTATCTGCCAAAAGGTGAATAGCTGTTTGAAAGCAAGTGCACACTATCACACGTCAATAAACATGTAGAAAGCTTATCAGAAAGGAGTTATTTATGTCACTATCTCCAAGACCACATTCTAAAACATAAATACAACCTTACTGCTAGGCCCACACCCAGCTGAGTTAACTATGTAGACTCTGCATCTACTATGTGATCAGGTAGCTCTAGTTTGACTGTGCAAAGTTGAATAATACAACACTACATAATTTCCTACTCATCACTGTGCTGATGTTACTTTGATCACACTCACTTTTTGTTGGAGATACCGTGAATAGCATGGTGTAGTCTCATCCTCAAGCAACTATGGGCACTTCAAACATTCTTCTCAGCATACCTGGACCTTCCATGTCAGGTCAAACAGGTCCATTGGGGGGGGGATGGTGTGATCGGTTACCTGACCTTCCCGTAGTTTTCTGCTTCTGTTCGTGAACCAGATGCAATTGCATGCTTCAATATTGGTGATATCCTAAGTGAAAACTTATCCTAACAGACACATGGGAGGTAATGGTCACCAACCAGGCCTGGGTCAAGTACCTGGAAATATATTGTGAATCACTAATGACCAGGATTTAAAAATCAGATCATGCTCAGAAAAAGGATCAGTATCACTAAAGGAAATCTGAATGGAACTTGAACCTCCTCTTCTTTAAAATGCTTAGGAAACCATTGAAAATTTCCTGGTTATCTTAGATATTGTCCATGTTATCCAAAGTTTTCCAAAGAAGTTTGTCAAATATCAAAATATATTAATGCATGAGGGATCCATGAATGTTTTGTTTTGATTCTGAGCAACACTCCTCCACAAGGGACTCTGGGGGGAGCACCTGATGCCATGGCCGGAGGATGCCAAACAATGCCAAACTATATGGGGCAAGCAGTGCCTTCATACCACCGGGCGGCAAATGGTTTTCTCCCGTAGTATCTTGTGGTGTCGCCAATCACTCATGCTGATCATTGGTCGTGAGTGACAGGAGACGCTCACCACCCTGGTCACACTACAGCACCTCCTGCCATTCACCTCAGCCAATTGCCAGTCTGGCACTGGACAACACAGTTAATGAAGCCCAGGCCCAAGGGGCATAGGCGCCCTGTCGCTCAGCATGTATGGGCCACACTGCCCACCTGCCCTTCCAGAATATTTGTACCAAAGAAGAGTGCCAATCCTCTACCAGGGACCTGGACCTTGATAATTATGTTTACGTGTGGGGGGGGAATGTGGCAATGACTACCACAATACAAATGAGTTAACTACTGAGTGGAGTGAAGGAAGTTATCCTGCCTGGTCATAGCTGGTAGGGTGTGTGCTGCAGTCTACTGGAGGACAGCTACGTTGACAAGGGATGCACATTGTAATGGAAGTAGAGAAATGAAAGAGGCATTCTGCTCCAACTCCTCCAATTGGACAAACACTGACCACCACATATATGGAGCACTCAATTTGAACCACAAAAATGCAGGATCTTGTCAGGGGACTGATGACACATGAATTATTTAGGTTAGGTTTTTATATTATACATTGTATTTTTCAGACATATTCATTTCATCTGCACTTCTTGAACAACTACACCAAGATATGTCAAGCAGAGTTAGAGATGACAACAAGCTATCTGGTATTGACAACAAATGACTGAGTGGTCTGTCACCAACAGAAGAATGTGTATTTGTGACTGGCATGCATGGTCACATGCCATGCCAGGTCACATGCATTGTCTTTATGACATTCAGAAACAGTTTCACAGCATTTCCTTCATAATGTAAATCAGTCTGCCACATTGCTGGTGGGTGTAAGCATGGTATGCTTTGGTGACACTAATAGGATTATGATTTTTTGGGTTATATTGATGGCTGCCTTTACATACTACTACTCATCACACATCACTGCACATGCATACAATACAAACCATATCCTGCATATGCAAGCCTGTGGCAGCCTGCTACCATCAGTACCCCTCATCAGGAATCCAAGGCATGTTGGAATCCACATTTACACAATTATAATTTTACACATATTTTTGGGTATTATTGTGATTTAAGGAATTCTTGAGACAAGCTATATACACATTTAACCTCCATGGAACAAGCAAAGGGGTGATGTTTGGTTATGGTTATGGTTGGGCTGTTTTTGGTTTTAAAAATTTTCTTCTTGTCCACTTAATGGGAGGGTTATTTAATTTGACATTAAAAAAAATGGAGTGAGACTTTCCCACCCAAAAAAAAGAAGATTCCACATGGATTGTTAGGCTAGGATAGCTCAAATTATTACCTTTTATTTTGCTTTCTACATGTTTTTAAGGCCATATTAGGAAGTTAAGAATTTATTCTGGTGTTATTTTGCCTGCAAACTGAAGAGTAAGCAGGGTAGGAATTAAGGCACTTCTTAAGAGATTTCATCTCTTGAAACATTTTTGCACTCTGGATTCATACTAGATAGAACAGGCTCCACATGTACTCTGACACAAACATGCAGAAGGAACAAAAATACCACTAAAAACTACAAGATTTAATAAAACATCCACCAAATATGTTATTCTACTTATGATTACCAAATAAAATAAAAACCACTTTTCATACCATCAAGCACACAGACTTTCCCAAGTTTCCCACCCTGAGAGTAAGTAGTCACAGAGGAAATAAATGGCAAGGCAGTTACTTAGTACCCCATACTTTTGATTAATCTATGGGACTGACATACCCACAGATACAGGCTAACATTGATCAGCCACAGAATTCATCTCTGGGTGAGTGATGCTTGAGAATTTGGGGAGCCAACCAGGTGAGAGAACCAGGTGAGAGGTGCAGACCTACCTACCAACAGGCCTGCTTTCAGCTTTGCTGGCATGAGAGCAATATATGCCTTTGTCAACTCGCATAAGTACCTACCTGCCTACCCACCAGATAGGTAGGCCAGGTACCTATTTACAGATCATGACATGATCCAACATCATGATATTACTGTATTAAGACATGCTGAAATGCTGCATTGTTTGCATGACAACCTAGGGACAGCCCATCCTAGAGTTTAGACTGCCTACCTCACTCGTGTATCGGGTAAGCACCTCGGATTCCCTTTTCTTCACAGGGAGCGCCACAGACAACGTAATTACGATTGACACCTATCATCTCAAGGAACCAAGCAAGAAGTCTTCTCGCTTCCCGCGCAATTTATCAATATTAAGGTAAAAAGATAAGGTGACATCAGAATGGGGCCCTCCAATATCGTTTAGCAACCGGTGACGTACCATCGGCTGAACAATTGTTCAGTCCTATGGGCGCTCCATCCACACTTCCGTGTTTTCCACACGATATTTTCGAACTTAAATTCTATGGAAATGGGGAAAAATCGGGTTCATTTGAAAGCTTGAAGAATCTTGTCTACGAATGTCAACCGTATTTTCCCTAACACTAGGACTTTTCTTCTTGACCCACGATGACTGCATTCATGTCTACCGCCGCAGGAATCGCGCGGTGCCACGGGTAGTAGCAGTTTGATGAGACAGGCCAACTGAAGATCGCAACTGGGAGGTAGTGGTATATAAGCAGGTACACAAACAGTGGCGTATATCGGCCGGTAAAATCTGAAGTTATCTACGAAAAACCGGACGGGTGGGCGGATTTCACCCCCCCCCCAGGGCGCGTGTTAACATTGCGTCTGACGCCTAACGCTAAATGTACACTTCGGGGTCTGGAAAACTCGTCGATGCCTAAAAAATATTGCCGGTGCACAAAAAAGTAGCAAAACCGTTAAAATGTCGGGATAGCAAAAATAGGCTGGTCACATAAAAAATAGGCTGGAGCCACAAAATACAATCGTAGATTTAAAAAAAACGAAAATGTCATAAAAAGAACAGCTAACTGGAGCCTCAGTTCGGTAGACAATCTGGGAGCGTATTTAACCAAAGAGACGAGGTGCATCAAAGTTAAAGTAGTCGTTCGGTTTCTTATCCAACAGATAACGTGGTAAGAAGAGAACTACTAATCGAATTGAATTGAACATGGGCCCTTGTTGCCTTTAAGTCTGAAAGCTGCATGTCTTTATGAGGTGCCGTGTGTTGTCACCTGTCAGCTAATTTACACTTAATTGTTGGCCCCCAAAATAAGCGCTACTGTTCCATTTCAGCCTGGTGCCACATGATGTAGTTATTCGTTTCAAGTGGCGGATATTCTAAGGTGCTCGATGTGTACTACAAAGATGATTGAGGTGATTGGTCATCTGTATTGGATTTAGATCCTTAGGACTAACACAGCACTATGTATTTTTATTTATTGCGGTTCTCTTTGCCCCAGTCTGGGAGAATGCCAATTTTGGTTTCCCACACCGTGTGAAATAACTTTCAACCAGCGATCACCCGTATTTCCTGTTTCTCATCATCTCCAGCATCAATCATCATACTTTTTCGCCATGGGCAAGCAAGTAAGCTGCGTTCTTCCTTATTCGTTCTCCTTACCAACATCGGTGAACATTACAACGGGGAACATCATAAAGTCGTACAGTAATATATCATGGAAACTAGGGCACACCTCATACCCATTAGTGAGACTGTCACGAGCTTGCACACCCCCACACACATAGCGTATAAGAAATTTCGTTTTAACGGTTATACTTATGGCCGTTCACTCGCACCGGGATGATTAACGTATTAGTACGGAAGAATCCATCAGTCGTGAAAAGAGTTCTAATTCCACCGAGAGATGCGAACTTGAAAGTGCTTATGTTGCGATGATGGTTATTTTGTAGTGCCACATTTTGCTGTTAGCCACAGGCGTGTCCAGGGGCCTGGCCCCTACCCTGAGCGGTACAAGTTGTGTTCACTACTAAACTTATCAGGTTCTGTATCCAAGTGCTCAACCATGGTACTTTGCGGAATGCTTGTGTGCGTTCCCGCTGTTGACCCTGGCCCACCCACTTTTTGACACGTCACGACGCCAATGCCCCTTAAAACCAAGCATAAGTTAGCTTTGGGACAAAATAAAGGAACGCGGGCGATCGTAGCTCGGCATTTGACTTTGGAAATTAATGTGGTTTTTAAACGGTTTCTAGAGTACCTCACGGCACGTCGAATTACACCAACTTGATGAAAGTTGAAGCCATAGCGACGAGGTGCGGGGACGTCGAGCGACCTAAGGCAACCTTCGATCATGTGGTTTGACATAGTCATGTTCCGGTTTGAAATGTTGCTCGAGGTTCACCACGGTATATCGTTTGATACCAGACGTTGGTAGGTTAGGGCGAAGAAGAAAAAGCGGGGCGACCGAAGAGATCGGTTTGACCTTTGACATTTTAAATAAGTTCCATTTCGTATCATTAGAATACGGTGCAAGCCACGTCGAATGGCATACACTCGGTGCAAACTGAACTCATAGCGATGAGCCACATGGACTTTGAAGCATTCAAACTAACCTTTGACCTTCAGGTTTTACCTGGACATATCCAGATTCAAAAATTATACTCGAGGGTTCACCATAGACTACCGCTTGATAGTGGATATAGGTAGATCAAAGGCTAGTTTGAATGCCTCGAAGTCCGTGACTCATCGCTATGGGTCCAATTTGCACCAAGTGGGTGTCATTCGAGGGGTGGCTTGGACCGTATTATAATGACACGAAATCGAACTAATCTCAAATATCAAAGGTCAAACAGATTTTTTTCGGTCGCCTCGCTTTTTTGTGTGAAAAAAACAGTGCGAGGCGACGAAGATATCAGCTTGAATGTTGACCAGTGGAGATTACTTTGAAAAATCAACATTTTTATGCTGCACATGCGACGTCGAATGACATCCATTTCCTGCAAATTGAAGCCAAAGCGACGAAACGCGAAGCCATCGAGGAACTCAATCAAACTCTTTACCTTGACGTGACCTTGGTTGAAATGTTACCAGTGTTCAGAACAGGCTCACTATCACTTAAAAATCGCCATACAATAAATCAAACTAACATTTGGCCTTTAAGTTTCACCTCAACATGCCCCGGTTTAGCATGTAAGACGATGTCAATGAGAAAGTGGTCAAAGTGGTCATATGAGACCTATGTAGTTGCTCAGGTTTGGGTGAAAAGGAAAAAATGGTGTGCCTTGGACCTTGACCGTTAAAGAACGGATAACGAACCTTGTTAGTTATTTGGGCTTTCGGGCGCTTCAAGGAACGTTGTCCGTTGTCTTGAAGACCCAAGGATACCCAGTCACGTTCGTTCAAGATATTTGATATGTGCGCGGGAATGCAAACGGAGACATATAAAGCCTTGTGATCAAATTTGCACCTTCGCAAAGAATGTTCCACCCAAACAAAAACACAAGGTGGTCAGGATTCGTGTTATTCAAGAGTGGCCTGGAAGCAGAATCTTCTAACGTTTGCTGATTTACCACACGGAGATTTTGTGACGGCAGGCAGCATGTGAAGCCCTGCCGACAGGCAGCATATGAGGCTAGATCGGAATTTTTTGGTGATTCTTACATGGATATTTTCACTTTATAATAACATTATCAGGCATAATTTTTCGGCGATCATGCTCAGGCAGCTGATGCTTAGGTGGACACTAAATACATTGAGGGGGACAAATCGCCACTTTTAATAAATGGGGGAGGGGACATATCCCCCGAGCCCACCAGTGGCTACACCCATGCCTAGTAGTAGGCATCAATGATGGGCAGCGCGGTACTGCTAGTAGAATCAATGATGGGTAGTGCGGTACTGCTGGTAGAATCAATGATGGGCAGCGCGGTACTGCTAGTAGAATGGGTGATGGGCAGAGCGGTAGTGCTAGCAATATCAATGCGCTCTTCGGCAGCCAGCCAACTGTGAATAATGTCAGAGCAATGCAAAAACGTTTAGTTGAAGATGACATGCTTAATACGCACACACACACACACACACACACACACCAATGCAATATGATGGTAGATGATACTGGACGTGCACAGTTGATGAATCACATGGATGAAGCATCAGTATGAAGGGTGACCCTCGAAACCAAACGGAAAACACCCGGGACTGCCCGAAATTCGTTCGATAAAGCCAGTCTCCCAGGCCTCGTGATAAATAATTACGCCGTACATAGTAATGAGGGTAGGATTCCGGTGAAACGAAAAACAGCACGATATCGACCACCGGACGCCTCCATACGGTTCACGGAATGGGTAACACGAGACACGCAGGTACGATTCAATCCTGCTGTAGGCGACTGAGCCACCGCCTCCTAGAGACGCGGAAGCGCTTGCGACTCGCGAAGGAGATCGAGCGGGCAGACGCCGGTGGCACTCAGACGTCGAACGTCTCCAGGCAGACGTTGAAGCCGTGCTCCTCCCACTGCTGGCGCGTGACGAGGCGGCTCTGGAGGCGCGGGTCGGCGGCGAGGCGCGCGCCGGCCCGCCAGGCGGCCGTCACCGGCAGCTCGGCCTGACTGACGCGCACCTGCAGGTGGTCGGCCGCCAGCGAGCGCACCTCGGCGTACACGCGGTCCTTGAAGCCGGCGAAGCAGGTGCTGCCGCCGATCAGCACGATGTTGCGGTAGAGGTGCGGCCGCGTCTCGTCCGGGCACGCCGCGATGGCGTCCACGATCGCCTCGGCCACGCCCATCTGGCGCACGCCCACGTCCGACGGCCGGAACAGCAGCTCGGGCACCGAGAACCGCTCGTTGGCGAGCCGGATCAGCTGCTCGCCGGAGCCGGCCGGCGGCGGCCGGTCGCGCGGCAGCATGTAGCCGCGCCGCAGCTGTGTGAAGTCGGGCAGCACGTAGTGGCGCAGCACCGCGTTGTCGGCGGCCGACTGCTGCGCCGCCAGCCGCATGTCGCGCTGCCAGTTCTGCGTCACGTAGCAGCAGTCCTCCTTCAGCTGGTTCACCACGTACGTCTCGTCCATCACGTTCAGCTGCCGGTAGGAGATGATCTCCTTGAGGTGGTTGGTGAGCACTTTGCCGCCGACGTCGATGCGGCGGATGGCGTCGCGCCGCTTCCGGCCCTGCACGTACGGCACCACGTGGGTGAAGCTGTAGCCGGCGTCCACCAGGAGGCAGCACAGCTGCTCGGGGTGCCGCTGCCGCTCCGCCTGCACGCACAGGTCGCCGGCGTTCGTGCGGAGAAGACCGGCCACTTCGTACTCCTCGAAGAAGATCTCGGACATGCCCTCTTGGATAGAGCGGAAGTTGAAGAACGGCTCTGTCACGATCACGTTCAGTCGGCTGGGGTTGACGTTGAGACATTCCTTGCCGACCAGGTGGTCCCACACAGTCTTCTGTACATCCCAGTTGACCAGGTACCCCTTCTGAAAGGCGAGGATGTAGAAGAGGCTGCTGGCGTCGCGACATTCGTCGATCTGGCTGCCGATAAAGGGCCGGCGCCGCTCGCTCTTGGCCTTCATGATGGCATTGGGCATGACGAGCGGCTCCTTGCGCGAGGCGAGTCCAGCCTTGATCTGCGCCGCACCATTGTCCAACACGAATGTACTGGACGCCGCCATCCTTAGCTGTCCTCAACAGTGTTAGAGAAGAATCGGTGATAAGTGGTGCAGTTTCATGACAGCTGCTGAAAATAGTATCAACTGATTAGTTTGTGACTTCACCATGATTTACACTGATTTGTACTGATCATTAATTTGCACAATACAAATGGCCATCACAAACATCAACAACGATAACTGCATACTTAACACCAAGAACACACATATGGTGTCAAAATGATGGTTCTGCGCTGGGTGCGAGATGTCTAAGTGATTGCCATAGGTTGGTGAAACTTTCCAAAGGAAATATTGTCATTTGAATTTGTTTAATATATAAATTTAATCCAAGTTCTTGCTGGGGTTGCTTTATGAACCAGGGTCCTATTGCTAAGCAGAGCTTGTTGCGTGACCCCTGGCCACACCACCTGATCAATTAATTCCAGTTTAACAACATAATTTTGACCAAAAGCTTAACATGCTGTCAATGCACTGACACAGCTGCCCAGTAGCTTGTCTCACTGTCTCCTGAGTTCACTGTCCTAAATGTGTCAAAACCTGCAGGTTGCAGCAGAATGAACTTATTAAGGTTTGTGAACTGTTTGCAGCATTAGCCAATCAAAGCCTCAGTGCTGTACCTATGACATCACCACACAGTATGAACATGACATAAAGACATAAAAGATTCGTGCAACTATGAGCCACCAGGGCCCTTCTTGGTTGCACTGAGTACACTCAACCAGTTGCCCACCAAATCCATCGATCAGCTCTCTGTGTAATACTCAAAAGCAAGCCCTCTATTCTTATAATGATTGTCCATGCCATTTTTAAAGATGTTCAATATGCTGCTACTTACAATGGTTTCTGGCAGCTGGTTCCAGTGTTCTACTACCCTGTTGGTGAAGAAAGACTGTCTTAGCCTTGTTCTGCTATGGTTAACTTTAATTTTCAATTGATGACCTCTAATTGCATCATTTCTGTTAAATTCAAACATTTCCCCAAGATATCCCCTCTCCAGACCATGGACAAATTTAAAGACCTTGATGAGATCTCCTCTCAGCCTTCTATATCTAAGTGAAAACATATTCAATTTCTTCAATCTTTCCTCATATTCCAGGTTGCTTATACCATTAACCATTTTTGTAGCCTTCTTTTGTACTCTCTCAAAAGAAGTGTCCCTCAGTGTAAAATAATTGACCATGTGGCCTGGAAATTCACAGTTAATGGAATTGTGCTATTTCATACTTGTCTTAGGTGTTTACCATTTTGCTACATGTGTGGGCAGTCATTATACACACCACTGCTAAAAAATGTAAAATGAGTGTGACTGAAGTGAAAGGCATTCCGATTTTTTCATCCTTAAGTGGGGATCCTTTATTTTCTTCCAATCTTTCACTATTCCAAAGCAACTTCTTTCTTCATCCACACAGTTAATGGTGAAGCAATTTTAGGACACTGGTGTCCCTAGCTTTTTGATACACCTTTAGACTTACAATATCAATCAATTTTAATGATTATGACTATGACATCATCATTGAAATTGAAAAGTAACCATTTCCAGAGAAAACGAATCATCCCATCTTCTGAATCATGTTCATAAACATAGTATTCTGAAAAACAATTCCTAAAAATCCCAAAATGCCTTTTAAGACAAATTTACCAAAACAACTTTTAAGACAAATTGATGTGTGGTGGATGTTGATGGATGAATTCATTGGAATCGGTCATGTGGTGTTAGTTGAGGTGAAGTGTTAGTTTGTTAGTTATTTGGGCTTTACGGCACATCGACCATGTTGATCATGTAGCGCCCATTGAGGTGAAATGTCTTTTTTCAGGATAATGGTATTTTCCTCTTACATACCTATCCTGGTGGTGGATTGGGGCTTAGGGGCGCGTCGACATCTAGGGTCATTTTGCGCCAATTACAAACCTATCCTGGATGGGTGCTTGCGGCTCTTACTAAGTCTGATCACTTTATGACTATATATTGGTGAGGTTTGTTAGCCTTGCAATTAACACACAGAATCCAAACAAATACCTCAGTTCCTGAGCAGGATTATAATACAAACCAACCGTTCATCCTTTGGTTTATTCCAGCGACCTCATCCGGAATAAGTTGAGTTTCGGCAAGAACAGAACAGCTCTTCCAGGTCGATGCGCCGGAACCAGAATCCGGGCCCACACCAAGTTGGTTTGGTAGCGGACATGAAGGCTTCCCTTTACCATTTGATTACATGCAATTTTACCAATTTTCTCTACGCTATCTTGCACGTTCTTGGGTAATATAGAGTACTTTGACGTATACCAATTGAAAGACCAATTCTCCGGCTTCAGCAAAATGTATCCCAAATGACCCAGTACGAATCGTCCTGCCTAACAAAGTGCCATTTCCAGCACGCTGGCCATCAAGCACCCCCAAAATAAAGTGATTTTCACGATATTGGTAGGCTCTCTCTACTGTCCATTTTACCGCGTCAAGTCGCCACCCCCGTTCGGAAGCGGAAGGGCAGTTCGGGGGCGGGGGTTAAGTGCGCCATAGCTTCTTCCCCTCAGTGGCAGGAGCAGGGTGGGAATTAAGGCACTTCTTAAGAGATTTCATCTCTTAAAACATTTTTGCACTCCGGATTCATACTAGATAGAATGGGCCCCACATGTACTCCGACATAAACATGCAGAAGGAACAAAAATACCAATCAAAATATAATACAAGATTGAATAAAACATCCGCCAAACATGTTATTTTACTTACGATTACCAAATAAACTAGCCACTTTTGTACCATCAAGCACACAGACAACACCCGAACGCATACTACACCACACCACAACCAGCGGAGCACATTGAACATCTTTAAAAACAGCATAGACAATCATTGCTTGCTATATATAGAATAGAGGGATTGCTTTTCAGTATTACAGGGAGGGCTGATTAACAGATTTGGTGGGCAACTGGTTCAGTGTACAGAGTGCAACCAAGAAGGGCCCTTGTGGCTCATAGTTGCACTAATCTTTTATGTCTTTATGTCTTTAAATGCCGACCACAACGCGCCAAACCTCGCGCCTGCGCACTGAATGGTGGCCTCCGGTCCCTACAAATTCTGCCGATGCGTCTCCAGAAACCTGCTTTCGAGCCACCCTATAGTGGGAAAACAAACTGAACCGCGTGGCACCGCGTGCAGCGCCGCCCAGTCGGGCGCCTCGGCCGGAGTCCCGGAGGCCGCCGATCAAAATTTGCTTCGTTAGTATATTCTGTTCTGAAAACTGTCCTTCAACCAATCAATGCAAGGTACTTTTTAAATGACGTCATAACCATTAGCAACTTTGAACACATGTTTAACAGTGCCAAACACAAGATCTTGTTTGCGCACGGCCATCGCTTCCGACTGTCGCGTGTGAGGTAATGGCGTCCGGTCCGTATCGCGCGCAGGGAATTGGCTGCGTATGTAGGTAGGTGGGTGTTATGAGCTGAGGGGGAAGCGTGAATTATTTGTGTGTTTTTTTCCATTTGGTTAGCCTTGTACTGAGACCAACAGCGAAAGGAAAGCGCATTGCTCCTGTGAGTTACGAGAGACAAAGCTGAGCCGATCATCACAATTCCCTGTCTTGCGGTGCCGTCCATTGTTCACTTTGTTTCTATGCTTTGATGTGACCAAAAATGATGATGTGTATTACTTATATTACGTAGGCACTGACTAGGTACATATGATTTTCCCGTCGGTTACCGGCAAATAATTCCATGCATACAAAATAATATGTCCATGAAAATGTACTCCGGAAGAAATTTGTTTGCACTCCGACTCCAAACCCGGAAAGTAAGTGTCCCACCCTGGGCAGAAGTGTGTCTGAAAGATAACCGGAGAAGACCGCCTGAAATGATCCAACCACGCCCGTAGGCCGCAACAGGAGGCCCACTGTCGTTATGAGCAGGGTGGGAAACTTACTTCCCGGGTTTGGAGCCGGAGTGCAAACAGATTTCTTCCGGAGTACATTTTCATGGACATATCATTTTTCATGCATGGAATCTATTTGTCGGTAACCGACGGGAAAATCATATGTACCTAGTCAGTACCTACGTAATATGCATAAGTAATACACATCATTTTTGGTCACATCAAAGCATAGAAACAAAGTGAACAATGAACGGCACCACAAGACAGGGAGTTGTGATGATCAGCTCGGCTTTGTCTCTCGTAACTCACAGGCACAATGCGCTTTCCTTTCACTGTTGGTCTCAGTACAATACTAGCCAAATGAAAAAACAAACACAAATAATTCACGCTTCACCCTCAGCTCAGAACGCACACCTACCCACACAAGCAGCCAAATCCCCAAAATTTCGAGCGGCGGCCTCCGGGACTCCGGAAGTCGTCTCTTAAAACGGTCAGTTTTTCCCACTATAGGGTGGCTCGAAAGCAGGTTTCTGGAGACGCATCGGCCGAATTCGTAGCGACCGGAGGCCACTGTTCAGTGCGCAGGCGCGAGGTTTGGCGCGTTGTCGTCGGCATTTCCGCTGATTGTGGTGTAGTGTGGTGCGTGTTCTGGTGTTGTCTGTGTGCTTGATGGTACGAAAAGTGGCTAGTTTATTTGGTAATCGTAAGTAGAATAACATGTTTGGCGGATGTTTTAATCAATCTTGTATTATATTTTTAGTGATATTTTTGTTCCTTCTGCATGTTTGTGTCGGAGTACATGTGGAGTCCATTCTATCTAGTATGAATCCGGAGTGCAAAAATGTTTCAAGAGATGAAATCCCTTAAGAAGTGCCTTAATTCCCACCCTGGTTATGAGAGGTCCCATAGCCGCCACGGAAAACCCATAGCTGCCACAGAAGGCAGGGGCGGATTCTGGAATTGCCATCCATGAGAGGGGTCACGTGTCTAGATCGGCGCCACCGCGGAAGTATCTTGAGGGGTGCCTTTCCTGCCAAGGGGCGCCTCTGGCTGGGAAATTCGATGATGAGATGCACTCGAGACTTCGCGGAGGGACGCATTTTCCTGGTTGAAGGGACGCTATCTTCAACGGGAGGGCATGCCCCAACTTCCCTCCTTGGACCAGTCACCGACAGGAGGCCCACATAGCGGGAGCAAGAGGCTTCTTACTCTGCTGCAGGCCCCCTTCGGATGGAGGGCCTCAGACAGCGGACGTAACATATATTTGTGTATTTGTGTGGATATATATATATATATATATATATATATATATATATATATATATATATATATATATATATATATCTGCACCAGTAGGCCGCAAAGGCACTGCAAATGCGCGACCCTCTACAACTTGTATATTTATTTGCCAAATATCTGTTTCCCGGTACATAAGTATGGAACAATATGGATTATGGTTAACCATAAGCCTACACATGATTGAATATGCACGTTTGGTTTGTGGGTGCATATGCGGTCTGCATATATTGGTGGATAATTGTGGGGAAAATTGGTGTAGCAGGGGCTGTTGCCCATGCCCGCTGCTGGAATCTGTTCGCTATGCAGGAAGCTTGCTGCACCTGTCCTTGTGAATTCACAAGGATCCTTGTGAATTCATTATTAATACAAATTGGAAAATTGCATAAAATAGCACCTTCGACCCAACTGCAGATGTAGCATCCTTCTTGCGTGGTTCATACAGCTCCCCGAATACGAATATATCGCGTACGAATATATTCGTAGTGCAACTTTCACGTGTATTTGCGCATACGTATTTCAAGTACGAATGCATCGTGAACTGATAACATAAGCAAGTAACGGCGGCAGCAGCACACTTATCTGCGTGGCCGACCGACGGCCGCGCAGTGACGCCAATAACTACTAAAAACTGCCGACTACTTGCTCCCAGCTACAGGTATCGAAATTCCCGGGCAACTCACGGCGGTCTAGTGAGGGAACTGTGGCTGGCGAAAAAAACCTCATGGACTAACAATATAAGAAACAGCATCATGATGTAAACAGCATCATGATGTAAATGAAGTTTCATGATTGCCAAGGGTTTTAGCTGGTGCGAGTATTATGGTAGGAACAGGTGATTGCAAGTGACATATGCTTCTCTGCAAAGAGACAGGTTGGGGCTATTCTTTTTTAGGTTTCTTTTGTTATTAATTTCTTGGAGATGCTTGGAGCATACTCTTGGTTCCACAACATCCAGCATTTCTGAAACATGTTTCATTGTGTGCGAACACATTTTGTTTAAGCAGTATCCTGATCAAAATGGTGTAATCAGATTTCTTCTTTATTTAATTTGCTTGCCCCAGTTCCACTTCTATGCAGAGGTACTGCACAGCAAGGCATGGCACTTGAATCAGTGATGTGCTACATCCCAACATTATGTTGGGATGTAGCACTGGGATGTAGGATCTGGATGTTGAATTCATACCCTTGGTAATCAAACTGCAATTCAAGAAATGTTTCAGGAAGGTATTTCTGGAATGACAATGGTATCGTACATCAATGTTTAAGCATGCATGCATTATTCATGATGCACTTACAATTTATCAAGCAAGAATGCAGTGCTGTGCCTGGCTCTGGGTCTAACTTGCCTAGAAAAGGCTGTTTTCCACAACTGCTGTATGTCAATGTAGGTAGGCACATGCTTGAAAAAAAGTAGGCTGCTCCTGGATTTTTTAAAGCAATAACATTATGCCCTCTAGATAATGATTTATTTTCCTCATCTGAGGGTTTCTTTCTTTAGTTGGTAATATTTGGCAATGAGCTGCTGTTATCAAGTAAATATACTTAAAATTCACAGGAATGGTTGCGAACCAAGTTATGATGCATAATATTTGAACAAAGATGCCATCCATACTGGATGACCACAAAATACTCCTCTCCATATCCACAATCACAATGAACAAGTCCAACATTGCCCATGCATGAGAAAAAGGCCAGAACAAATATTCACTGGAAAGAGCAGAATGAGGTAATAACTCACCTGATTAGCGGAAGACATTTACTTGCTCAAAATAAATAGTAACCATTGCGCATGATTTACGAAAAATCCTTTGCAACCAGATTACTACCAAATTAAAAAACCTTCGTATGACGTAGTACGGACTTGAAGGAAAAGTTCGATCTACCTTCTAGTAAAGGTATCTTGCCGGAACCAAGGCTATTTCCTAAGGTGGGCCCATCAGACGCTGGCATAACCTTGGTCTGACCTTCAAACGAACAACTGGAAACAGCTAGTGATTAGACACCGAATACTAACGCTAGCATCATTTGCTTTAAAAATAGCGATATTCAAAATGCTTCAAATTGCTTTAAAAATAGCAAAATGCGCCAACTTTATATTTGGGCTACGGTGGAGGTGCTGATACTGATTGGAATATCACGCGCTTACCAACCATGTGCAGATACAGACCTGCAGCGGGTTTTCAGTATTATTTTCCATTTTTCATTCATATGCGTCTAGACCAGGGGTGTTTGATATATATTTTGAGGGGCAAGTGCCCCCCAATGTTGGCTCTGTCCCCTAATAATCTAGACTTTTAATTAACATGGGATACCATGGAGCATGTGACCTATCGATGTGGCGCTTCCTATTAACTTCATGGATTTTGCGCCCAAATCATTTATGGTATAATAATCATAATATATATACAATATTATATATATATATATATATATATATATATATATATATATATATATATATATGATATATATATATATATATATATATATATATATATATATATATATATATATATATATATATATATATATATATATATATATATATATATAGGCCGGCCATTTTATATATAAAATCTTGCCGGTAATTTCGTAAATATTTGAATAGGAGGGAGAGGGCTGAAATCCACTGACTTCGGAACGATGGTGATGGGTTTGGTATCTTGCAGCACCAACTTAAGTTGTTCCTGCTTATCTCAGCATAAGATAATACTGGGTACTTATGAAATATACTGGTCGAAGTCCGGCGACTATTTGCATGAGTGTTGCTTGAGCCACCTCGAAATCCGTTTGCCCCGCATGCAAATGCTAGGTACGCCACTGTCCACGTTACTCTATATGGGATGTGTGAACTTCGAGTAATCACTGAAAGGGGCTCACTTAGACATCCAATGTAAAATCTAGGCCATGTAATATAGCTGTTTCCGTTATTGGGGAAGGGAAGGTGGTGGGAACAGTAGGACAGGGCTAAAAATAGCGCCGTCCGGGCGATAGCGTCGGCGACCAGGTGCAGACTCACCAGGCCGCAGTGACAACCAAAACCAGAATTTTGCTTTGATATGTCCGTCAACATTTGAACCATAAATGACAAAATTAGTCAATGTATCAGATATTTTTATTTAGCAGCAATTATTTTTCTCCCAGATCAAATGTATACCAGGAGCGTATGCCATATATCCCGTCCCTCTGACCTACCATGTTTATACTAGAACCTCCCGTCGGCACAGGACGGCGCTTTTCTGACAACCACAATGCTAAACTAATGGCATATTTGTGGTCGCCCAAGCGCCGTCGACCGGCGATCCGGCGACCAATGTGGTCGTCGCCCAGGAATCTGGTTGTAAATGAGGAATTTGAAATCAGGCAACTCTTGGTGGTTTGTTGAGTCGTGGTTCGAAAATGTGTTGTTTATGGTACTTGTACCTAGTCATGATGGTGAATTAGTGTTGGGTTTTGATGAATTGGGGTAGTGCCGGGTAATGAAATGCAAAATTAAGGAAAATGAAGTCATACATCGTTCTGATATATTTATCGAATGTCCATTCTTCCAATATATGTAAAGAGCCACTTTGCGCACATCATTTCTAGTACAAACTTTAGGTATCAGTCCGTCTATCAATATAGCCGACATATTTTAATCATCACCCACACTCTGGTATCGGTCATGTTTGCATACTAACATAACAAGCATGGTTTGGAGTGTAGGGTAAAAGAGCAGGGTAGGTCAATTGAAAGGGAATGGAAGGATCAAATGAGGTCTGCTTGGATTACGTCAAGTCAGGTCATATTACGCTAAGCTTGGTTAGGTTTGTATAGGTTTGGTTTGACTTGGACAGGTTTGGTTATGTTTGGTTTGGTTTGGTTAGGTTTTGTTACGTCTAGTCAGGATAGGTTAGG
Organism: Imbricaverruca yamaguchii; assembly: GCA_034440575.1. Classification (NCBI taxonomy): domain Eukaryota; kingdom Metazoa; phylum Arthropoda; class Thecostraca; family Neoverrucidae; genus Imbricaverruca; species Imbricaverruca yamaguchii. Next base: position 156,654 of record JAOTOL010001647.1, on the reverse strand, counting down.
TTTCGCTAAGATTTGCCAGGTTTGCTAAAGCTAGGTTAGGTTAGGTTTGGTCACGTTGGGTTTCGTTCAGGCTTGGTTTCGTTTGGGTTTCGTTCAGTTTTGTTGTGTTTCGTTCAGGATTGATTCAGTTTGGTTAGGTTAGGTTAGTTAGGGTAGCTAATTTTCGTTTACCTATGTTAAAATCCGCTGGGGCACGGGACAGGGGAGGGTGTAATCTCCACGGTGTATGCGTTAGCTATGCATTGAGGTACCTTTACGATTCTGAACACATCAACATGGCAGTGGGGCTGGTGTGTGTGTCTAGTAAATGCTGTGCGTCATGCCAACAGCATGCAAAAGCACGGCGAATAAAGGGCGATCTTCAAACTTACGTGGCTGGTAGCCTGACCCGCAAGACAGAGATGTGTTGCGGAGTGGTATACCATCTCGTACCGTCTTTCCGGACAGCCAAGAATTTGCGGCTGGTTTCCAAGCAATGGTGTTGTTTATATACTTTTGAGGGGCAAGCCTCCCCAGTGTTTTCTTTGCCCCCTCCAAAAAATGAACTTTTAGCATTCAATCATATGGAGTGTGCCCCCAATCCAATTGGACACGCCTATTTCTTTCGGTAAGATTTCCTGTTTCCTTTCCCTCAATAAATTTCATAAATCAACGCCCGTGTCCCCAAGTGTCCTGCTGCGACATGGTGCCCCATCGTGAGCCTGTAGTTAGAGATCGCCAAAGCGCGCCATCCTTCCCCTGCTGGTGCACCGCCCACCACGTGCCATGCCAACAGCGCGCAACAGCGTGGCGAGCAAACGGAGATCTTCAAACATGCGTGGCTGGTAGCCTGACCCGCAACACAGCGATGTGTTGCGGCGCGGTATACCATCTCAGACATAACGGCGGCTGGGCAGGTGGACCACACTCAGTTAAGGTCTACCAGATAAGCATCATGCCCCGTAATCTAAAATCTCGTAAATATTCCCATTCAATTTCTCCGACGGAATTTTGCCATTGAGCCGGCTCCTGATCGTCCAGAAACCGGCGGCTTGCCGCAGGAATGCTTTCACCAAAACATGGAGCACATGTTTCGTGTGGTCGCCTAGCGAGTAAGTGCAGTAGTTATTGGCACACACGTCTGTCTGCACCACTGTCAAACACATTCTGGGATAATCACTTAATTCGTAGTGCGATCGATCTCAAACTTGGCACTGAATTCACCTTTCAATTTACGCCTACAATACATTACATTAGATAGCATGCGCTACATTCACGTTGAATTCACATTGATCATTTGTAGATACCCTCTGGTAATTGAACACCGAATCTTTACTTTTCAATTTTTGTCTGGGAACCAGAAACACCGAGTTTGGCAGGGTCAAATTCAGGTCACAAGGTCAAATTCAGGCTATCGGTTTGAATGCGTCGTTTTTATGGTAAGTTTGCAAGTCATCAAGACTATAATTTCAAAGATGTCTAGACGTTTTGCACTTTAATTTCTTAGGTACTTGTTTCCAAAAAAAAAACACTACAAGATTTAGGATGATCTCATATCAAGCCACGATGGCAAATCAAAGTTGAAGTTTCTGCTTTTGTTTCCGTGCCAAGAATTTCTAGCCCAACAGCCATACCGCAAGAATCGAAACATGTGTCATAAGCACATTGTTATCTATAAGTGTGGAGTCTCGAGTCGCCATCGTATTACGTCACGCATCACGACAGAAGTGGCGAATCGTTCAAATCCCATCGATCGTCCTTTTTTTAGACGGCGCGATGATATTGCTTGGTTTTTCTACATGAGTTGACATTTCCTTTACGTGTGTTTCAACGCCTGCACCATTTCACCTCATCCTAGGTCAACGACCAGGCGACATGGGCTGGTCTAGTTGATCCTCTTTTTTTTAACAGATAATGAACACATTGGGTAGTTTTGAACTCTTCCTTCGAGTCAAGCACACATTTTCTCAACTAGTGCCAAAGTTATGGAAATAGGATAACGGGTGCTCACTTCTGGAAATTATTGGGCGGGGCAAAATACACGACGGCAATGAACAAGCCGAAATGGACTGCGGGAGGGGGAGGGGGGGGCGGGTCACACTTCACTTCATGTTAAAAGTTATAAGTATTTGGGGCCCAGGCCATCATTGACGGGACACTTTCCCTCTCAAAAGTATGTAAAACAACACACCTAAATGGGACGTAGGCTCTCTCAGATAAATGGTTCCGGCAATCTGACGTGATCTAAGGTTCCGTTTTGTAACGCATTGTGTCTCGGGGAGTCTACGACAAATATACGTAAGAACAAATGTACGCAACGGAGGCGTACGAAAACAAACGCACGTAACAAAATGTGCGTATGCAGAACAGTACGTATGGAAAATGTACGTATGGAAGATGTAAGTAAGAGAAAATGCACGCATGACAAAGTACGCACGCAAATGTACGTAAGGGAGAGAATGCACATAGGCGCAAGTGTACGTGTGCGCAAATATACGTAAGCGCAATTGATCGTGTGTGGAAATCTATTTAAACGCAAATGTACGTATGCACAAACGTACGTAAGCGCAAAAGTACGTACGCGCAAAAGTACATAAGCGCAAAAGTACGTGAGCGCAAATGTACGCATGGGCGAATGTACGAAGCGCACATTTACTTACGTGTAATTGTACATAACTGCAACTGCACGTAAGCGCAAAAAGCATGTCACCGCAAATATACGCATACACGTACGCAAGCGCAAAAGTACATCAGCTCAAAAGTACGTAAGAGCGAACGTACGCAAGTGCAGATATACGGAAGTGGAAATGTACGTATACGCAAATGCACGTAAGCACACATGTACATAAACGCAAAAGTATGTCAGTGCATATGTGGGTATGCACAATTGTACGTGAAAATAAAAGTACGGAAGTGTAAATGCATGTAGTGTGCAACCGACCGTTCCCCGTTTGTCTGCGTGTTATTCTTGTCTTCACTTTAACAATTTAAGAAAAAAGAACTAAAACCTCCGAAATGCCATCTCGTCCACTCACCATCTAGCCGGTCACATTAATAAACATCATCACCACTTGAATGGAAATGCACTAAGGTGATGATCCACAAAGAGTATAAATTCGCCTGTCCAATAACCGGATGCATACCAACCACACCACCATATTGATGTGTTGAAAATCGACCCGCGAAATTACGTTCCCAATCGAATTTGAATTGAGTTCACACAAAATTGGCAAATCTACACTAACCTAACCTAGTGTAAGCTATCCTAACCTAAACTAGCCCTAGAAAACCTAACCAAACCTAAGCAAGCCAAGCCTAACCAAATCAAACCTAACCAAACCTAACCAAACCTAACCAAACCTAATCTAACCTAACCTAACCTAACCAAACCTGCAAATCCTGCAAGAGTTGGTTGCAGATTATGTTGTTACACTATTTCTGACATACATGGAAGAATACTAATTGGTCTGTAGCTACAAAATGTTGCCGAGTCACCTTTTTTGTACATAGGATTTACAACAATGATTTTAAATGTCTTGGGGAAGATCACTCTGTTCATGAATAAGTATATGACATGGTTTAAGCGTGGTAATACTGACCTATTCGGTTGGTCAAACATCCTATAATTAATTTCATCAATTCCTGACCATTTAAAAACAAACAATTGCTATGTAAATTGTTTTCCGTTTATGCTAATAGTACAATTGATATACCTTGGTAAGCATGTGCGCATTCTAAAACATTGGTTTTCTTTTCAGTATTCTGTTCTCTTAATTTTTGTGAAATTTCTGTGAAATTTAATCAGATTTCTTGAATCCCTTAGCTATGGCTGCATCATTTTCTAGAGCAATGTCTGTATCTGTGTTCATTTTCTTCCAGGAGCATTATGCTTGAAACAAGTTCCTCAGTGTGTGGTTGTTTTATATAATTGTTAGTTAAATCGTAAGCTTCGTCCGATTCCGACGGTAGCTAAACGGGTCATTAAAAAAAAACAAAACATAGGGCATGGGAATACCCATCACATTAAAAGAAAATCGTAGTGGGGAAAACAAATTCAATAGGCTCTAAATGAAGGGTATATTCCAGATTACCGCCCATTTTCTGAGTCCAAGTCTGTCGTACACGCACGATTTTAATGCATTGTTTGCATGTTTACTCAGTTAGCGTTCCAGACGTCCTGACATTGATTTGACCTCGGTCATTTTTGGAAATGTAGGTTTCTTGAAAACGAGTTATAGCTCATGATTGACTACAATTTGACACATCTTTTTCATGTTTTCGACACCGCTTTCCGCGGTTAGCGTCCCCGACATAACCTTACTTTGTCCTTGGACATCAATCTGGGGACTTCCTTGAAATGCAAACTGTGGGAATTTACTGGCCACACAAATTGGTAGCTCATTTGGATTTTTCCTCCAACCATTTATCCGTAGTTAACGTCCCCGATGGTGTAACCTTTATTAACCTTGAAGTAGGACGTTTTGGAACGAAGGAGTGTCATATTAGTAATCAGTGTGTGAAATATAACTATGCATGGGGATCCGAGCCATTGTTCATTTGCCTTGATTTGACCATGAAGGCAATTTTAAATAAATCTGTCCTTTTTAGGCAGTATGACACTGATCGCTGTTTACATTCCGATACATCAACTAAGTTTTTGTCACAAACAGTTCTTCCGCAATTACTGTCCCCCGTCCGTATAATATAGAGTTGACTTTGAAGGACGTCTTCCGAAATGTCGTCTCGGAAGTCAGGCAAGCAATTTGACACTTGCCTTTTTTCTGGCACCTATTTTTCACAGTTGCCATTCCCGACTGTATGACCTACATTTGCCCTTGAAGATCGATTCGAATAATCTTACATCTTAAATGGAAGTTGTAGCTCCTTACTGGTCAAAATTTTACGCCTCATTTGCATATTTGTCTCACCGTTTTTGCGCAGCTAGTGTCCCCGACATTGTGACCTTAAATATGACCTTGAAGAGTGAAGGAAAGGCATACTAGCAACCAATGCGTTGGAGAGCACAGCGTACTTTATTTTCGTTAAGATCTGAGTTTGTATATAAACCTGTCGCCGAAAAACCTTAGTCTCGCTCTTGTCATGGTTGTCGTCAATTTATTCAGCTAGACGTGAGCAACGAGCTTTGTCATTCTTTTCCGTTTGAACAAGTGCTCTCTTCCCGTCCGTGGCAATGCTTAACAATTATGTAGCATGTGCTCTATATGGATGTAAGCGTAAAAAAGGTATGAGAACTAACAACGTACTGGCACGAACTTCCAAACGCTGGCAGGAACATCCATATATATATATATATATATATATATATATATATATATATATATATATATATATATATATATATATATATATATATATATATATATATATATATATATATATATATACACACACATATATATACATATATATATATATATATATATATATATATATATATATACATATATATATATATATACAATATATATGTATATATATGTGTGTGTGTGTGTGTGTGTTTTTTTTGTGTGTGTGTGTGTGTGTGGGTGCGACATATATACGATATATGCGCGATTACTTGTACGCCTTCAATATTGGGTGACAACATGGACATATCCCACCCGCGTGGAATTTAGAGCAAATTATGTTCATTCAGGCACGACGCTGACGAAACAACATTAATGCAACATCTAGATGGTGTAAGAAGTGCAGCCAGCAGCAAGTGATTAGAACGTCCACGTGAATGATGATGTATATTCTGCCGTCATCTTTGTGAAAGCATACTATGATACAATCCATCAATACAGCCGGTAAATGTCAACAATGTCAGCCGCTGTTGCACGTTCCGTGGCAGTCAGAGTTCAGTGACCTCTCTGTCCGTGACTTGACACACGGCTCCGTCGTGCTCCCAGTGACCTCTCTGTCCGTGACTTGACACACGGCTCCGTTGCGCTCCCAGTGACCTCTCTGCTCCGTCTCCCAACCTCTGTCCGTGGCTTGACACACGGCTCCGTCGTGCTCCCAGTGACCTCTCTGTCCGTGGCTTGACACACGGCTCCGTCGTGCCCCCAGTGACCTCTCTGTCCGTGGCTTGACACACGGCTCCTCGTGCTCCCAGTGACCTCTCGTCCGTGAGTTGACACACGGCTCCGTCGTGCTCCCAGTGACCTCTCTGTCCGTGAGCTTGACACACGGCTCCGTCGTGCCCCCAGTGACCTCTCTGTCCGTGGCTTGACACACGGCTCCGTCGTGCCCCCAGTGACCTCTCTGTCCGTGAGTTGACACACGGCTCCGTCGTGCCCCCAGTGACCTCTCTGTCCGTGGCTTGACACACGGCTCCGTCGTGCTCCCAGTGACCTCTCTGTCCGCGAGTTGACACACGGCTCCGTCGTGCTCCCAGTGACCTCTCTGTCCGTGAGTTGACACACGGCTCCGTCGTGCTCCCAGTGACCTCTCTGTCCGTGAGTTGACACACGGCTCCGTCGTGCCCATGACCTCTGTCCGTGAGTTGACACACGGCTCCGTCGTGCTCCCAGTGACCTCTCTGTCCGTGAGTTGACACACGGCTCCGTCGTGCTCCCAGTGACCTCTCTGTCCGTGACTTGACACACGGCTCCGTCGTGCCCCCAGTGACCTCTCTGTCCGTGACGACACACGGCTCCGTCGTGCCCCCAGTGACCTCTCTGTCCGTGACGACACACGGCTCCGTCGTGCCCCCAGTGACCTCTGTCCGCGAGTTGACACACGGCTCCGTCGTGCTCCCAGTGACCTCTCTGTCCGTGGCTTGACACACGGCTCCGTTGCGCTCCCAGTGACCTCTCTGTCCGCGAGTTGACACATGGCTCCGTTGCGCTCCCTACACACTTCTGCCTGCCGCTGGAACCACACAACACCAGCGACAACCTTCGTGTCGCCACGACTCTTCACAGGTACAGGCTGGCGGCGAACACGATATCACGCTTCAGCACTCGGATTCCCTCGCTGAATTTGTTTTCGAGGTCGGTGTTGCCGATGCCCTTTGCCGCCTGGACCATTTGCCGCAGCAGCTCCTCCAGTCGACGCATACAGCGGATAATGCTACCTGTGCGACACAACACAACACAACAGTCAGCCATCACATTATTCCTTCAGTCGGCATATACAACGGATAATGCTGCCTGCGTGACACAACACAACACAGCACAGCACAACAGCCAGTCATCAAAGTTATCCTCCAGCCGGTGCATACAGCGGATATTGTTGCCTGTACAACACAACACAACACAACACGACACCCTCAGCCATTACAGGTGTCCTCGAGTCGGCGCATACGGTGGATAATGCTGCCTGCAGAAAACAACACGACAACTCAACACGTCAGTTGTCACAGCTGTGCCCATTCACGCACCAGATGTAAACAAAACACGATCCAGCCGCAAGCATTGTCATGTCAGTCGTGGCCTAGCCGGCAGTCGGGGTACTAACTCGGTATTTGCTGGGGGTGTCATGAAGAAATCCAACGAGATGGGTCCCTATGTGCAAAACATTTTGACCCTCCCCTGGTGAGTTGAGGCTACAGGCCTTGATGAAGATAAAACTGGGCGTTTTGTTAAAACTCGGCGTCACTTACCGCTCACCGCCTCCGAAGTGGAACTTTGGGATTGCGTGAAATCCCCATTCTGACACCGCCATTCTTAAGACATTCTCCGCTAAAGACGCTGACACGGAAGGTCAACGTCAGGTCACGCGGTATCTTGAAGTGAAGTTGAAAACTTGGCTTTATCGGAACACGACACATGCTTAAGGCGCCAATATGTTGCGAGGAGTTGGAAATATTACATTAAAAACCTAAAAGATACTTATTAGGGTAAGCCATACCACTTCAATATTTGATGTTGAACATTTTGCCATATGAGCAGTTCGAAGGAACACACATGAATGGAATGCCCAAAGGATTAGATATACCCCAAAGGCGCCTTCACCCTCTCCTGACTTCCAGCCGACTAAAAATCCAACAATTCCAGTCACAGGGTGCACCAGTCGGAAAGTGGAATACAACTACCTACGACAATTCTCCTGATACATGTATTTTACACACACAAAACCAAGCATACTTTTGTGACGCCAGCGCTTTTGTCATGTAGTCACCAAGTACAGAAATTTCAAAACAGAACCTAAAATGAATCAAAGTACACTTCAGGAACAATAAACCAAGAATATCTGAAAAATCTAAATAGGACGTGATAGAGCCCCAAAACGAGCGAAAAAAAATATTACGGGTAAATATGGCGTCATCAGGACCTACAATGACGACGACCCTTCCATCGAGTCACAACCAAACTGCACACAATGCATTCCAGATAGCTTCAAAATAAGCAAATCATTGCATCGCCGGTTATCATCAGATGCGGCAAAAAAACGCAGGAACGGTCCCTAGCGGATCCAGCCCACCAATTGTGGGGGGGGGGGGACTTTCGGTGCCGGCCAAACCTTATCCCCCCGGTGACATACCCGGGATTTACTCATCGGAAGAGGGCGCAAACAGGTTTGAAGGGTGCCCAACCTACACTATTTTTGGTCTATGGGCAACGGATTTCGAGCATTAACCGTTAACAAATAAAAATTGTATTTTTGAACATCTATTTTTCTAAAGGGGCCAATTTCATTATTTGTTTAAAACAACAGTAATAAGTGATTAACATAATTGTCCTGTGGAAGATGCCCAATCTATCACCATCCTTTCTGAGTTACTGGATTTTAACCCTAACTCCCCCGAGCTGTCCAAAGGTTTACTTTGATATCCATTGATAAATCACCTGACACTGCCGAATTTACACGTGCATAAATCGGTGAAAAATATACAATTTCCCGATTGTATGCATTCCAGTTCAAACGGTACCGCACGCCAACTCTGTAATTCTAAGGTAGTCTCTGTTTTGCCCTAATTATTGCAACGTGATAGTCTAGCGCCACATCTTATGTGACGAAACATTTTTAAACCCCGGCGCTTGTTAGGGCATTTCTCTGTACATTTTGTGCAATGGCAAATTCGTTGAGGGTTTTCAGGTGCTTTCGGAAATCCCTGTGCTGATATAGTGTCCGGTCTGTTTGTCCTATGTTAGGGCCATGTCCCTTTTTGCCGTCCTCTGTCTGCTTTTGACGCCCTCGTGCGGTCTCATGGCTCCGGTGTGCTTTGAGCGTCTCAGGTGGGATTTTACAGCTCCTGGTACGTTTATTTAAGGCTGCGCCACATGCTAAAGCCCCTGCCGTCTTTTTTCGAGACTTGTTGCGATTTGGAAGGCCCGATGCATTTTTGACCTCCCGTTGTGGTCTTAGGGTCCCGCTGCTTATATTTCGGTTCCTGACGCACATTAGTGGGCCACGGAAATACTTTTGGGCCCCGGTGCGATTTCTCAGTATCATGGCGCGATTTTCCATGCCCAGGCGCGTGGTTCTGGAGACCCGACGCCTGTTTTCTGGGTTCGACGCGATTTTTGGGGACCTGGTTTGATTTTTTTCTGGACCGAATAACGAGCTGATTGCTCGCGCCCACAGCGCATATTTTTGTGTCCCGCCGTACTTCTTTTTTCGAGCGTCGGCGCGTTTTTTTAGTGTTGGACGCAATTTTTGAAGGCATCTGGCGCTATACTTGGGGCACCAAAACGATTTTCCTTGCCAGAACATTATTTTCGGAATATCCGATTTTAGAAGGCTCCGGCTTGATATGTTTCCTTTTTCTTCAATTTTTAATTTGTAATTGTGGATGTGGAGAGGATAATCTTTGGCTGATGAAATACGAACAATTTTGGTCTACAAACCTGTAACATCAGAGCCTCGGTTTGCACCCTTCAGTGGATTTTGAACACCATATCACATAGCAGTTCATTGTCAAAAACACCATTCAACCTCCAAATTAGGTAAAATGAGCTGATACATTTCGGGAGAGGACAATACACAAGCTATACACCCTGATGGGACCTGACCATGGGAGTGGTTCTGTGATGTACTGCGAGCACGGTCTGAAGGTGTGACAAGCCATACACCCTGAAGTGACCAGATTACGGGAGTGGTTCCGTGGTAGTTGATGACTGGGTGCTGCTGTGGGAGGTCATCGCCGCGTGTGTCGTGACCATCGGGTGGTAGTGACGCAGCGCCATGCCACAGGAGCACACCACCACCGCTTCTTCTCCACCACCGCCAGCGCTCACCCTCGAACGTGTCGGTCATCTTGCAGAGCTCCCCGAAGCTGGAGCCCTGGCACCAGGCGTTCACCACGTCCATCATGGCCGGCTTGAACTGACTCACGTAACTCTCCTCGTCCAACTCCAGCTTAGCCTCCACCGAGACGCGCGCTATCCGCCGGGCCAGCTCCTGCAGTGTATGGGCACACGTCATCGAGCGGCACATGTCATCGGAGGCCACAGGTCGCACAGACATCACAAGCCGCCAGAGAAGACGGGCCACCGGAGGTTACGGGTCATTGGGAGCCACACGTTAATGCTCGCCTATAGTAGTACCCCGGGCATGCACGCGCCAATGATTGACTCCAGGCATACTGCGTGGCTGACAGGGTATAATGGTAACAGGCCGCTCGTCTCCGATTGCGGGACACCCGCCTCGGAGTGAGAGATCGGTACCTATCGGAGACGAGCCGGACATACACACCTGGAGCTGGCAAGGGCAGACGGGGCGAACGCCGTTCTGAGGGGCGGCAGGACACAGGGCGGTAGATATCGGAGCAAGGAGACTGCGACACTGTTGGGTTGGCCAGCCCGCACACACCTGCATCTGTCACAGCCGGGAGGAGGCTGCGACACTGTTGGGTTGGCCAGCCCGCACACACCTGCATCTGTCACAGCCGGGAGGAGGCTGCGACACTGTTGGGTTGGCCAGCCCGCACACACCTGCATCTGTCACAGCCGGGAGGAGGCTGCGACACTGTTGGGTTGGCCAGCCCGCACACACCTGCATCTGTCACAGCCGGGAGGAGGCTGCGACACTGTTGGGTTGGCCAGCCCGCACACACCTGCATCTGTCACAGCCGGGAGGAGACTGCGACACTGTTGGGTTGGCCAGCCCGCACACACCTGCATCTGTCACAGCCGGGAGGAGGCTGCGACACTGTTGGGTTGGCCAGCCCGCACCTGTATCTGTCACAGCCGGGAGGAGACTGCGACACTGTTGGGTTGGCCAGCCCGCACACACCTGCATCTGTCACAGCCGGGAGGAGACTGCGACACTGTTGTTGGCAGCCCGAGGAGGCTGCGACACTGTTGGGTTGGCCAGCCCGCACACACCTGCATCTGTCACAGCCGGGAGGAGACTGCGACACTGTTGGGTTGGCCAGCCCGCACACACCTGCATCTGTCACAGCCGGGAGGAGGCTGCGACACTGTTGGGTTGACCAGCCCGCACACACCTGCATCTGTCACAGGCGGGAGGAGGCTGCGACACTGTTGGGTTGGCCAGCCCGCACACACCTGCATCTGTCACAGCCGGGAGGAGGCTGCGACACTGTTGGGTTGGCCAGCCCGCACACACCTGCATCTGTCGCAGCGCGCCACTCAGCTGGTCCTGCAGCTTGGGCGCGTCGTTGGACTTCTCGTCGAAGGTGAAGCAGGACATGAGCGCCACCGACTGCGCCACGGTCAGGTCGTTGAACATGCCGTTGAAGACCATCTCGGTGATGAGAAGCTCGTCGGCACTGCGGGGCACAGCCGGCTGAGGTGGGACGTGTGGTCCGGTGGGCGTGGTCTCATTGGCTATACATGACGTAACTATGTCGCCACGGACTCGGCAATTCTACGCAGAGCTGACCTTTGGCTGCTGACTGACTGCTGACTCCTTGGGGAGGCGACTCCGTCTCTGAGTCGGACCGTTATTGTGTCGATCTCGTGACTGTCCGTGGTTGTCCTCCACTCCATGACCATGTGACAGATTGAGTGACTACAGGCAAAACTAGGCGCCACAGTGGTGTGCAAAAGATGTGACTATTCGTGCTGCCCGTAAACATATGCGTCACATCATGACTGAGTATTCATCACGCCCACGGGCGTGGCTATATGCTCACACGAAAACAGCCGGCTGATACCCGGGTAACCACATGGTGACACCAGAACAGCCGGCTGATACCGGCGTGGTCACGTGGTCACACTGGAACAGCCGGCTTATATGGGCGTGGCCACATGATGGCACGAGAACGGCCGGCTGATACGGGCGTGGCCACATGGTCACACGGGAACAGCCGGCTGATACGGGCGTGGCCACATGGACACAAGGGAACAGCCAGCTGATATGCGCGCGGCCACATGGATACACGGGAACAGCCGGCTGATATGGGCGTGGCCACATGTTCACACGGGACCACACATTGAAATTTGCGGATGATTTGAAGGTCTTTAGGGCAATAACAGGTCAAGATGAGCATATCTCGCTGCAAAAAGACTTAGACAAACTTGTGAAGTGGTCCGAAGAATGGCAAATGAAATTTAATTTTGATAAGTGCAAAATCATGCATGTAGGTAAGCAGCATATGAAGGCTCCATACTTGATGGGTGGCCAAGTGCTATCAGTGACTCAACAGGAGAAGGATTTAGGTGTTATTCTAAACACAAAACTGGGGGCATCAGAACAGACCAAGGAAGCCAGGAAGAAGGCACTGAGAATGCTCGGGGCAATAAATAGGAATGTATCATACAGAAGTGAGGAAGTGATCAGGAAGCTTTACTGTGCATACGTCAGGCCACATTTGGAATACTGCATCCAAGCTTGGTCTCCTAGCTATGAAAAAGATTGTTGGCTTTTAGAGAGAGTACAAAAGAGGGCTACACAAATGGTTAATGGTATAAGCAACCTGGCATATGAGGAAAGATTGAAGAAATTGAATATGTTTTCACTTAGATATAGAAGGCTGAGAGGAGATCTCATCGAGGTCTTTAAATTTGTCCATGGTTTGGAAAGGGGATACCTTGGAGGAAATGTTTGAATTCAACAGAAATGATGCAATTAGAGGTCATAAATTCAAAATTAAAGTTAACCACAGCAGAACAAGGTTAAGGCAAACTTTCTTCACCAACAGGGTAGTGGAACACTGGAACCAGCTGCCAGAAAACATTGTCAGTAGCAGCACATTGAACATCTTTAAAAGCAGCATAGACAATCATTATAAGAATAGAGGGCTTGCTTTTCAGTATTACAGGGAGGGCTGATTGACAGATTTGGTGGGCAACTGATTCAGTGTACAGAGTCCAACCAAGAAGGGCCCTTGTGGCTCATAGTTGCACTAATCTTTTATGTCTGATGTCTTTATGACCAGCCGGCTGATACGGGCGTGGCCACATGGCCACACGAAACAGTTGGCTGATATGGGCGTGGCCACATGGTCACACGGGAACAGCCGGCTGATGTGGACGTGGCCACATGTTCACACGGGAACAGCCGGCTGCGGCGCGAGCCACACCTGCCGCGCCACAGAGACGCGCGCTGACGCCGTCACCACCGACCACAGGCCAGTCAGGTGCACCAATCCGGCCCCGTCGGACCGCGACCCGCACACCGTCGAGAGATGACTAGTACCAGGTCCAAAGCCACGATGCGATATCGACGGCGACTATCTTCGCAATACAGCAGAGACCGCCATCCCAGGAGTTCTTGGCCAACATTGGCTGTATCTGTGCGCTACGGTGAAGATAAAAATTGCAGTGATAATATGGCTGAGTTTAGGGAAGAGTGAACAGTCAATAAATCGTCGGCGTTCCATATTTTTTAACGATACATATCTCCATTGGTGGGGGGACTATAACTTTGGCTGGTCATACTTGGTGACCGCGTACTACACGATACAAAATCCCCTGGAACAGGCTGGCCTCCATCCTTCGAGCGCGCAGGAAAATGACCTTATTTGGCCGAGCCGAGACCCAGTGAAAACCCATGGGGATAATGACAAAATGTGCCAAAAAATGTTTTTTTTTCCGGGTTAGAGAGCAGGAGTACTTTAAGCCTCTTCAAGAGCACTTTAATCTCTTGAAGTGCAGGACCATGCAAATGGTCACCGGTCTGAATCCCGAGGTGCCATGGAGTACGGCGGATCCGACGGTCCACTCAGTGGACACCGAACGCGCGCTGCGGCACGGCATCAACTCGCACCAGCTATAAAGCAGCTGTCCGTAGTTCCGACCTACCTGCTGAGCTCGCAGGCAACGCGACCTTTGACCTGGATGACGCCGGCGGCGGTGCAGTACCCCAGCCGACGCAGCACACGCTTGCGGCACTTCAGCTCGTCCATCTGCAGTAGTGACTTGGCGCGCCGCAGTTCCAACTTGGCTGCCTTCAGCTCGTTACTCAGCTGCAGGGCACCAGGTCGCGCAGGTCACAGAAGGAGGCCACGTCGGGTTATGTGACACAAGGCAACATCGGAGCTCTGGTGAGGGTACTGAACTACAATATATATCTACAGGGTTAACTACCGACGCCGACAAATAAGCACAGGACGCAAAATCGCGGCGTGGTCCGTAAGGAATCGTGGCGGAGAAATTACGAGGAAGATTGAGCCACACAACTTCCAAAAAAAAACATGGCATCGCCTAAAGCAGAGGAAAACCTCACAAGGCAGGTCACGTATTCACTGGGTCAGTGAGCCGTGGGGTCAAGGAAAAGCGGTAACTGGTAGGGTAGTCGCGACTACCACCCATGGCTTCCCTCCCGAGTCTGCAGTAAGAAGGAGCAGAGTATTGTGGAACTGGCGCCCCGGGTCCGCTACAAACGGCCACGGCCAAGTCCCATTGGGCCATACGGCTTCTCCGCTCGAGGTTATGAGGTCACTGATGCGAATCGCTACCCAGTTATACGGTTAAGCTCAGTTATATTCAGTTACGGCCAAGTTATAGCATAACAACCAGACTTCACCGACAGCATAGTCACAAGGTAAAAATAAATCGTCCAGGATTCACGACCAGATCGGGTCTACTAAATAGCATCAGAAAATCGGGGTGTGCACTGCTTACAAGCTACAAATGCACATAGCAGTGCATGAGTATTATAAGATCAAATAAATACAAATGCAAATGCACAGCTAGCCAACCCCGGCACGCGGATCTTCCCAGGATACCAGACATGACGGTCAACACCTCACCTCGACCTTCTCGGCATACTGGTTGTAGAGTCCGTCCAGTCGGGGGTCGTCGTGAAGAGTGTGTGCGAAGAGTCTTTGCTCAAACGACTGGATCTTTTTGACGAGAGCGATAAATTCAGCGTCCTTGATGCCCATGTCCTTGACGGCGTCGAGACGCGGGATACCCGCCGGAAAACGCCGCTTCATCTCCTACCGGCCGCACCAGATGTCAGGAGACGACCAACACCACCGTAATAGTCCTGAACACGACCAATACCCACCGTAATAGTCCTGACCACGACCAATACCCACCGTAATAGTCCTGCACACTACCAATACCCACCGTAATAGATCTGAACACGACATATACCCACCGTAATAGACGTGAACACGACCAATACCCACCGTAATAGCCCTGACCACGACCAATACCCACCGTAAAAGTCCTGCACACCACCAATACCCACCGTAATAGATGTGAACACGACCAATACCCACCGTAATAGTCCTGACCACAACCAATACCCACCGCAATAGTCCTGCACACCACCAATACCCACCGTAATAGATGTGAACACGACCAATACCCACCGTAATATTGCTGACCACGACCAATGTCCATCGTAACGGTGGTGCACACCGGAGCGCTTACCGTGATGGTCTTGAGCACGATCATGCGGTTGTCGAGAGGCCGCAGGTCCTGCGGATACTTGAGTCTCACGGCGCTGATCTCATCGATCAAATGCACCAGCACAGGAACCACCACCATCTCGCCTTTCTCGCCGGCAGCTGCACGCCAGGCCACCGGGGTCAAGGTCGAACAGGGGTAATACAAAAGAGCGTCTCACTATCTTGGCAATATCCTCCCGTCACACAGTGTATCTATCGCGAGTTCGCGCGGACCAGAAATGGAGCTGTGAGTGAGCGAGGCCACTACACTATGCCGTTCTGATGTGCAGTCGTTGGAACATAGGGTGAGCTTTTATGATAGAGGTCGGACAGCGACAGCAGGTGAAGACGGTGCTGTCACACTCGCGCCATTTCCAGCCGAAGGGGCACCCATCTAAGCGCAAAACTGCGCCCACCCAGAGGCACTCGAGTGCACCACCGTAAAATGCCAGTAGCATCCCCCGGAGAAACGGCGCCACCTAGAAATCGTCCCCCACTCAAAAGGATTCCCACCTGTGACGTCCCTCCAACGAAGTGGCGTCTCCTAGGCATAGCCCCTATCACTTCGACGCCGCCCCTGCCCGCCTGGTACGCTCATATTCAGAAAACACACAACGACTCTAAATCCCGACAACTGGAACAGACAGCCGGGCACTGAGGAGCTCACGTGGCGGTTCGAGAAGGGACGTCTCCTTCAGCTGAGCCGTCTCCTTTGACACGTGCATCAACACGTCAACTACGTAGGTGGAGCCCTGCAGGGGGTTGTCCGACTTCTTGGACTCCTCCTTCTTGTAGTTGATGATGATGCACCAGTCGAAGTCCTTGTCATCCGTCTGAACCTGGGAGAGATACGACCGAATGTGTACGTGACGGTCAATGCTTAGCCTCGCTGAGAACTGGAAATAAAAGCAGACAGATCCAACAGACAGCTCCAGCAATAATCAACCAAGCCAACTAAATTAACGTTTCGGGGCATATTTCTGAAGCTAATCATGATAACGTATTAACGTTCAAGCCACATATGAATGTATTCCGATACAATTTCTTGTTTTGCTGTTATTGGAGTTTTGGGGCGCATCAACTGCAGTACAAATTTCTTCCATGAGATTAATTCATTTACAACTTGTGCTTGTTGCTGTAACCGTATAGCAATAACAGCAGTACAGCAACAACAGCAATAAACACCGGTTGCAATCAAATTTACGCCGTGGAGCAACTTTAAATAGTTATGCATGCATGCGACTTGTTTAAAAAATTCAATACCGTATCATGGATAGCTAAATCAATATGCCCAATGACATTCATTTAGTTCGCACGCTTGTTTCTTGCTCGAGCTGTCTGGTGAAGTCATCTGTTGTGGCTGTTTTTAACTTAACGGACATGCAAAGCTGCGATAAACAATTATATTGACGATGCCATACACATCTAATTACATTATTCAATGGATGCTGCACTCCACAGTACCTTAGGCACATGGCACCCGATAAACTTCATGGTATCTTGGATACATGAAATACAGCAATCCCCACGACAGCGTCTACTGTGCTGACTGTTAAGAGTGCTGAATGGGAGGGAAGACACAGTAGCCTTATGATTGCTACAGCTCACAGGGTGTATGTCACACGTGCACCACCTGGTGCATATACCACTCACGTGCACTACCTAGTGCATACACCACTCACGTGCACCACTCGGCCCGGGTTCAGGAATGGCACGATGTACTTGGGCAGCGTGATGTACTTCTGGAAGTCCTTCTTGAGCGAGTCCAGCTGCTGTCGCAGTTTATAGTAGGAGGCCACCTCCGCCTCGCGTTCAACAGAGAGCTCGTCGTGGCTGGTGCGAGCCTTGTTCACACCTGAGGCAACACGAGCAGGGGGTCAGTCACTCAGCGAGGTCAGCGAGGTCATCGGATAAACTTCATGACAGCGTTCTCGTATGCAGGTTAGGACGACGTCGCGGCGGGCCTTGTTGAACGCGTTCATGGCATCCGTCTTGACCAGGGCATGGAGGTTAGGGGGGTTACTGACGGTGGCCGCGATATATTCGCGAGCAGCGCGTACGGCGGTCTCGCACCCCAGCGCCGCGCCGACTCAGAGTTGGATGCGGCGGAGCTTTGCCCCGAAGGTGCTTGCGATATGTTGCGCGCCCATGCGCTCAGGCAGACGGCGGTGTGCACGACCAACGGCTATTGGTCGCAGTCCGTCGTCCCTCTTCTGTAGCACGCACAGCGATGCTCCGCACAGCGAGTCACATCGCACTCCGGGACGCAGCCACCCAACACTAGGTCAGTCAGAGCGGTGCACGAATTTGAGGAGGCAGCGGCCAGACTCTGCTATCTCTTGGGATAGCAGCTGACGCAGGTGGAGTGGCCGTATTCCGTGGAGGCCGGCCGACGAGCCCGGTGGCATGGCGGAGATGGCGTCCTGCACCTGCTCTTCCGTGACGGCTACCGGTGGCGGGTCAGAGACAGTGGGCGGGAGAGGAAGCTCCTCGTCGGCCCGTACTGGCGGGTGCTCGCAGCGTAAGCAATGACCTCGTCTGTCGGCTCTGCGAACGTGTTGCTGGGTGCTGGACACGGAGGGCCGCGCGGATGTCTCCATCTGCGCATTTGGCGCGAACTCGGCGCGCGATCGAGTCTGAAGTTGTTCTGAAGTCACTTATCTTAGCTGCCGCTGGTTGCAGGATTGTGGGGCAGGACTTCTACGATAGGTGTCACATCGCCAGTCGATGCTGGCCACCGCAATCTCCCGCGGGTATCTCCGTCTCAGTGAAGCGCAGCGGCCATGACACCACTGCTCGCACTGGTAGCATCGTGCTGAGTTCTGACCAACATTTAGTTTGTACCAGATCGGAATTTTCGTTCCTACCAGGTGCTAACTGGTCATTCCAGAAGCAATTCTTCACTTAATTTCAGTCAGATATTCAAGTGGCATGCAGCAAGAACCATACCACTGCGATTCCAAGACATCGCTGGAAGGAAATAGATGGGTGGATGGGGTGTGGGCGGAGGGTGGGGATTATGAAACAAATCGCATTCAAGTGTGGAATATACACGTAATGACTCATTTCCCATATACATGATATACATCACCGTCTGCAGATAACAACTTACGGTCACACAGGCCAGGGATTGCCGCATAGTTTTGGAACTGGAAGAACGACCGCTCCAACATATATTCAGGGTTGATTTCCTCCACTCGCAGCAGGTTCAGGACCTGGGCAGAACAGGTCAAGTCAAATCAGATCAGAGACACGTCTGGTAAGGTCAGAGGCGACCAGGGCATGCTCGGTCAAGACAGGCTGGGTCAGACCAGGTTCGGTGAGGCCATGTTCGGGCATGCTAGGCTTGGCCAGGCCAGATCCAGGGAGGTCAGATGAGTCAACTGGGGGCCCTTTAGACCAAGATCTGCAGGGGCCAGACCCAGAAAGGTCAGTCGGGCGAAGGGAGGAAGAGAAAGGGCAAGAAGTGAGTGAGCATGGAGTGAGTCAGCCCCCAGTCATGCCAGGACAGGCCATGTCAAGGTAGATTATGTCATGGTAGGCCATGTCAGTGTAGGTCATGTCATGGTAAGCCATGTCAAGGCAGGTTATGTCATGGTAGGTCAGGCCAGAGTAGGTCTCGCCAGGGTATGTCATGTAAGGGTAGACCAAATCAGAGTAGGTCATGCCAAGGAAAGTTGCGTCTAACACAATGGAACACAATTTATTTAATCATTAGATGCACTCCATGCAGAGTCAATGAATGGAGCATTCGTCCGTCAGTCTTTAAGTCATATTTGAAGATAATCATATTTTCTCACGGAATTCCCATATCGATTCATCGAAAAGAATACAACATGAACCCGTTCTGGGAAAGGGAATATAAACAAGGAAGAATAAGGAATAATATGAAATGTATAAAGAACAAAGAATGTAAGGAATATAAAGAAAACAAAGAAGCACCAGGGAGCTATAAGTGCAGATCCGGTTTTTGTTAACTACTACCGCCATTGGCATTTGCGCACATATGAATACAGGACTACACTACACTTCTCGTCGGCCAGCGCTACATCACGATGACAATATTCACCATTACCAACGTTACGTTAAAAAAAAATATAACTTACTACAAAAGATTTTGGTGAACCCTGGCCCCAGCCGATTCATGGACTCAGTTCAACGGCAGAATTTAGACCGAAAGTTTAACGTTCCGCCAATCACCGCACGGCCGCCCGGTAGCTCGTCCCCGGCCTTATCAGCCACTGCCAACTATTCACCCAGCCGACGTTACACAACCTTGTGTTGCGAGAAAAGGGGAAGAGGGGGGGGGCCGGGCCTTAACCAAAAGGTACCGGGGCGGCAAACGTTGCCACCAGGATTCACACCAGTTGCAATTTTGCCATGTCACGAGGCACCAAAGGTGTACCATGCGCCACATGGGGCAACACCTTATCGTGCGGTATAGAAGGTGCCATTCTCAATATGCTGTACACAAACCATCGGATATTCCTCCATGCGACACCCACTGAAAGCTGTTACATGTCCAATGCCACAATGCTGTAAATACACCGTCGCATATTCCGCCACACACCAGCTGCTGATGAGAAGTCTACTGATCATGTCGGGTCATGTCAGGCCAGTCCACCTTGCTACAGGCGAGACCACACGACCTCACCATATTGTGAACGAGATGCCGTGCCTCTCACCACGTTGGAGACAAGTCCACGTGATCTCACCATACTATACACGAGACACCGTGCTCCTACCATGTTACTGGCCGGGAACAGCATCACCATGTTGTAGGTGAGAAAGAACGCCATCCTCTCACCACGTAGGCGCGATTATGTTGCCCGTTGTGGGTGCGGCGCCACACCCTCACCATGCTGTAGATTGAAATAGAACGCCATCAACTCACCACTTAGCTGGCCAGGTGTGATATTATTGCCCGTCGTGCGCGTAGCGCCACACGCTCACCATGTTGTAGGTGAGATGGAACGCCGAGTTGAGCGGGTCGGCGGCGCCCTTGACCAGGTTTTTGCCGACGGACGGCGCCATGCTCTCGTCCACCATCAGGATGACGATGCCCTTGTCGTCCTTGCCACGGCGGCCGGCGCGGCCAGACATCTGGATGTACTCGCCCGACGACAGCTACCGCACAGCGGATTGTTTGTTTAATAATTGGATGGTTCACGACGCATTTTATGCACATTCACGGCTAATAGCGCAGCGCGCTGTTCCGCCGGTGGGCCGCGGGATTGGGAAATGTCCTGAGCGGCACTAGTGTCGAACCCGGCTGGTTGGTTGGTTATTTGGGCTCACGGGCGCATCAACTGCGTTGGTCATACAGCGCCCATGAACCCGGTTGGCTATTGGGGTTTAAGGGCGCATCGACTGCAGAGGTCATGCAGCGAGTGTCGAACCCGGGACCTTTAGTACCCGTAACCCGACACCTTAACCACTCGGGCCACCCTCGTCCCGCCGCACAGCGGCCACATCACGAACTGCACGCCACCGCGGCGGACACCGGGACTCGGTCAGCGACAGAGCGCAATACGTGCGGTAGAGAGCGCAAGCCAAATGCGGACAAAATGACGACGAAAATGCTGCAATTTGGTTGAGTCGGAGCGTTTGCAGTTGGTTGCAGGTGTTGGAGGTGAACAATAAGTCGAACGTTGTTGCTCGAACAGCCGCTGTCGCGCCGTTCGGTGTTGCCACTTGTGTTGATTACATCATCACATCAGACATGCATATCGTTATCTCGCTGCTACTAGTCCTATGTTGAGTATAAATCGTCAACTTAGATGCATACAGGCAAACAGCACACACCGACATAAGGTCTTCGCGAATCGCTTACGAACCGCAGCGGCTTTTGGTGCCTGCCGAGAATACTGTACGGCAGGCACAGCAGCACGTCTGTTCCGTGGTGCGAGTAAAACGACGTATGCACCCATGGCCAAACGCCACACACCAGGCAACCACAAAACATTCCTACGCGATATGTTGCAGTGCACCACGAATCCTTTCAGTACAAATCCTGCCGGTCCCTTCACGCAGCCCACCTACGTACCCATCGGAAGTCCTTGCCGTCGAACTTCCTGCAGCTGGTGAAGAGCACAGTGCGGGCCGGCATGTTCAGGCCCATGGCGAACGTCTCGGTGGCGAACAGCGCCTTGATCAGACCCTCTCCGAACAGGATCTCGATCGTCTCCTAAGCACGAGCCAGCAGTTAGTGATAACGAGCCAGGGCCGTGTTCAGGTCTCCCAAAGTTAAAGCAAATTCCTTACTTCGTACCTGATTGAACAAAAAGGAGCATATGAAAAAATCAAGATACTACCACCCCTCTAATGTAGCCCGTGTAGAGAACGATACACTCAATTATGCACACATTCTACACATAGTAGGCGAGCAACACCCACCAAGACAACACTGGTTGTAAGGCAACAGTCGGAAGTCCGTGGGGTGACCGCCCGCGGATCTTACAATAACTACCCGCAGAGTCTGATGATAACCACTCGCGAGGTCTGTCCAAAGCCGCCGGCATCACCCCCCCCCCCCCCGCCTCGGCCGTGCCTCACGTGTGCCGCCAACGGGAGCCAGACCCCTCGGGGTACCTTGAGTATGGGCAGCAGGCCGCCGTGGTGGATGCCGATTCCCCTGCGCAGCAGCGGCAGCACGTGCTCCACCTGCGGCAGCTGCCGGTCCTCCTCGGACAGCACGTCCATGGCGTTGTTGAACACCTCCTCCACCAGCCGCTTCTCGTCACCTGGCGGCATGGCACTGGGTCGGTAAGACAAAGACAAGGACAGAGACATAGACAGCGGGAGAGGGAGAGACACAGGCAGAGGCACAGACATAGACAGAAAGACAGAGGCAGATGGAGAGACAGAGGGAAAGACAGACACAGAGAGAGTCGGCGGTTTACCACCGGACCCGCTCTAACATGAAGCTATTGAAAAGATCCAGGGGTACACACAAGAAGTGCTACTCTACTTCCGAAACCGAACACCAACCCACCAAAAACATGAAACATCTTTTTGACTAGCAATTTTGCTACTTCACTGGCTAGACAGAAAGCCAGAAACCTACAAACGACTGCTGATAAATCTGTTTGACAGTGGTCCGGACTGCTGTCTTCTTGTCTCAGTACATTCTTTGTCCACTTGTGGATAGTTCTCCTCATGCTTGGCAAAGAGACACAATTGTTATAACTGCGAACAAAGGCAAATAAAACGCATGCTTCGAGCTGTGGCTTATCGAAAGCTTCCATATGATAACCATGGTTCCACTCTGCCAAAGAATGTACTTGCGTAAATTACCTTTAGGCAGTATTGCCGCATTTGTAGTTGGTTATTGGGGGTTAAGGTTGCATTGTCACAGTGGTAAACATCGATTGAAAACCAATTTGACGTCGCACATTTCTGGACATAGCACTACAGTAGTTGATTGGCGAATAGTTGAAAGCACGGAGCCTGGGGAGACGACCTGAATAGATGCATTAGTAATGGTTCACCCGAAACCACCTGTCAACACTAGCGATGGAACCCGAATACCACCATCTTGAGGTGGGAGGGCGTGCCAAGCTGTGAATCTCACCCGAATTGAAGTCCAGCTTGGCCATCTGCAGCGCATAAGCCTCGCATTCCTTCTTGCTGAAGCTGAAGACGATAACGGGCGCCAGGTTGCGCTCCATTGTCATCTTGATGATCTTGTAGACGTTGGTGCCCTCCTTGCTGCCCGGCTTACCACCGGGACCGCGACTTTTGCGGGCCGCGTCGCTGGGGTTGGACAGGCAGCCCATGGCTGCGTTGAAATTGTCTTCACGAAAGTTGCCCTGCATATGGCATCCAGATCAGAAGCCAGGCGAACTCAGCTACACACTTAGACGGAAGGTGCTATGGACAACGGTATCAGATGTCGTTTAATCATTGCACTCAGAAAACAGGAACGCGGTTGGGTTGGCGCTTTGAAATCCTGGATTACAGACTTAAATTAAAAGCTAATCAAATATAGGGAGGATATTTCCCAACATGTGACACCCGAACCTCAGCTTGCACCTTCCAGTGAGTCTTCAGTATTTTGTCACATAGCAGCTCATTGCTAAACAGCATCATTCAACCTCAAAATGAGCAATGAGAATATAATTTTCTGGATATAAAAAAGGAACAGCCTACTTTCCCAACCATGGATAGCAATTCACATGAATACTGTCGTCAGATAGGTAAGAAGTAAAAAATGTACGGCGCTCCTTTCAGGCCAGGCTTCGTGAGGCACCACGTTGTATCATGTCAGGCCTCACTAATACCACGCTCGAATTAAGCGAGGTAGCGTGAAGGAGCTTTGGTCCGAACGAGGGTTACATTTGTACTTTGCGATCCTGGATGCGGAGAGGAAAGTTTTTGTGTGATGGAATATGGAAAGAACACTGCTCTTGCCAAGTCAGACCAGTCGGAGGTCAGTCACGCAGACTGACGTAGACCAGTCACGCAGGTTGGCAGGGGTCAGCCACACCTGTCGGAGGCCAATCACGCAGATTGGCATAGGCCAGTCGGACCAGTCAGAGGCGAGATAGACCAGACACACGTCAGTCCCGTAGTCAGACGTCAGGAGAGTTACTTTACAGGCCGCCAGTCCCGTAGTAAGACGCCAGGAGGGTTATTTTACAGGCCGCCAGCCCCGTAGTCAGACGTCAGGAGGGTTACTTTACAGGCCGTCAGGCTGGCCAGGTGAGCCATGTCGTCAGACGTCAGGAGGGTTACTTTACAGGCCGTCAGGCTGGCCAGGTGAGCCATGTCGTCAGACGTCAGGAGGGTTACTTTACAGGCCGTCAGGCTGGCCAGGTGAGCCATGTCAGCAGCAGTCGATCGAGTCACACTGACCTGCTCGTCGACCACGAGGTGTATTCCGTCACCGCCGCTCGGGTAGATGTAGTGCTGCAGCGGGGTCGGCCGGTAGTCCGTGTACACCACGTGACACGGCTGCTTGTGCAGGTAGGTTATCCACTCGGCAAACTGTCCGACACACAATGTGTCACGTGACGTGACTGACCGGTACACAATGTGTCACGTGACGTGACTGTCCGTACACATGTGTCAGTACGTGACTGTCCGACACAATGTGTCACGTGACGCGACTGTCCGGTACACAATATGTCATGTGACGTGACTGTCCGGTACACAATGTGTCATGTGACGTGACTGTCCGGGGTACTACAATATGTCATGTGACGTGACTGTCCGGTACACAATGTGTCACGTGACGTGACTGTCCGGTACACACTATGTCATGTGACGTGACTGTCCGGTACACAATGTGTCACGTGACGTGACTGTCCGGTACACATATGTCATGTGACGTGACTGTCCGGTACACAATGTGTCACGTGACGTGACTGTCCGGTACACAATGTGCCACGTGACGTGACTGTCCGGTACACGATGTCACATAACGCGACTGACCGCACACATTGTCGTCGGGCCAGCAACAATAAACCGACGCATGGTAGGCACGGGTATGGTAGTGCGGCGTTGTCATGAAACCGCACAATTACGTGAAAACCGATACTGAATAAAACTGACTTCGACAATTTGGGGACGGTGTTTTTACTTATAAACTGACCTCCGTAAAATTTAACACAATTTCACTATAGGAACAGCTACTGGATTCGCATTTCTCCATAAAAGGTGTCCAGATATAAAATGGTCTTTTTTGTGAAGGGGCATATCACCTAGACATGGCGCGCACGCCCTGCTTGATGAACCTCGTCAGTACTGACCACTGTGTACCACTGTGACACTCTGTTCGGACTTGCACGCGAAGTGTGCACCCAGATTTACGACAAAACATTGTGTCGTCTTTTGGATTGATGGCTGACAAATTGGTCAAGGAACGAACTGCAGGTGTCGCGTTAGGAGCCGAGGACAAGTTAGCGGCAGATGGTTTGCGCCGAGTGGACGCAAAAACTCGTCGGTTAGTTATTTGGGCTTATGGGAGCATCGACTGCGTTGGTCATACAGCGCCCATCAAAAACTCGTCAAATGGACCTGAAAAACCGCATAGCTATCGAGTGGGTGGGTGATGAGCACGCTCAGCGTCCAAGCGACACATTGTGAAGCGTTGGTGGAAAGCGGAATTCGGGACGAATTTTTCGGACAACCGGAAAGGTTATTCTTGTCGCAAGTGGAAACTTTCGGACACTGATGTCGAATTTGTCAAGACCAAAACCAAACAAGCGCCCATTTCACCATGTGTGTAATGGTGGGTGTAGAAGGCTCACACAACTGGGATACGCTATCTTGTTGCTGGTGTTACGGCATATATGTTTGATGTTTGAAACATGATATGGAGGCCTCCAAAGTGTCTAGTGTTGAGCACTACACTTCTCGTACTTGTTATTAGGCACATGGCCTCTCACCTGTCTGGCGTTGGGTATGGTGGCCGATAGGAATACGTAGTGGATAGAGTCCGGCAGAAGAATGATTGTCTCCTCCCAGACGTAGCCTCGCGACTTGTCTCGCATGTAGTGGATTTCATCAAAAACGACCCAAGCCACCTCACGCATCACTTCCGAGCCGCGGTACAGCATGCTGCGCAGGATCTGCAGATCATCACCAGGTCACAGGCGCCACTTCAAGATCAGGGCAGAGGGTATATACCAGGGCCATTGTCAGGTCAAAGCCGTACTGCTCACTACCCATGTAGCAGTGGACATGATTACTACCGCCACCACAGGGAGCGTCTATCACGCTGGGCCACAGCAGTGACCTGACTGCGACCCAGCGTCGGACCTAGCTGGAACACAGCAGTGACGTGACGATGACACAGCGTCGGACCACACTGGGCCACAGCAGTGACGTGACGATGACACAGCGTCGGACCCAGCTGGACCACAGCAGTGACGTGACGGTGACACAGCATCGGACCCCACCGGGCCACAGCAGTGACGTGACGGTGACACAGCGTCGGACCCCACTGGGCCACAGCAGTGACGTGACGGTGACACAGCGTCGGACCTAGCTGGACCACAGCAGTGACGTGACGATGACACAATGTCAGACCCCGCTGGGCTACAACAGTGACGTGACGGTGACACAGCGTCGGACCCCGCTGGGCCACAGCAGTGACGTGACGGTGACACGTCGGACCCCGCTGGGCTACAACAGTGACGTGACGGTGACACGTCAGACGCCGCTGGGCTACAACAGTGACGTGACGGTGACACAGCGCCGGAGCCCGCTGGGCCACAGCAGTGACGTGACGGTGACACAGCGCCGCTGGACCAAAGCAGTGACGTGCCACAGCGCCGGACCACACTGGGCCATAGCAGTGACGTGACGATGACACAACGCCGAACCCAGCTGCGCCGCAGTGCGAACATACAATGACACAGAGGTCCCATGTGGTCCCACTAGTTGACATACACACAGTGCTAACCTACAACGGTGCAGCCTTGAAAAGTGTCGCGCATGAGTCAGCCGCTCACCTCAGTGGTCATGATGAGACAGGAGGCCGTCGGGTTGATGGTGACGTCACCAGTCATCAGGCCAACGTCCTGGAACTCCTCGCTGAACTCGCGGTACTTCTGATTGCTCAGCGCCTTGATGGGAGTTGTGTAAATCACGCGCTGTTTGTCTCGCAGCGACAGCGCCACGGCGTACCTGACGTGACACAGTGCACTCAGTCACCGACAGTGTAACGGCATACCTGACGTGGCACGGTACACCCAGTCACCGACAGTGTAACGGCATACCTGACGTGGCACCATAGAAGTACCTGTGGCATGGTACACCCAGTCACCAATGACACTTAACGGCATACCTGACGGGCACGGTACACCCAGTCACCGACAGTGTAACGGCATACCTGACGTGGCACAGTACACTCAGTCACCGACAGTGTAACGGCATACCTGACGTGGCACGGTACACCCAGTCACCGACAGTGTAACGGCATACCTGACGTGGCACAGTACACTCAGTCACCGACAGTGTAACGGCACACCTGACGTGGCACGGTACACCCAGTCACCGACAGTGTAACGGCATACCTGACGTGGCACGGTACACCCAGTCACCGACAGTGTAACGGCATACCTGACGTGGCACAGTACACCCAGTCACCGACAGTGTAACGGCATACCTGACGTGGCACAGTACACCCAGTCACCGACAGTGTAACGGCATACCTGACGTGGCCAGGTACACTCAGTCACCGACAGTGTAACGGCATACCTGACGTGGCACGGTACACTCAGTCACCGACAGTGTAACGGCATACCTGACGTGGCAGACCCAGCACCGACAGTGTAACGGCATACCTGACGTGGCACGGTACACCCAGTCACCGACAGTGTAACGGCATACCTGACGGGGACAGTACACTCAGTCACCGACAGTGTAACGGCATACCTGACGTGGCACGGTACACCCAGTCACCGACAGTGTAACGGCATACCTGACGTGGCACAGGTACACCCAGTCACCGACAGTGTAACGGCATACCTGACTCACACTGACGTGGCACGGTACACAGTAATCAGTCACCGACAGTGTAACGGCACACCTGACGTGGCACGGTACACCCAGTCACCGACAGTGTAACGGCATACCTGACGTGGCACGGTACACCCAGTCACCGACAGTGTAACGGCACACCTGACGTGGCACGGTACACCCAGTTGCAGACAGCACCACAGAGTACCTGACGGTACACTCAATCGCCGACCGTCGCGGATGCCGAAATGGGTCACGGAGACGAGCACAGGCACACATACACACACCGGCAGTGTAACGGCATACCTGACGTGGCAAAATACACCCAGATACCGACTATGTAACAGCATACTTGACGTGGCACGGTACACCAGGCGGCTACAAATTACGACTGCACTTTTAAAAATTGCAAACACTTCTTATGGCGGGATCGGGGGGTCGATGGCCTGCGCTATAACAAAGCAACTAGCTAGGCCCCACGGATGGGACTGCGAACTGGACTCCTGTCCAGTTTGCGACCAGTACATGCTGCAGTCGCCAACGTCCGCTGCAATCGGCACACATCTCAGCTACACACTCGCTGAAGACTAGCAGATAATAGCTTGGCGCACATTTTTGGGTAGTGATGGCGATGGGACTGACTCGACCAGCAGCTACTTGGTTCATTCGGCGCTCAAAACAGCTGAGCATTGGTCCTACACCCCTGAGCATACACCCACCACTGGCAAGGATACTCCCAAATAACTGAGTCTGAAAATAAGTCACCATGGTCTCTGAAGTTTTGAACAGATCAAGAATGTATGCTACAAATGAAAACATAACAGTGGTTGACGAAGAATAGTTCAACATCCTGAGCTTACCAGTACTGCGGTCTTAGCAAGGCACGATCACGTTGCATGCTGGTTGACCTGGTCTGACAACAAACATCTCAAAAGTACTATGCTGCTGCTTTTTTCCTCAAATTTTACACCCCTACTCCAGAACAGCATGCAAAAACCCAACTGTCCGAAAATGGTCATAATTTGTTCCGCAGACGCATTGGACATTTCCCGTGCACTCATTGGACACTCAGCCGGCGACTACTGAGCACTCAGTCGACGACCACTAGACACTCATCCGACACTCAGCCGGCGACTACTGAACACTCAGCTGACACTCATCCGGCGACGACTAAACACTCGGCTGACACTCAATCGACGACCACTGGACACTGAGCTGGCAACCCCTCGGAGACTACTGGACATTCAGCTGACACTCAGCTGGCGACTACTAAACACTCAGCTGACACTCAGTCGGCGGCATACACTCAGCTGACACTCACTCGGCGACTTCTGGACACTCAGCTGGCACTCAGCTGGCAACGACTGGACACCCAGCTGGCACTCACTCGGCGACGACCGTCTTTCCGGCGGACGTGTGTGCCGACACGAGCACGCTCTGGCTGTTCTCCAGACAGAGGACGGCCTCCTTCTGGAACGGGTCCAGCACGAACGGGTACTGCTTGGGCGGCGGACGCACGGGCGCCGTCAACGGCACGTACTCCTGGTCGGGCGGCACGCACACCTCGTGCGTGCACGACTCGATCGCGTCGATGGTGTGCACCGAGATGCGCGGCATCTGCTCGGCCAGTCTGCCGGCCAGATGTTGGGTCAGAGGTCGGGTCAGACGTCGGACCAGATGTTGGGTCAGATGTCAGGTCAGATGTAGGGTCAGATGTCCGGTTAGATCGAGTTCGGTCCGGCAAAGTCCTGTCAGGTAGGGTTAGACTGGGCTGGGATTTTCGAGTTCGTGAAGATACGCTAATTAATTGATTGTGACTATGAAGACGGTGTACTTGGTGACGCTGAAGTCAAATTCAACGTCCATATTAAATCCAAAAGCACTAAAAATGCTGAAATTTGAAATCATTTTTGGTATGCCGAAAATGGGGTTAACATGTTAATCTGACCTGATCTGTGATGGCTGCACCGAAATGTGTCATGTGCTCTGTCAAGTGATCCACAATAAACTAAAGAATATGCTGTGGGAGGGTTTAGCATGCCATAGGACAGCTATTACCTCCTGGAACAAAAAGTCTGAATGAATACAGAACTGACCTTTGACCTGTATCGGAAGGTCACCGGCTGACCCAAGCTTAAATATTAAACCATTTGAAAGAAGCAGCGGATGGAACATGTTCGCTCGCGCCCCTTGCGCCTCATTCTATGACGATCGGTTCGCGATCTGACGGGCGCGGGGAGGGGTAAGTGACCTCCATCCACCGGATCGTGTGAGGATCAGGCATCAGTCCCAGCGCGCGTTCGCCATGCCAATATGATAGGTCAGGTTAGAATATGGTAGGAAAAGACAACATGTGAGAGCATATACAGGGAGTCTGCTGAGCAGACAAGACAAAGCAAAAGCGATGGGAGGATAGAAGTGAAGCAAGGATGTGAAAGTTGTCACTCGTCCAAACGTTGTCATTTGCGGTTAAAAAAGAAAATGAGGAAGAATAGCACTTAACAGAATATATTTGTTCACAACATGAGGCCAGGAAGCAGCCTGAACTCAAAGCAGAATAACCAGGGAACATCCAGAACATCCAACAGTTCTTGAAGAGTCCGGATCCCAGGTGTCCGGCTCTGTGTCCGGGCGTGGCAGGATCACTGACCGTACTGGGCGAACATACACTCACTTGGCATCGTCCACGCCCTCAACCTCAACCTTGAACTTCTTGGCCTCATCATCGTCCTCGCCACTGTCGTCGGCCTCCCTCTTCCCGGACGTCAGCTGGTGCAGCAGGTCGTCAACAGACGGCTGCCTGGGTACATCGGCACCATCGTCACCGAATGGGCAGGCGCAACATGCATGGCTTTCCCTAACAAGATAACTGTGTGGAGCCTTGCCCCATCCCCAAGTAAAGTCGCACTTCTCATTGTTTAAGCATTCCTGAAGGGAGGGGAGGGGCAGAGCTCGAGAGTCTGGGATTTGTCGCCAGTGGCGTCGATTGTAGCACCACCTCAACAAGCAAAATCCTGTTGCATGGGGCCTGGCAACAGGCATCACAAAAGAAGCCCACAACAATGCATTGCTCAAGTCACTAGGTCACAAGAGCATGTATGTCATACTTGCTTCACACAATCATCGCACATCACACACACACACACACACACACACACACATGCAGGATTTGGCTGAGTGTGAACAGATGCCAGCCAATGATTTGCTTAATCATCAACTTAATTATCAACTCCTCATCAGAATAGACTCTTGGCTCATCCGAACCACACAATACACTGGAGTGTCAATGTACACATACACATGATGGTGCCCTGTCATAGCTATACATCTCGGTCGGGTGGAGGCATATTTTGCTCTTATGTGAATAGCGTTTTCGGTCGATCCGGACAAAACCCTGAAGAAAATTAGCCAATGATCAGCTTGTGCATAACATAATTCTAGCACTACAATACAAGATAATTAAACACAGCTTCACACAGTCGGCATCTTTGGAATAGCTAGTATACTATGTAACTTGTATAACTATATGAAACTAGTCAATAGATCCTTTATGTGAATGCGAATATGCTACACATAATGTCCTTATGTCGCCCAAAGGTATGCTGTAAAGTACAAAACAATTACTGCTCTGACCATAGTTGGATTTGTGGTTTGTAATACTGGATGCAGATAGGATAATTTTTGCTTCTGACATATGGAGAATATACCTTACTTGGATGTAGAGAAAATTTTGTGCTTCTGAAATATGGAGAATATACCTTACTTCAAACCTGTGATACAAGAACCTCAGGCTGCACTTTTCAGTGCATCTAAAGCACACAGCATTTCATTGTGAAACAATGAAATGCTGCATTTTACCTTCAAGTGAGAAAAATAGGACAATAACTTCCCAGAGAAGGCAATATTCTTGATAAACTCCAGGAACAACCTATTTTCCCAATATAGGTCCTGGCTGGTAGCAAACTCCTGACCACAGCATACAATTGTCGAAAATCATGTTCTCAATGTCTAGAACAATTCTGCAATTAACCAACCAATAGTGATAGCCATCCAATATCAAATTTACCACCAATGTTCAAATTTCAAGTGTCAAATGAAGCATCATCTGCAAATAGGAGAAACGACGCCATCAAAACGCTACACGTCGCGAACATCGATGGAAAGGAAATTTGTCCCATATACACCCCAGTGTAGATGGGTTCATTGTAGATGTGTGCAAAAATGAGAAATATGGTTCCTTTCCTTAACCTGTCTCTTCTGTCAGATCATCACACCCTGTCTTGGGGAGGGTCAATAGAGACCATCCTCTAATATCCAAACTAAGCATCGCATGAAAACGAAATAGGTGTCATCGGAAAGTGCTTGACGAGTTGGGCCAGACGCCACCCACCAATTTTTCACCAAAAAAGTCACTATGATGTCACTAGGGGCTCTAGAGTTTCATGACTTACATTATGCTTGTGGCTCTGGGTTTTCATTTTGAGGGAGATATAAAAGAAATTATTTGGAACCACAAAAGGAAATTGAAATACACCAGGCCCATACAATTTTTAGCCACCAAATTTGTTGTTAAAATTTCAAAATTTTTAGTTTTCAAGTTTTCTCACATTTTCCCTTTCTAATGAGTAGAGTGGACTGAAAAATGTTGGTCAAAGTCAACTTGCTCCAAGAATGCTTACTTTAGTCAGAATCTTCTATTTTAACTCTATTGGGCAAATACACAAAACAAATAAGCAATCAAAAATGGAGAACAAAATGAATAATTCCTCTGGTGCATTTTGTTCCATCTCTAAAATTAAACAAATGCTGAAAGTTTCATTAAAATATCCTTATCCATTAAAGCATGATGGCTGGTTGAACTTGTATGGAGGTGACCTCACTTGACCTGGACTAACACATTGGCCCCAGATGACCTGACTTCAACATTTTGACACATCATGCAAAATTGATGTGGGAAAAGGTATGCCAAATTTCTGTGTGCTGTCGCACACCGTTCATTCACTATCTGCAGATAACTTCAGAGGAGGGGGGGGGTCTGTCAAAGACCCCCCAAGACAGTGCAGGTTAACTGACAATGAAACACTTGGGCTACATTTGCCCCTGTAGCTCTATGTTAGCTCTATGCTCCTACACTATTGTAAATATTCACCCTGTGATAATGATGTATGCCAACATGCACATGATACAGGAATGCCGCCAGAATTATCCTGAAGCAAAGTCAATGGTAAGCAGATGGTAATTGCCTTTCCCAGGACAGCTTTCAATTAGAAAATTGAAAACAATTGGTCCTGGATATGATGATTTCCTAGCAATGCTCCACCTTATCTTCATATCTGCACTATTTTCTAAATACAAAGTGCATGCTTACAATACTTCTGATTCTGATGTCTTTTGCTGTTCTTTTCCATCTTTTGATTCTCCAGAAATCTTATCAGTAGATGTATCATCAAAAACAGCAAACAGTTCTTCATCCATGGTAGCCTGAAAAAGAATGAACCCTGCAGAACTGCATGGAAATGACAGGCAACATGCATGGAAATGCCTTGGCCAAAATTATTCAGCAGACCTTCAAGCCAAGTTGTTTCTCCATCTGAAACTCACCAAACATGACCATCAAATACAAATTCAGTGATGAGTAGTTTGGTTAGCTTCCATAGGGCTATTCTGGGATCCACCTATGCACCAAGAACAGTGGGAGCAATAAATTCAATACATGTAGCAAGCAATACATATCTTAGTCTTAGATCAATCATCAGAATGCTCAATGTTGTGACTATCTTTGGCTCATTACTCAATGTCATTCCTGGATACCTTTCACTTGTCAGAATATTGTAGCCTAGGCTGTTCACATGGCACCTTTGTTGTGAGCCAAGTTCATACCTGAGGTTCATTGATGAGGATAAACACATGTGTGAGGTTTTGTGGGTGTGACCTCTAGGCAATCCATATATCAGTAGACTGCAGGCAATCCAACATCAGCAGGTCATAGGCAATACAACACAGTAGACAGTAGGTGATCCATCATGAGTAGGTTATGCTAGGCTAGGTTAGCATAGGTGACCTTCTTTTTCTGAAATTCCATTCCATACTTCATCATATACTACCACACCTGGCATTACTTTTTTTAAAAAGCATTATTGAATTCTGCACACTAGCAGAATGATTAAACTATTATGGTAATTATTTATTTCTAATCATACAAAATAGGATTAGCAGTGGAAATTAGTGATCACATCATATGAGTTGCATTTATATACATTGCATTAAAATACTGCTTGCTTAAAATCTGGTGAATGAACACACCAACCCATTTTTCATACCATGCACCAGTTTGCGAAAGCCTGAATATGATTGGGTTGAGTATCTACAGTAGACGGTAATTTATTTACAGACTTTCAGTATATATTTTTGCAATTACACCAGCATTTTCTTGGTGGCTACTAATAGTTTGTACCACAACAGATTCAGTAAGGTAATCCTGCACAACACTTGTGTTCAGAATACATCACACTAATACAAAATAATGTTACATTGATCTTTGCAAGTGGTTAGAGGATTTTCATTGAAGGGAACTGTTTGGATATGCATAGCTTGTTTACTTTTTTGTTCAGTGAACACAAGTATAATTCTTTGGCCAAGACACAGGTCACTTTTGCATGGCTAGTGTTCAGTCTCCCATAAGTCCACCAGGTCCAATTCTATATCTAGTGATATTCCTAAGAAGCATGTAACTCATTCAAATCACATCAGAAAACACTTGAAACCATTATAAACCAAAAATTGGCCAACAGGCTTCTCTAAATAGGAGGGTGAGTATCTGCCTACTTACTTGGATACAGGACATCTACCATCAGCCTGTCTAGCAGAACATACCCACAGTAGATTGACAATGCCAGCACACAAAATAGGTAGGTACCTAGGTTGAGGAAGTATCTGAACATGTCCCATTTCCAGAACATCTACCATTGGATGTATCAAGTGTCACATTAAGCACATGCATAACAGAAAGACTGTGATATTCATAAATGATGGAGCTCTGCCAAAATATGACAGTCTGATCATGTAGTTCTACTAATTCTTTGTGTACAGAGCTAGCAAATTCCATTAGCACCATTTTTAGCCTTCTGAGAGCAGTTGGCTTAAGAAGACTACAAGGAAGTGACCTACAATATCTTTTTTCACAGTTACAACAGTAATTTTTAGTTGCTACTAACACCTTGTACCACAATAGCTACAGTGAACTAATCATGCATAACCACATACTCATGTTCAGAATATGGTACACTTCTACAAAATAGCTATTTTAAAATTGCCCTTTGTCGGTTAGAATACTTTTTTCATTGAAAGGAACTGTTTGAATATAGACAGCTTGTTCATTTCTGCGTTCAGTAAATACAGCACAATTATTGGTTCGGCCATTCAGAAGCAGCAGTGGAGTTAGTTGTTGCATGATGTTTTAAATGTTCGGAAACCCCTCTTCCTATATCTATAGCACGCTGACTTCCGCCGACTCTCACTGGGTAGATGTGTGCTGAGATGAGATGCACTGCGATGAGATTTGAGGGCTGAGATTAAAATAAGATTGAAATTAGATTACGATATCTATATATAGAATATAGATGTCAATAAATATTACACCCCACGTTGCCACTGTGCAAGCACTAGGCCTTGGCACTGACAAGAGGCACCAAATTTGTATTTAATATGCCGTAAATGTGGTACTTGGATTTCCCAAGAGTTTTTTTTAATTACCTGTATAAGTCGAAATTATTTGTGATTTTTGAAGTAGGTAAAAATCCAGCCTTCCTTTAAGATGCTGATTAATTATATTTGAACTATTTAGTTACGCTTTGGATGTTTTCTTCTAATTACAAGCTTTATTATAGACTGAAGGATATTTAGGCATTTTGAGCCAAAGGGCCGGCATCGAGATTTGCGTACCTGACGCAGATGCGCACCATGGCTCACCACCGTGAATGACTTGCTCAAAATAAACTGCTTGGTACAGCTAGGTACCCAGGGGCCATAAAATAGGTACGTAGGTACCGTAGGTACCCCTTTCTGGTTTGTCACGGTGCTGGTTGTTGCTGCTGGTACGTTGCAGATTGTGAGAGGTACCTACCTACTTTGTGCGAACAGTTTGAGTGAAAACAGGAAAGCACATTTTCTGGTGGATTCTTGGGGAGCAAGTGCTGGACTAGTTTTCGTGAAGAAGGAAAATTGAAGAGAATTTCGAACAAACCGGTAAATTTGCGCTTTAAGGTGTTATGAATTCTTGCAATTTATCTTTCCAATACAATGTTTATGAATGTTACTAAGGTGATTTATCTACTCATTTTCTGTGTAAGTGCATACTTTTCAGGTTGTGATCAAAATTGCACAAGAAAGGTGTTGAGTAGGTAGATACGTGTGTACCTACCTACCTCACAGCATAAAATATGTTTTAAAAAATCCAACATAACCTAACATAGCCTAGTCTGACTTCCCTTTTGAGAACAACAAAAAATTCATGGTAGTACCTATAAAAATATGAAAATTTATCTCTAACAAAATTTGTCCAATTAAAGAAACAATACAATCTAATCTGACCCAACATGTGCTGCTTTTGAAGACAGTTGTCAGGTTTACCAATGCAATTTGCTCTCCTGTCTAGTAGTTTTTGATCCTTGCAAGTCATTTCCTGCTTGAACTAAACATTTCAGATATGAACTAAAAAAGTACATTGTAGAAGGTGTTTTTGGATTTGGGGGATTTTTTAAATACTATGTTTATGAACATGAATCAGAAAATGCTTCAAGCGGTTCATGAACCTTGATGAGTTCACTCTGCTGCAACCTGCAGGCTTTGGCACATTTAAGACAGTTAACTCTAGTCAGAAGAACCCAGTGGCATCTAAAAGAGTATAAACTCACCTCGTCATCCTGATAATATAGTATAATTATGTTGTCAGGTACTGGGTCACAACCTGGACACACTGAAACCATTTTTGCACTAGTGAGCAGACACAGAAGTTACATTGATGAGTCAGCTTCTGCTGCACCCTGTCTTGCCTCAAGACCTCCAACAAATACTATAATTAATAATTAAATAGGAAAACCTAACCTAACCTAACATAATATAATCTACTCTCCTCTAAACTAATATAAACCTATATATTTAAATTTAAAAACAACCTCAATGTTTATCATGACATCACCTGTATGTCACTGTCCTGAACCGTGCAGCCTGTTCAGTTTCTTTTGGTGTCCTTGTTGAATGATGGTGGTGGATGGTGCATTATAGTGTTATCACTATGATAAACCAAGAAATTAGCATTTCCCAAGAAAACAAGTGGTTGTATGTTTCAAATCATGTTCATAAACATAGTATTCCAAAAATCCAAACATTCCCAAAACACCTTTTAAGACAAAAATACCAAACATTTAGTTAGAACTTGTCTTGCTTCCACCTTATGGCATAATAATATGAAAAAAGACATGAGAAATCAAAAGGCATATAGTTAAGTTATTTTTCTTTGTTATAAATTCATGTTTCAAAGTAACTGGACCTTCTGCAAATTTGTGATTTTAAGCATTTTTTAAATATATGTACTTATGCTTTATATAATATACTTTATAACAGACCACATCATATGCAATCCTCTTAACTGGAATTGTGCTAAGATGACTGTCATTGTGTTTACTATATTGGCATCCATATTTGGGTATCTTTAATATACCCATTAATATAATCCCTTGTCCAAATCACTCACATGCTGTTGAATTGACTAATGTGCCTAAATACTTGTGGGTATCACAGAGCTGGCTGTTCAATGTGAATAAGGTAAAGCTGTATTCATGAGTAGTTTATCTTAGATGTCACATTCTGCAGAAGCATGCAGAATATGCATATGCTATGTATGTATGTATCTATGTATGCATTTATGTATGTATGCATCTATATATATTTGTATCTATGTATCTGTGTGTCTATGTATCTGTGTATCTATGTATGTATGCATTTATGTATTTATGACATGGTCACACAGTGAGGGTGGTTCGTTGATGTGATGCTTGCTGGTGGTAGTATTGTGACAGTCATCGTTGCCGTGTTTCAGTCGCCATGTTTCTCACCCGCTCAGAATATGACAGAGGTGTCAATACTTTCTCGCCGGAGGGCCGACTTTTTCAGGTGAGTTGGTGGGGCTTTGCTAATAAGGCATGCTGCTATTGCTCCACTACGGTTTTTGTTAATTTTACTCTTACTTGCAATCGAGGCTAAAGGTCGAGGGAGATCTTTACTGGACATGGGAAAACCGCTTCAGCAGACCGACCATGCCGGTTTTCGGACTTACAACTTCACCATAAATGAAGAACGCAAAGTGCTGTAGCACAAAACAAGAAATTATTGTAGTTTTAAAAGCGTGATATTGGGGCCGTGCCGAATCACTCAGTTGACTGCCATACCGCATTCACCGGAGAAAGACTCACTGGAACTCCGCCCTTGCTCGCAACAACTCCAAATCGGCGCGGGAAATTGGCGACGCGCTATGACTAAGGCAGTCAACTGAACACGAAGCAAGTAGCCACCCGACGGACCAACCAAGGAAGTGAAGCTTCATCGTCGTAATTATTCCTCCATGCCAGGGCACTTTGTTGCTGCGCGATCAGTCGGCCGTTGTCGCTACGTTATAGTGGCTGTTGTTGGGTAGGCCGGTACGCACCTGTCGCTGGATCCCTTGTTTTCCTCCCAGTTGGAGGGAGACTCGCTGTACTCACCAGCAACGACTCCCAGTCCACCTATCGAAATGCATGGTTCGCGAGTAGCTGGGGAAAAACAGTTTGACATGTTAGTGGAATTCACTTGTAAAAGTCATTTACCGGCAACAACTGTCAACAGACAACTGCAGCAGACCACGGTGGGCTGATATGTCTCTGATCCGGAGAACCGTTGGGTTCATAATCGCAATTCTGTCATGGGCTCTTGCACACTTGATGTGTCATGGGAGAAAATGTTTTTGCCAGGTTCCTGGTTTTGGCCAGTTTATGCCAGCATCCTGCCAACCCTTTCACATTGGACCCAGGATACCATCCAACCTTTCGGACCACATGCTGTATATTGCCATAGCCTCCAGAGCCATGAAGTTGTTATCCCTCTCTTGCGAGTTTGCGAGAGCGCGCGGTGCGGGGGCCTCGCGCCCACTACGTGTTGCGTTGAGAGGCGGTGCGGTTGGCGTGGCAACGGCGTGTGTGTGGCCGGCCGGCCTGGTGCTCGCCTCGGACAGTAGGAGCCGTGCGATGCGCGGCACGTACCGGCGGCCGGCCGCCCTCCGACCACATCACACGCCGCGGCTGCCCACGGTCAGAGTGGTTCGCCGAGTGCCGCCTCGGTGCCGCGTGGCCACCCGTCGCTGGCGCCGTGACCACACCGCCCGGAGGCCACTGGGTCGCGCGGCTTTTCTTGGCCACAGCGCCACAGGACGACACGTTCAGAATGCTCAGTGGGGATTAGATGCGCCACTTTTGGGAAACATTTTGACCCGGGAACGCACCAGCCCGGGAAGTATGGATGTAGGATCGGTCCATGTACCGGGCTTTAACTCGCCCAGTCTCGGGGAGGGGGTCATTATTCACCACCCCTGAGGTTTTCCGAGGTTTTCTGTTAAGGAAAATAAACGGCGCGGCAGGGGGCCGAAATTTTGCCTACCTTTTTCACATCATTTTGGCATGTTTTGTAAAATTTTGGGTAAGGCCATTTACGGTCCACAAGGTAGTCAAGGTCAAGAGAGGTCACCCCAAAAATGTTCAACAAATCATCATGCTTTAATCAATAAATATAGTTCAATGCAGCTTTCAGCGTTTGCTTACCTTGATGGATGCAATAAAACGTACCCAAAGGGTTTTTGGGTGGCTTTCCCGTTTTTGATGACTTATTAGTTTTGCCCATTTGAGCTAAAATGCAAGATCCTGGCCAATGTAAGCACCTTATATTTACGCGAGGAAGTTGACATAAACGACGTTTCTCGGTCAGTTCTAGCCATTGGAAATTTAAGAAAATTGAAACCACGAAATTTTGAACATTGCAAAAGTATATAATGTTGATTTTTTTGGGTGAGCAAACCTATTTGGAGTCACGATCGATTTTCATTCCATTCCATTCCATTTTCTGCAATTTTTGTTAAAAAATTTATTTTGCCTTTGTTTTTACGGTTATGATAGTGGCACTTGTTCCTTCACGACGCATCCGTTTGCTGGGTGATGAAGCGCCGCCAACCTCTTCCGCTGGTTGGTCGCGGGTGGACTCGGTAATCTCGCCGGTCGTGGGCTTCGAACCCACCATCTCGCGATGAGGAGTCCAATTCCCTGCTGACTAAGCTACCGCCCTCCGCCCCCCCCAATC
The DNA here is from genome assembly GCA_034440575.1 of Imbricaverruca yamaguchii. Taxonomy (NCBI): domain Eukaryota; kingdom Metazoa; phylum Arthropoda; class Thecostraca; family Neoverrucidae; genus Imbricaverruca; species Imbricaverruca yamaguchii. The sequence goes on along the minus strand of JAOTOL010001647.1, from coordinate 116,072 downwards.
AATGAGCTTGAGAGGTCGGCGACGTTGTATGACCCAGCAGTCGAATACGTCGTGACAGGACCGGATGTTCCTCGACCAGTGCGAGTACTGTTCCAAAATCTGCAAAGTCGTGCTCTTCGGAGTAATACCATATTACAACATATCAACACCAAACTCCCTACTCAGATTAAGTTAAGTTTAAGTTCTTTAAGATTAAGTTAATTAAGTTCTTTTTCGTCAAGTCGAACAACTCTGCCAACAAGTGTTATATGGCTATAGTTATATATTGTATCAGCGTCATATATGTAAGCCATACTACGTACTAGTGTACCAATGGCCGCTTTAGCTTGACCTGACCATGCGATATGACCTGACATGACCTCAGTATGTTCACGTATGAAGCAGATGTACACATTTTTTGCTTCATGAGTTTTCTTGAAACTATCCAAGACATTGTCCTATTCTATCCAATTCACATTGCCCGGGCCATTCCACAAGTTGAAGGCCATGTGACTTGGCTGACGTGCATGACATCAACATGGCCAAATTAAGAAATAAGTCGTGATATCAACTCTAGGCTATATTGGCTTCTTCAAGACGTTTTCTCTTTGTCTCCAGCATGCATAGTTCAAAAGCTAGCTTTCATGTCTGATTCTGACCCTACCTGACCTACCCTGTCCTGATCATTTATACTTTTGGCCAATGCAATTGCATTGGTTTATGTTAGCTGATGCGAAGCAATGCCGACAGAAAACAAGCTGTCTTTCAAACCATGTCCTGGGATTTAATGCTCGCCAGGTCGGTCGACTTATACTTTCGCCGTGTCTGGAGGGATGAGGAGGGCAGCTAACGTCTAAGCTATGAAAGCTATACTGGAATGTAAGCCACCTTAAGACAGCTCTGGTTGTGGGGGGCCTGAAATATACCTTGCCGTTCCATTTTGTCTGATTATGAGGTCAGCGGAGATGATGTTAGGTCAATATACGGACTCGGCTTGAATCCCTGGGACTGGTTAAAAAGGCTGAACGTGTTTCGGCATTGTTTCTCAAGAACTAACACGGATGAATTTACTTATGTTGGTCATATGGACTTACTACTTACTTATCTACTTATATTCATCATTGAGTAAGACACGGTGGGTCGAGTCGGATCAAAATCAAGTTTAAAAACGGGCTTGGAAACTATGTATGCTGAATACAGAGATGAAATGCAATTGACAAGTTAATATAGTCAATGTCTTGAGCACATTCGCTCACCTTGTGGAGTACTTTTGGCGTGAACCTGCGCGAATTGAGAGAGAGATAAAGCGAGAGAGATAAAGGGAGAATGAGAGAAAGGCAGAAAGAGAAAGAGGGAGAGAGAGAGAGAGGGATGGGGAGAGAGAAAGTGTAAGATAGAAAAAAACTGCTGGCGAGTTTTTCTGAGTCGTTTTAAGCCACACCAGAATATCACAAGTGGTGGCTGGTGGATGGATAGCTAGAAATACTGCTGCAATGAGTACACAATCACTTCAGTTACCTCAATGTCAGCTTTGCTATGTTTCCTGATGTCCTGCGATTGGTTTACGAGTGTGTCAGTGTTGCCTGCTTTTCCACCAAGGGGTAGCCAAAGCTGAAGTGCCTCCTCAATCATGTGTGCTCTAGTGTCCCGACCTGGCGAGGTCGTCTTCCAGCCAGTCTTTCGGCCAATTGTATATCGGTCGTGGCCAGACCGCTTGGGGTAGGCATGCCCCTGCCATCGGATGGCAAGGGCTGAACGACATTTTATCGGAATACACACCCGGTGTTTGCAGTTGCACCGTCGCGTCGTGCCGTTCGTCGGACGGCCCCTGATGAATGTAATCGAATCTCGCCGACTCGTTCAAATGATGAGCTCCGTACGTCAGCCGCGCTGATCGGCCCGTGTTGGCCGCACAAGTTTTCCACTTGCGATTGCGTGGTCGTCACGCATTGATCGGCCGTTCTGAGTAGATGCTGGTGCCCTAGTTCACCGCGGCGGCGACAGGTGGCGCCAGCCGCGCTCCGGACCAGCCGGCGATGTGAGTCGAAGTGGCCGCTGGCCCGCTGGCCCGGCTTACCGGGCAGCTGTGCTAGCAGCGCGGATAGGCGCAGGAACCGGGGAATTTAGCGGAGGGAGAACCTCGCCCAACTTTGGACGAGTTGAACATGTCCCCTGTAGGCGTCGCATGGCGAGAATCGACTTTAAAATGGCTCTTGCTGTCCCCTCCCCACTCCAACTTTGGGACAGTCCCTGTACCACTGGCGACGCAAGCAGTACGGTGATGCCCCTGGCCGTGCAGGCGCCATTCGCGCGTGCTCTCGTGAATGCTGCCGACAGGCGGCTGCTCGGCCGCCCTGTCGTGTGCCGCGATGTGTTTCTCGTGGTGTGACTGGGGATCGGTTGGATCTGGACTGATCATGGTCTGCGGCAGCCACTTGCCTTAAGCCATGAGCCAATTCTGTATTAATGAATTCTGAATCGGAGTTTATTCAACGGGCGGAAGTGAGTGGTGTACAGATTCAACGGTCCAGTGGTGTACAGAGAGACTGAAACTGACTGGGAGCTGTGGTGTATCAAGGGGGGGCAACGGGAGCAGTTTCCACCCCCTCCAACCCCGAGAGGTTGTGGGGTCCCCAAGAACCGCGTCGTGATTCGGAAAAAATGTGCCAGGCTCCATAAAATCTTGCTGGGCCCACAAAAATCGTACTGAGTCCCTAAAGATCACATCGGTCCCCAAAAAGTCGCAAAGGGCCCACCTGAACATGCATTGGGGGCCCCAAATCGCACTAAGACCCCTGGAAATCACCTTGGGGCCACAAATCGTTCCGAGAACCCTACAAATACGCCGGAGATCCACAAAGTGAGACCAAGATCCATCAAAATAGCGTCAGGACCACACAAAAATCGCGCTAGGTCCCCGAAAATCACGCTGGGGCCAAAAAAGTATCGGCTAGCCCCAGAAAATAGCGGTTGGGCCCAAAAAGATGGGCCGGGCTTCCTGAAAATCGCGCCGAAGCCTCCAAGAAGTCGAACCGGTACCCCTGAAGATCGCGCTGAGGGTCCAAAAATCGTGCTGGGTCCTTGAAAATCATCATGGGCAGCAAAAAGACTGGTTGGGCCCTTGCAAATCATGCTAAGGGCCTAAAAGATCAGGCCTGAACCCATGCAAATCGCTCTGGGCTCCCAAAAAGTCAGTCTGGGGTCATCAAAAATCACGCTGGGGCCTCAAAGGTTCGCGCCCGTACCACTGAAATTCACACTGGGCCCACAAAAGTTGTGCCGGTGTTTTTGAAAATCACGACGGGTACCCCAAAAGGTCTGAAAAGGTCGCCTCAGCCCCGTGACAGCCGCCTCAGCCCCGTGACAGCCGCCTCAGCCCTGTGACAGCTGCCTCAGCCCTGTGACAGCCGCCTCAGCCCCGTGACAGCCGCCTCAGCCCCGTGACAGCCGCCCCGTACAGCCTCAGCCCCGTGACAGCCGCCTCAGCCCCGTAACAGCCGCCTCCAGCCCCGTGACAGCCGCCTCAGCCCGTGACAGCCGCCTCAGCCCCGTGACAGCCGCCTCAGCCCCGTGACAGCCGCCTCAGCCCCGTGACAGCCGCCTCAGCCCCGTGACAGCCGCCTCAGCCCCGTGACAGCCGCCTCAGCCCCGTGACAGCCGCCTCAGCCCCGTGACAGCCGTCTCAGCCCCGTGACAGCCGCCTCAGCCCCGTGACAGCCGCCTCAGCCCCGTGACAGCCGCCTCAGCCCCGTAACAGCCACCTCAGCCCTGTGACAGCCGCCTCAGCCCTGTGACAGCCGCCTCAGCCCCGTGACAGCCGCCTCAGCCCCGTGACAGCCGCCTCAGCCCCGTGACAGCCGCCTCAGCCCCGTGACAGCCGTCTCAGCCCCGTGACAGCCGCCTCAGCCCCGTGACAGCCGCCTCAGCCCCGTGACAGCCGCCTCAGCCCCGTGACAGCCGCCTCAGCCCCGTGACAGCCGCCTCAGCCCCGTGACAGCCGCCTCAGCCCCGTGACAGCTCAGCCCCGTGACAGCCGCCTCAGCCCCGTGACAGCCGCCTCAGCCCCGTGACAGCCGCCTCAGCCCCGTGACAGCCGCCCCTGACAGCCCTCAGCCCCGTGACAGCCGCCTCAGCCCCGTGACAGCCGTCTCAGCCCCGTGACAGCCGCCTCAGCCCCGTGACAGCCGCCTCAGCCCCGTGACAGCCGCCTCAGCCCCGTGACAGCCGTCTCAGCCCCGTGACAGCCGCCTCAGCCCCGTGACAGCCGCCTCAGCCCCGTGACAGCCGCCTCAGCCCCGTGACAGCCGCCTCAGCCCCGTGACAGCCGCCTCAGCCCCGTGACAGCCGCCTCAGCCCCGTGACAGCCGCCTCAGCCCCGTGACAGCCGCCTCAGCCCCGTGACAGCCGCCTCAGCCCCGTGACAGCCGCCTCAGCCCCGTGACAGCCGCCTCAGCCCCGTGACAGCCGCCTCAGCCCCGTGACAGCCGCCTCAGCCCCGTGACAGCCACCTCAGCCCCGTTACAGGCGTTTCAGACCCGTGACAGCCGTCTCAGACTCGTGACAGCCGCCTCAGCCCCGTGACAGCCACCTACAGCCCCAGTCCCGTGACAGGTTCCTCAGCCCCGTGCAGCGCCTCAGCCCCGTGACAGCCGCCTCAGCCCCGTGACAGCCGCCTCAGCCCCGTACAGCTCAGCCCCATGACAGCCGCCTCAGCCCCGTTACAGGCGTCTCAGCCCCGTGACAGCCGCCTCAGCCCCGTGACACCTCAGCCCCGTGACAGCCGCCTCAGCCCCGTGACAGCCGCCTCAGCCCTGTGACGCTCGCCGGCCGTAACGGCTGCCCTGTCGTCAGGTGGAGTACGCCATCGAGGCAATCAAGTTGGGCTCCACGGCGATCGGCATCCAGTCCGCCGAGGGTGTGGTGCTGGCTGTGGAGAAGCGTGTCACCTCCTCTCTCATGGAGCCCACCACGCTCGAGAAGATCGTCGAGATCGACAAACACATTGGTGAGTGCCGTCTCGGCAAGCGGACTCACAGATGTAGACCACGGCCTCGACTCGACACAGCCGTGAGTTCACAGCCGCGAGTGATCAACTCTGGTCGAAGCGCCCTAAAGCGGGACTCACAGCTGTAGACTAGAGAGATGCCGTTTCTTTCTTTGAACACGCAGATCCCATGCCCCACCAAGCTCTGGCCCATCAACTGGAGCTCTGGTTTGGAGTTGGAACACCAAAGACACGTCTGAAGTACAAAAATGCCGTGCAGAAACAAACACTTGAATAACGTAAAACCAGGAATAGCTGGTAGCACAATATGCCAAATTGTCTGTGTCCACTATGGGTCGCGGTAGATCAGTTGATATGGCGTCGGACTCTTGATCGCAAGATTGTGGGCTCGAATCTCACAACCGACTGCGTTTGCCGAGTCCACCCGCGACTGATGGGCGTCAGAGGTTGGCAACTTTATATAACCTATGGATTGAATGCATCGTACAATATGAACCGAACCCTGTGTCCATTACCCCGCAAGGTCGATGTCTTCACCACACGATGGTATACTACTACAGGAAGTTGCTGATATCACCACACGATGGTATGCCACCACATGAGGTCGATGATGTGCGATGACACACGATGGCATCCTGTCTCATGAGATCGATGATACAACCTCGCGGTAGTTGCCATCACATGAGGTCGATGGTATTGCCGCCTCGGTAGCGCAGTTTGTTAGAGCGCTGACCTGCATTGGTCTCCCCTGTCCTAGCAAGACAGGTTCGAGTCGCCTCACGCGCTCACATTTAGCCCACGGCTGGGAGGGTCAGTTGGCAACTGACCCGATGAGGCTGGGGACGAGCTACCGGGCGACCGTGTCGGTGCGTTCATGGAACGTTAAATTATTGGTCAAAATTCTGCCGATGAACTGGAATTCATGGATCAGGTGGTGGGGTCAGAATCCACGCAACACGTTCTGCTGAGCATTATGACTGGTCCGTATAGCCACCCCAGCAATAATTCTGACTACATTTCTATATATAAAAGATATCACCATACGATGATATGCCACCACATGAGGTCGATGACACGACATGGGATCGATGGCATCATCACATGGGTTTGGTGGACGGGCCTTGTGTTGGACGTGGGCGGCAGTTTTCAGCGTCAGTGCGTTTGCATTAAGCAGCGACCGGGAGCGGACAGTGGAGCATTTGGGCGGTATTTGCTCGGCGTGTGTGTATGCGTGTGGCGACGTTTGTGTACACTCGTGGCACTCTGGCGTCTCTGCGGGCACATCGGCGCCGTGCCGCTGTGTGGTTCCGGCCACCTTTCTCCCGCCGCCCACTCCTGGAGGGCTTCCTCGGCGCGTGTCGCTCCCCGCCGGCGCCGTTCCTTTCTGCCCGGTCTGACGTGTTGCTGACATTTGGCTGTTGTGCGTTGGTCGGGCAGCTGGTGTGAGTTTGCGCTTTGTGTTGATAGAAAGGACACACAGGGGGTCGCGTCGAGCGCATTTGTTTCGATTAAGCCAAGCACACCCGCGGCGCGGAGACTGGCCGCTCGTCGGGACGAGTTTGCTTCGCTGTTTGTTGGGCACAGCCAAGCCATGAGAACGGGAACACAGGGTGCGTCACGTGGTGGTGTCGTGTGGCTCTACAGAGAGGTACACGGTGCGTCACGTGGTGGTGTCGTGTGGCTCTACAGGGGGCACACGGTGCGTCACGTGGTGGTGTCGTGTGATTCTACAGAGAGGCACACTGTGCGTCACGTGGTGGTGTCGTGTGGCTCTACAGATAGGTACACGGTGCGTCACGTGATGGTGTCGTGTGGTTCTACAGAGAGGTACACGGTGTGTCACGTGGTGTCGTGTGGCTCTACAGGGGGGTACACGGTGCGTCACGTGGTGGTGTCGTGTGGCTCTACGGGGGGGGGGTACACGGTGCGTCACGTGGTGGTGTCGTGTGGCTCTACAGGGGGCACATGGTGCGTCACGTGGTGGTGTCGTGTGGCTCTACAGGGGGCACATGGTGCGTCACGTGGTGGTGTCGTGTGGCTCTACAGAGGGGTACACGGTGCGTCACGTGATGGTGTGCCGTTTGACCCGATGTGACCCACGTCGGCAGGCTATGCCGTGTGACCCATGTCAGGAGGCTGTGCCGTGTGGCCCATGCCGGCAGTCTGTGCCGTGTGACCTGATGTGACCCACGTCGGCAGGCTGTGCTGTGTGACCCGATGTGACCCACGTCGGCAGGCTGTGCCGTTTGACCTGATGTGACCCACGTCGGCAGGCTGTGCCGTGTCGGGGCTGATCGCCGACTCCCGCACCATGATTGACCGCGCCCGCGTGGAGGCGCAGAACCACTGGTTCATGTACAACGAGCGCATGAAGGTGGAGTCGGTGGCGCTGGCCGTCTCCAACTTGGCCATCCAGTTCGGCGACGCTGACGCCGAGACGGCCATGGTCAGTACGTGCCGCGCGTGCGCCGGCAGTCCAACGGTGTGCCATGTCGGCTCACATGGGGCAGTCCCAGAGCCATGTGCCTTTGGTCGCGTGAGACAGCCGCCAGACCATATGTCATGTAGATTCACATGGAGTAGCCCTTCAATTATGTACCATGCTGACGCAATTTAGCCACCCGACCTGGCCTTACCAAACCCCACATAGCTTAGCCTTGCCTGACCACTCACCTGGTCTCACCGAACTCCACGTAACCTTGTCTGACCACGTCCAGCCTCGCCCATCCGCACGTAACAACTTCGCTCGACCTCACCTAACCTCACCAACCTCATGTGCCTGACCACATCTGACCTTATGCGCGTTTGATCAATTCTGGTCGAAACGCCCTAAAGCCCAATTGACCTCTCGTGTATCCTGACCTTGTACGACCATATGCAATGTAGCATGCCCCCTCACTTGATTCCTCTGCTCGTGCGGCTTGACCTTGTCTGACCTGATCTGACCTGTCGACAGTCGCGGCCGTTCGGTGTGGCAATGCTGTTCGGAGGGATCGACGAGAAGGGCGCGCAGCTGTACCACATGGATCCGTCCGGCACCTTCGTCCGCTACAGTGCCAAGGCGATAGGCTCCGGCAGCGAGGGCGCCCAGCAGAGTCTCGAGGAGACCTATCACAAGGTGAGTGGCAGTGGCAAGTTCATCGTGACGTCACCGTCACAGCGGACCGATGGTTGGGGGTTCATGCCGCTCGTGGTATGCTCATGGGGTCATCGGTTCGAGTCTCGAAAACTGCTGAGACTTCCCTCAACCCCATCCCTTCGTCGTTTGGCGCGAGATAACCAGCAATGCTGTATGACTAACCAGCTAAGCTCAGCTTTTTATTCTTCTGAACTTCTCATCGCATGTCGGTGGAGTGGCCAATGTACATGAACGCGAAATCAATGTTTGTAAATAGTAAGCGGCACGCTATCAAGCAAATAGTCACGGTTCTTTCAGTGATGGAACCAGGACTCCGATCTCGACATTTTTTCAAGCATTTGAAGGGCAGTCAAAGAGGGTTGGACTTGGGTCTGGCGTTTAATCTAATTTTCCCCGCGATCTGAGGTTGGTTGGCTGGAGGTCGATGTCTGCGATTCGTGGCGGCACTGGGCGCTGCTGTCGGCAGTGAGTGGCGGCACCTTGTGGCTGTGTTCGTCTGGATACGGATAGGTGTAGTCACCTGGAAGTCTTTGGGCTTGAGATGCCTCACTATTATGTGTCTTGCTTCTGTGTGGGCCGGGTTAGTATTGTGGTCAGTTCGCGAGATGTGTGGGTCGATTGGTTGGTTATTGGTTTTGCGACACTTTGACCTTTGAGTCAGTCATGCAGCGTCGCCAATCTTTCACGGCGATTGGTCGTGGGTGAAGAGTAGCGACAGGAGAGACTCGAACCCATAATCTTTCGATTGTGAGACGGGAAACTTACCCATGGGCGCAACACGACCAATGCAGTCGACACGCCCTGAACCACAAATGCACCACCACGGGCACCTTACCCCTAGACTACTCGTCCCCGAGATGTATGGGGCGGTCAGGTCGGAGACTGTCCAGGTAGTGCCAGGCCGGACGTGGCGGCCTTGTCGCAAGTTACCTGGGCTCGGCTGTACTGCCCTGGATAGTGACAGTGTCGGGCTGTCCTGCTGCGGGGAGTGGCAGTGCTGGACTGCCTCGTTGCTGGGAGTGGTTGTGCCGATCGGCCTTGCTACTGGGAGTGGTCGTCGTGGGCGACATGGTTGCGGGGAGTGACCGTGATGGTCAGCTCTGTTGCTGGGAGTGGTCGAGTTCTATTCCAGTCAGCGCCACCCGGAGGTGGAGGCGTTAATCTCGCTGAGATGGTTCCTGTGTTGGCACGCCCGAGCAGGCCCGGTCGCGTCGTTGTCTGACAGCCAGGGCGTGCTCGTGAAGGAGGCGCAGCGGCCTTCGGCCCAAACAGCCACAGCCAGTGGCTAGTGGCTAGTCAGTGAACATAATTAGGTGGCGACCACAACACACCCCGACATATCGATCGCGGTCGGCCCGCGTGGGCGTGGGACTGGGTGAAGAATCGATCGACGTCTGGTTCGGGCCGGGCTGACCAGTGCTGCTGTAATTGCTGTTAAGTAGCTTCAGGTCCAGCTGAGATTGTTGGTGGTGACCAGTCTCCCACGACTGTAAATCTATTGGATTTTCGGAGACGTTTGGCACAGCTCAGATGTGTCCCTTGCATTGTTCTGAATTTGTTATTTTTGGTTGAGTGGAGGGAGAGTCTGGTGCTAAAATATCCCACTGCTATACCAAAAAGGCAAAGTATATGGATTACGCGTACGGATGAGTGCGTTTCAATCGATGGCATTTACTATGTGTATTTATGACGTAAATATATTACAATTTGCAGAAATAGACAACTCCCCTGGCCTAGGTTTCCAGTCATCAGCACAAAACATCCTTCTCTTCAGCAGCAATAAATAGCTTTATAGTTATCCACCTATGACTACACCTAGGTACCTGGCATTCTTGACCTTTGATGTCTTCTAGTGGCTGTCATGTGCACCAAATGTGAAGACAAATGTTGCTGATTAAAAACACCCCTCCGGTAACGACGTGATAATGTCCAGAGGCACCACTCAGAATTCAAGATGCAGTAGAAGTAGATGTTTTTGCGTTTCGTACCTGCTTGTGTCGTGTGCAACACATACGAAGATGGACGTGGCAGGCTACACAATCGGTTGAACTTGACTGAGTGTCATTTGGCCTGATAAATGAAAGTTATGTTAATCCGACCTGGACTTTAATGTAAGGTCGCCAAATAAGTGTATCTTTGTTTTGGATTGCTGCCACACTGAACTGAATTTCATGAAATCCGCCAATCAACGTGACGCGGTCAGTATAATTGGGACTTTTCAACATGGTAACCTTGGATTTAGGTCAAGTTCACCAGAAATGCATACAACCGTTTTTGAGACTGCCACACCCATGCTCCAAAACTACCGAACCGAATTTCATGAAACTTTGACCAGGCGTGGAGTGGTCGATATACTTCGGACTTTTGAATAGGGTGACCTCGGTTCTGGTGTAAGGTCGTCAAAATGCACAAAGCCGTTTTTAAGGTGTGTTAGTGTGTGTCAACCGATTGGCGAGGGTTTCATGAACTTCGGTTCAGTACTTTCGGAGGTTGGGAGTGGCCAACAACCAATCAAAAGAGTGTTATTGCATTTTCGCTCACTTTCACCTAAATTCAGTGCGACCATATTCAAAAGTCCCAAGTGCATCGATCACTTCACGTCGACGGGTGAAGGTTTCATGAAGTTTAGTTCAGTACTTTCGGAGCATGGGCGTGGCATCAACTATAAAAAATACTGCATCTTAGGTGACCTTGACCTAAGGCACAAATTCACAATATTCAGAAGTCTCAAGTATATCGACCACGTCATGTCGGTTAGTGCTGGCTCATGATATTCGGTTTAGTAGTTTAGGAGCATGGGCGAGGCAACAATGGAAAATACAGATGTACTTATTTGGTGACATTAGATAACGGTCAACGTTACCATACTGTTGAGATCGAAGTAAATCGACTATGCTACATCGATTGGTGATCGTTTGATGAAATTCTGTCCGGCCGCTGAGGAGCGCGGGCGCGGTTACATCTTCAAAAATGGCCGCTTCTAATTTAATGGATAATTTAGCAGCTCTGCATGACGGCGAGAGTCACCATATTCAAAAGTCCTAAGCAAATCAATCCCAATGCATCAATTGGTAGATGTTCCATGACATTCAGTTCGGTAGTTGAGGAGCATGGACACAACTCCGGGTAATCGAGTAGGCCCACCTGCTATTTACAGCATTAATATGTAAGCTTGGCAAATATCTGTGATTTAAAGCATGCGTTTGTTAGGGGTATTTTTAGAGCGACCTGGACGATAAAGATTATATGCTGTGTACCTCACAGATGATGTCATACCAGAACTATTCTGCGCGTTTCGGCGTTCGCGGCGACTCGTACAACTTATAATCTTTGTGACGTCACATAGGCCGGACGCATATGATATTTTTCCCGTACTTGGTCGAGATTAGACAGAAATGGCGCGATAGTTCTGAACGTGAGCTTCGCTATGTTACGTGAGAAACAAACATATTTCTCCGGGAAGTTTCTGGGTACATGTTAATAATTAATGCCTTGATTGTTGTGATCTATCTGTGAATAAAAAGAAGTATGACATTCCGAGGTAGGGTGAAATAAGCATCGTAGAAAGCGGAGTATCCACGTATTACTCTGTATGCAAGTCAACGTTCCAGCATGAAGCTCCAAAACAGAGTACCCACCAAACGCCGCACTACTACCGTGGCCGCCCGTCCTATAACGACGAGCTCTCGTGGAATGTTTGGTGGTTAATAGAGCTTATGAGCGCATCGAGTGCGTGGGTCGTACAGCACCCATGATCTAATCGAATGTGCCGTACTTTTCCGTCCGGCTGGACAGGTTGCATATGTTGGACTCATTATATAATTAGTTATCCCGATGTGGGGTTGGGCGTTGCAGTATCAACAGAGGAGTTAGGGATAAGACAATGGAAATTGTTCACCTAATATACAGGGGGTATCGTAGTTCATTGTCTTGGTAAATATTATCTTATTTTGTAACTGTATTACTGAGTAAGTTTGTTTTGTCCGTGCATTTATTGTCGACAATCTATCGCGGTTGTGAACGAAAAGATTGGCCGGCTGGGAACATAATGAGAGAAGATTCTGCATGACGTCACAAAAGATGGGATATTCTATGTCTGCTGCCAAAATACTTTACGTGATGTTTTCATTTCAAGTACTTCAAGAATTTTGCCAATGTGATTTAATATCGTTTCAATTGCTCTCCTCACTTCAGCATTCCAAGCAAGCAATCCTCCCAGTTTCCTTTCATTGTTGTGCTTGTGCTTTTGTACGCATGAGTAGGAAAAGTGAAAAAATGTTTGTTCATTTAAACACTGTTTTATATTTATTATATACAAAGCACTATTTCATAAATAGCGCATGTGTTATCACGTTCAGGTTACACGTATATACACACACGTATCATTCCACTGTGCAGATGTTGATTTTTGTGTGAAGATGTTGGAGTTAACGAGGCTGATAAGGGTAATGGTGTTAATAATGAGGATGACGATGCTGATGATGACGTCGACAGAAATATCTGGTGAGTATGGGCGGTGCCAAATTGACGGAACCGTGTGCCCCGAACGTCGTAAGGTTTAGTGTCGCGCTTGGGGCCGTTGTATGAAAAGAATGAACCCATGATTCAATGAACCCAAGAGCGGTTGTGGTCCCCCATCCAAAGTCCGTGGCGTCGTTGGTGCTGGTGTCTGCTGCCTTTACCAATAAGGGCAGTGCTGCTCTCAGAAACCGGATTAATTTTTGAGGACCTAAATCTCATTGATAGCCTATAATAGCAACGCAAAAGTGGCACTCAACCTTAGTATGTGTCGTTTATGTATACTTAAGGATGCGACTCAGGTGTGTGAAACTGTGTACATGTATACTTCGGAAGGCTTGAATATTTTTAGCAAGTAGCAAACCACTAGTTATGGGCGCTAAATGACCACACCTGGTCGATGCGCCCTAAAACTCAAATAACCAACCAACCAACCTTAGTATGTAAGGGGGCCTCTGAAGTTCCCTGAGATTTATGATTGGACGGTTCTTACCGCTTTATTCTAGAGTTCTGAAACTTTGTGATCTTTCCTGAAGGCCTTCTGGAGGTATAATGCCAACTTGTTTTGGTTGATTTAGAGGCGGATGCAGGCAGTGATTATGGAGGACATGGCAGGCCAATTTTTGCAGTTTAATGAGCTTTCAAAGCCAGTCAGATATCTACACATTGTGCACATAAGTACTGGTTTCTACCCAAATAACGTTAACATCTAGCTGCGCCAGAAAAGAGAACACTTGTAATATAAGGGATGTCTTATAGCTACCCTGGGAACAATTAACAGTTATGGGCGCTACATGACCTAGTAGTCGGCGCGCCCTTAAACCGAAATAATCAATCAATTGTTTAGTTCATGCATTCGCAGTTTTCTAAATTTCCAACCTTTGTTGTAAAATGTAGTTAACGTTACTTGTCGAGCGGATTTTTACCTCGAAAATATCAGTATCGGGGGTCATGCTTTACACAATAGGGTTTGGTGATTTAAAAAATGAAAGAAAGATGTAAATACGTATGGGCCTCCTCAAATTTCAGAATTTCAGGACACCGGAGGGACGCTTCTGTGCAAACACGGCAACTGGTGCGTTGTCGCCTTCACGAAAGTGCTCGTACTGTAGGGACTTCTCCCAACTGACTCCGACATCGGCGCTCGCTTCTTTGAATTCTGCGTGGCGCGTGGTGGCAAATGGGATGGAGACGGTCCGGCAGTTTGACTGGCCGTCTTGACGTGAAGTTGGCGTTCGCGGGCGCCTGTCGGTGTGTGAAAGGCGCTCGTTGGTTGTCACAGCACGCGGCAATCAGTGGCGCCGACACCAAGGCGGTGTGCAGTTGTCACGTGCCGGCGTCACGGCGGCACGTGCACCTGGATGGCCGGAATTGGCCTCCGCCGGGCCGGCGGCGGATGCGCGCCGCCGGCAATGGCGTCATTGCTGGCAATGACTGCATTGGCGGCAATGGCGGCGCGTTATGCCACCGTCGACTGAGATTACCGTCTCGGCCGACGACCCACCAGCCGCCGCTGAAAGGCAGCTCGGCCCAGCTCGGCCCAGCTCGGCCGGCACAGCCGCCGGCTGGCTGGGCCCCGGCACACCGCTCAGACTGGCCGCAGTCGCAGGATGATCAACGGAGTGGGCGACGCGCCCTTAAGCCACAATAACTGGTCACCTGACGGGCGGGACCACTCACACCACTCAGACTGGCTGCCAGTCTGATCACCTGACGGCCTGGGCCACTCACACCACTCAGACTGGCTGCCAGTCTGATCACCTGACGGCCTGGACCACTCACACCACTCAGACTGGCTGCCAGTCTGGTCACCTGACGGCCTGGGCCACTCACACCACTCAGACTGGCTGCCAGTCTGGTCACCTGACGGCCTGGGCCACTCACACCACTCAGACCGGCTGCCAGTCTGACACCTGACGGCCTGGACCACTCCCCCACTCAGACTGGCTGCCAGTCTGGTCACCTGACGGCCTGGGCCACTACACCACTCAGACTGGCTGCCAGTCTGGTCACCTACGCTGGCCACTCCACCAGACTGGCTGCCAGTCTGATCACCTGACGGCCTGGGCCACTCACACCACTCAGACTGGCTGCCAGTCTGATCACCTGACGGCCTGGACCACTCACACCACTCAGACTGGCTGCCAGTCTGGTCACCTGACGGCCTGGACCACTCACACCACTCAGACTGGCTGCCAGTCCGACCACCTGATTGGTCGAATAATTCCAAACCTTGCGTGCAGTAGCTTTTATCGGACACATTGAGATTTGCAGCATACCGGAGTTAAGGTAATGAAACGTGACCGACGGGTTGCGAGGCTGCCAAATTCAACACCCATGAAGAGAATACTTCGTAAATCATACCAACTAGAGGATGCATTGATGATAATATACAATTCCCAGGGGCGGGGATGGCCGAGTGGTTAAGGTGTCGGGCTATGGGTACCAAAGGTCCCGGGGTCGACTCTAGCGCCACTCCGGACATTTCCCAATCACGCGGCCCACCGGCGAAACAGTGTGGGCGGCGCCATTAGCCGTGAATGTGCATAAAGTGTGTCGTGAACCAACCAATAAACAAATATACAATTCCCTCATGATGTAAAAAATGTAGCATACAAATGTAAAAATAGAAGAATATAAAAATGCAAGCAATGAGACAAATGGTATTCATTTTGAGCGACTGGTTGTGAAATGAATGTGTCGTTTTTTTATCTGAAGCGCAACAACATTTAACCCTCGCCAGTGGGGGAGGTTAATGCACCCCCTCCTCCCTAAGATTTTTTCGTGGACGGCTTCCGAACCGCTCTAGGGAACCCAGTGGAATTTGCGGTACCCCTGGGTCTTTTTTTCGTAGCGCTTCGCAAAACAAATCGTGTTGACTCTTGCAGGTCACGGATCTATGACGTCATTAGGCAGAAAACCGACCATTCTTTTTACGAAATCGTGTTGACCAGGACTGCTCCTGACCTCTTCCGCTCTGTCGGCAGTCTATAACCTTGAAGGAGGCTCTCAAGTCGGCGCTCACCATCCTGAAGCAAGTGATGGAGGAGAAGCTGAATGCGTCGAATGTCGAGTTGGCCACCGTCACGCCTGAAGATGGCTTTCAGATGTGCTCCAAGGAGGAGATGGAGACGCTGATCGGCAGCATCTGAGCCACGCGTAGGACATCTGAGCCGCACGTGGAACATCTGAGCCACACGTGGGACATCTGAGCCTAACGTGGGACGTCTAAGCCTAACGTGGGACATCTGAATAACACGTGTGACATCTGAGCCGCCTGCAGCCCCGTCACGTCGCCACGTCACGACGTGACGGTGTCGCCGTACGTGACGGGCACGCGTACCGTGTCGCCTGCTCGCTCTGGGCGACAGGGATTTAACGATCGACACTTGGTGCGACACGTGCGTGATGTTCCGAGTGTGGGTGGTGTCGGCGTTACCGAGCGCAGCGCTGTTCCGGTCAATACATCCAGTGTCAAGGCAGGTGTGAGGACTGGTCGCGTCACGCCCGCCGGACGTGCTTCTCGACCGGCCCGACGCCGCCGCCGCCGCACGACGCCGCTCTGGGTCGTCACACGTGCTCCCGGCCCGCCCTTTCCGTCCACAGATGTCCATTGCACGTGTCGGCTCCGGTGGGCAGCCGGTCCTAGCAGGTACGGGTGGGCTATGGTGGGCTGTGGTGGCCAGCCGGACCCAGCAGGTACGGGTGGGCACGTGTGGGCGAGAGCGCCAGCCTGGGCTAGTGACGCGCTTGGCGAGCACTCGGACCCTAGCTGCGCATCCTTTCCCTCCCCATCGCATTTTCCATTCACTGTCAACGCCCCTGGCTATGTCCTCCTTTCAACCCTGCAACAGCAACCCTTCCCATGGTGTTATCGGGGTAGTTGCACCCCTCGGTCCGTTCCCTGAGGTTGACGGAGTCCTGGAGGCTGAGGTTCTCTGTCGCACGGCGTTAGTTGTGACGGGGGAGCGATACACCTCTTTGGTCCCGATATCCCGGAGGGGCGGGCGGATCCGTAGGGCCCATGTGTACCAGGTGACAGGTCACCTCAGGCTGGGGTCCTGGGTGTGCCGGCCCGGCCGGCTGGGGTCAAGGGGTGGGCGGCGCTGTTAGTGCGGTCTCGGGGTGGTGAGTTCCTCCTGACCGTACGAAGACGGTACCTACCCGGTATAGCTCTTCGGGCGCCTGGCGTCCTCCCGCTCGCAGGAAACAGGCTCCCCCGGTAGCCCCCCTGGTGAGGTGGGGAGCCTGTGGAGCCGAATTAAAACCAGAAACGTCTGGCAAATGAAGAAAAGAATCAGGCTGCGCCAACAATAACAGGATCAGGCAGTATGTAATTCAATGTCCTCAGTATTGGGAAACATCATGGAAGACTCAATAATGAGTCTTCCATGTACTCAAAATTGATGTTAATGAAGTATCTTGTGTGTGAAATTTTCCATGAATGCTGTTTACTGCAGATCAGTTCCCAACTGGGCAACTTGATGCGCCATTGGTATGGAAAGAGCGTAAACGGGACTAGTCATCCCAGCCATGGATTGAAACTGTAGGGAGACAGAGGCGGCAACAATCCCATGCTCAATTCGGATCGGCTCAATATCGACTGCATGAGCGTTTGTATAGAGATAATCAGCTGAAAGTGGCTCTTTTCCCATGACATCCATGGTATTTATGATGTCAAAAATATGAGTACTATCATCTGAGGGAAATACGAAAAAATGTTACAACCAGTGTTAATGAGGAAGATTAAGAACGGAATCAACATGAAAGAACCAGCACGTCCAATTATCCCACAGCCATACCCACAAGAGGCCTATTCCTCCATATTTGGGCCTCTTTGCCCATCTTTAGGGTATACTCTTGCATCCTAATCTTTTCCCGCATGTGGTCTTCATTCCTAATTAGGAACCTCCTTTCGTATATGTTCTATCTTTTCTTACCCGAGAGAGGGTTATGAAGTCCCTGTACGGCTCACGCTTATGTCACGAACGTGACAAGAACGAGTATGAGGGAAGCGAAGGGAGTCGGCGCAGCTGAGGTCTATGCCTTGAGTGGAAAACGAAGTGTCAATGGCTACGCCGAATGGAGTTTTACTGAGGAAGGCATAGTCTTCAGGGCCGTGATGAGCATCTAATCCGCTTCGCTAACCTGCGACAGCCAATGAAGAGTTCTACCACCGGATCACAAAGAGAAGGAATTTGTGCACCTAGCTCATCCTATATCGTACCAGGGTTCAACATGGATTTCATGGAGTGAACCCATCAATATCGTCTGGGCCTATGTATATTTGCCAAGGTGATGCCGCTCATTTAGAGACTGTTATTACTTGGTGTCATGAACATAGACTACCCTTGGTCAGTATTTTGACGTTTCGGATTTCTCGTCAACCCTTGTCACTGACAAGGGTTGACGTGGCTAGATACTGACAAGTTGTCAGTATCTAGCCACGGTGAGGCCATGAGGACGGGTAGCTGTTTTGATATTTCTGCCTAAAAATGTGTGGGTAACTGGCTGTAAGATATTGACTTAAGTCGTACAATTATATGTGCATCATGGCCAGAAAAAGAAAATTATGCACCAATTGACAAATTGAAACCATTCTAAAAGCCATGGACCACTTGGATTTAATCTCATTATCATGCAATGCATCATTGTGGACGCAGTGCGACAAAATGCACGCGTTTTGTCGCAGTGCTTATCCTGGCTTTTGTCATAAAGGCCATCAAAAAGCATCGCGACCATACTCGGCATGGGTGGAAAAGTTGTCGGAAATATTGGTGTGGCCCATTGCATGAAGGCCTTTGAGTGCTGCTAATTTGACTCTCCGAGCCTTCCCTTAGGGTCCCATGTTAATGGAGCAAGACGTTGATGGGACCAAGACAAGGCTGGTGTGGTCCAGGCTCCACGAAAAGTATGGGAAACTCCACCCCTGTATGAAGCTCGCACTATTCGATGAAATATCACTCCCAGTTAATTCCCACGTTGGATTAATTTTGGTAGAGTTGCACGTCCTTTCAAACCAAAGCAGAACAATTTGCTGGCGAATCCTCAACGCGTTGCCCATGTTTGGCGACTGTGATAGGCGCTAAAAGGGTTGAATGGAACACATGAAACGAAGTTATTCCCATCCAGTGCTTTTGCTTATGGTAGGTGCATCTGGTTTACGAGATCAGTGCACGACAAATTATCGAGAACAGAATCAGACAATCATTTTATTGCATGTGTCTGGGAAGCCAGCTATTAACCCGCGCCGTCTTTCCGGTCAGATCCTCCCACTTCGTCTCGGGGGGGGGGGTTGAAGGCCCCCTCTAAAATCCAAACTAAGCGTCGCACGAAAACGAAAGAGGCGTCATCGGAAGGCGCTCGACGAGTAGGGTCCGGATGCACCGTCCAAAACTATGTTCCCCCAAAAGTGACGTCACCAGGGGGCTAGATTTTCACGACTTTTCACGGCTTACAATATGTTTCTGACTGGGAAGTTCATTTTGGGGGATATATGAAAAACAAAATGTATTTGGAATGTGAAAAGGACAGCAAAATCGACCAGGCCTATAATTCTTGCCCCCCCCCCCCCCCAAAAAAAAATTATCTCGAAATTTCAAAATTTTGAGTTTCCAATTTTTCTTTAATTTTCCTATTCCAATGGGTAGAGCAGACGGAGAAACATTGTTGGAAGTCAACTTGCAATAATAAAAAATGCTTACTTTAGCCAGAATCATACATTTGAATTGCAATTTGGCAAATACGCAAGTTATATGTAGTCAAAAACGAAAAAAAAATTCCACTCGTACGTTTTGTTGCATCCGTAAAGATAAGCAAACGCTGAAAGTTTCATTAAAATGTCTATCCGTTAAAGCGTGACGACTGGTTGAACTTTTTTGGAGGTGACCTCACTTGACCTTGACTAACTCGTTGACCCTAGATGACCTGACCAAACAATTTTGAATCCGCGTGTCAAATTAATGTGGAAAGAGGTACGCCAAATTTGGGCGCGCTGCGTCGCGCCGTTCGTCCGCTATCCGCGAAAAACCTGAGGGGGCGGTTGAGGATCCCCCCCAGAGACGGGACGGACTCTTTCACGTTAGCCAACACTGAGGCGCATTTACAGAAGCAGTCACCCAGAAACAGATAGCATAACGATCGAGGGAGGCGTGAATCCATTGGCCGGCGGGGTGCCTCGAGCTGGGCGGCCACGGGATTCAGTGACCGAGAGAGAGACACCAGCAGACCCGCGGGGCTGCAGCAGAAGAGTGATCACCAGCACTTGAGAAGTGTCGTCGCCGGTTTGGATTTTTTTTTTCTGGTGGGGGGATTGAGAATATGTAAATATTTCCTACAGTGCAATGTTTAACAAATAAAAGGTGTCTCTAGTCTTCCATTTATCTAAATGAAGGAAGACGTATACGTTCTTCGATGAACTCCGCCGAACCTGGAAAAGAGTGTGAATAAGTAACCCACTGCGATCGCAAACGTCGACCTATAATTGTCTGCATCCCGCGACGCTCTCGTTACTTTTGCCGCCGCTATTTGTTTTCGCACATGTATAGTGAGTAACATACTCTATGGGTAGATCACTGTTCATTTTTAGCCAAAGTCGCATGGTGGCTAACCCAGAAAGATACAGAAACTTTTGCATTGCTCGGTTTAATGAATCCGCCATTAATATGTCTCAAAGCTAAAACTATCCAAATATCGAGTTTGAAGTTTTTTTTGCAATGCAATGCAACATAATGTAATGTAATAAAAGGCCATCAGGACTTGATCCAAGAGGAGCACGGGCATATGTCGCCCATGGAGCGGTGTCACCTCTCTGGCAGGAAAATATTGCTCCTCTCCAGGGACACTGGGCTGCAAGCCCTGCCTGAAATTCGCGACCAAAGACGCTCTTGTGGGTGGGAATGGTTCCCCCTGGGACAGTCGAGCGTATCCATTTCACCTTCACATTGTATCAATCAATTGTCAGTGGTGTCGCCACAAAATGCTTCCAGGGGGCAAGGTAGAAAGGGGGCCTCCTGCTTCCCGAAAGGGGCCTCCTATTGGTTTTTAGGCTCTTAGTATGGTGCGGGAATGAAAAACATAATTTCATATTGATGTCTTGTTTGTTCTTGGCATGGTGCATCATTTACTCAAAACGCAATGAAAATAATCTTTTTTTTTCGCTGAAAACTGAGCAACACCAGGGTGTATAGTAAGTAACATGTGTATAAATACCTGAGTGTCAAAACAAGCCAAACGTCTCAATGCTTTCTCAACCAGAAGAATCTTCCTGCTGGCCTCTAGATTGCAGCAAGTCGGCGGAGCTGGTGCTAAGCATATCTTACAGGTATCTCCCATTGACCAACCCACTCTTATGTCCACAATGTATAATTGAATATAGCTAGATTCATCACTACCGTTATTTATTACCACCAGCTTGATGTCCCAAGCAAAGCTTAAGCGATCATTTCTCAGTCATAGGACGATAATTTCGCGAAGGTGACGAGAAGTTGATTGCATTGGTTTTCTGATCGTTATCTTGGGAATTTGTTAATTTGCATAACATTTGGTGCTGGCTGTAAGGCACCTGTCACGCAAGCCAAATGACAAACTCTTGGCGAATAAATTCACGGCAGGAACAAACATTGAAACAACAATGCATAAATGGCAATGCAACAATGGCAATTCATACGTAATGCAAAACCTTCAAATTCCACGCAGTCACGCCCATGGTTTTCGCTGTACTGTACCGTTTTGTAGATGGTGTTGGGAAGGTATGGAAGGTGAGAAGCTTGCACACCTTCATGCAGCCTGTAATAACAGAAAAGAAGTTTGTAGACAGAAAATGCTTTTAAATAAATAATTCCTCCCATTTTATATGGGGCATTGGTGTTGTTTTATATACTTGTGGGGGTTAATTTGTCCACTCAATGTCGGCTTTGCCCCATGAGCATGTTTCTGAAAATTATTGAACGGCCAGTAGCAATACCTATATTTGCGTCTAGGGGAGGGGGAAACGGGTTACACGGGTTGGATTTCCTCCGCTATTTTGTCAAGAGGGACTTTTCGACTTGAAATAATTAGTGATCAACTGAATTATCCTGTGGAGGGGCCTAATCTACCACTATGGTTTCTGATTCGTCGGATTTAAGCCCTATCTCCCCCAACCAGTTCTAAGGTTTTCCTTTGGCATCCATTGATAAGTCTCCTCACAATGCTGAAATTACACCTATGCCACAAAATACCTGATCAGTATCCGAAAATATCAAGCTGGAGCCCTCCATCCAATCTTTTTTTAAATAAATTTAATCTGAGTTGTTCCTGGGGTGGCTTTAGGAACCAGAGTTCTATTGCTAAGCAGAGCTTGTTCCGTGAACCCTGTCCCCACCACCCGATCCATGAATTCCAGTTCAACGGCAGAATTTAGACCGAAAGTTTAACGTGCCGTCAATGCACCGACACGGCCGCCTGGTAGCTTGGTCCCCGGCCTTATCGGGCCAGCTGCCAACTGACACTCCCGGCCGGGGGCTAAATGCGAGCGCGCGAAGCGAATCAAACCCTGTGTAGCCAGTACAGGGGAGACCAGTGCAGGCCAGCGCTCCAACCAACTGAGCTACCAGGGCGGCGAGAAAAAAAATAAGGAGGGATTTCCAACAAATAAATGTCCGGGTGAGGAACATGGCTCTGGAGCACCGAACATATTATCAAATGCCTTCGCAAATTGCGTATGTCACCGAAAAACATATCCGATCTCGAAAAGTCGAAGCGGGATACAAATGCATGGCGCTAGGGTCTCGGTAAATCAGGCGCGGTTTCGGATTTTTACCATTGGAAATGATCCACAAAAATCGCGTTGAGCCTAGAAAACTGACGTTGGGTGCCCAGGACCGCGCACCTGGGAGCGATATGTCGGGCTGGGACCAAGAAAAATCGTATGGGAAGCCTCGAAAATGCACTGGAGGCCCATAAATGTGTGTCAGAATCCCAAAATACACACCGCGGGACCCTGAGAGCACAACGTGGACCGAAAATACAACTGGCCCTCTAAGACGCCCAAAAAGGTATCCCAAAACAAGTGACAGAGCCTTAAAACATGCGTTGCAGCCCTAACTTAGCATATCTGGAGCTCTTAAAAAAGAATACTGGAAGCTCTCAAGTCACACAGGGACCGTAATAACGCACAAGGGTCTGAAAAAGTGGCAGGACCACAAAAGGCAAAATGGTTCCAAAACGAACAAAAAGACCGAGAGCTAAATAAGCACATCGGGATCTCCGAAAACTCCCTGACACGTTAAAAAAATCATCGGTGATAAAAAAGAAACAAAACTCTAAAACGAGCATGGGTTTCGAAAATGTATTAAGCTCCTAGCTTCAATTTAAAATGCGTTACACATCACTTTAAATGTAAAATTTCCCAATTTCAGACATTCCAGTTCATAACGCCCACTCGTCATGACGCCAATGTCCATGCACGTGCGCACTTATCTTGCGCATTCGCCACACTTCGTGCGATGCTACGGTTTTTGCTAGGCCTTCTGCGTTTGGATAATTGTTGCCACATGATAGACTTGCGCCATATCTGATGTGCTGGAGTGGTTCATTTGGGCGTTCGCAGGAAAAAATCCATTAATTAAAATTGATCATTAGTTCCCTACTTCCCACATTTGCTGGTAATTATTGAATGCGGATTCCGCTGAACTTCAATGCACGTCATATCCTTGCTGCAATACTCCCAGAATAGCGACTGAGCAGAGGACTCTCTTTTTTGGACCCGTTGCGTCTTTCTTGGTCTACGGGATGTGTCTTATGGCTCCAATCCATTTTTGCTAGGGGCCTAGTACATTTTGAATCCCCTGCTCGTTTTGGTGTTTTGTTGCTTTTTTGTGCACCGATGATTTTTTTTACGTGTCAGGGCGTTTTCGAAGATCCCCATGTCTTTATTTAGCCCCCGGTCTCTTTGTTCGTTTTGGAACCATGTTGCCTTCTGCGGCTCCAGCATCTTTTTCAGGCTCTAATGCGTTCTCATGGCCCCTGTGTACCTTGAGAGCTTCCTGGGTATTTTTTTAGAGGTCCATGTATGTTTATTTGTGGCTGTAACGCATGTGTCAAGACCATGCCGCTCTTTGTGAAACAATGTTCGTTTTGGAGGGCCAGTTCTATTGTCGGCTCCCGTTGTGCTCTTAGGGTCCCGTTGTGTTTATTTGGGGCTTCTGACGCACATATGTGGGCTCCAGTACGATTTTGTGGCTTCGGCGTGATGCTTCTGGGTCCCAGCGCGACTTATTACGGGCAGGCGCGTGGCGCCGGGGACCCAACGCCAGTGTTCTGGGCTCAAGGTGATTTTTGTGAATCTTTTCTGATTTTATTTGTAAAGTTTGAATCCCGGCCTGATTTTTCGAAACCCTGGGACCATGTTTTGTATTTCACCTCGAGTTTTCGAGATCCGTTATGTTTTTTATGTGTCGTACCCAATTTATGAAGGCAATCTGATAATAGGTTCGGTGTTCCAGAGCCATTTCCCTGACCCGGACATTTATTTTGCGGAATAAATCATTATTTTGAAGTGCTCCAGCTTTATTTTTTGTTGGATACTGATTCGTTTTTTGCGGTCACACTGTGCTTTTCGTCGATATTTTTTGTCATAAACGCCGATATTTTTTTAAGCCTCGACGGGACTACCGATGGGAAATGTGGGTTCCGAGCTCGATACTTTTGGGGAAAGGTTCGAGTTTGTGGGACGCATTCTACTTAGCTGTCTCGCGAGCGCGATTTTGGGGTTTTTGTTGCAAGTTTTTGGGCCTCGGAGCGAGTTTTCCGGGCCCCGCCGTATTTATTTGGAGTCCCCTGTGCGAATTCTAGTGGACCGACACGAATTTGGGTGGACCCAGCACGACTTTTGAAGCCCCGGTACGATTCTTGAGAGTGCATCCCTCTCAGGGTGAAGGGGACATTTGATATGCCACTGCAGCCACTGAAGGAGTATATTTTTGTCCTAGGGTGACATGGCGGTTAATAAGCCATTTTTGGAGCAGCTACAACATTTGGGGTCCGTCGCGATCTTCTGGGCCGCCAGCGTGATTTTCCAGGGCTGCGACGCGACTTTTTTTTTATAGCCCAATGCCATCTTTTGGGTCCGACGTCATTTTCTTGGATCCCTAGCGGGAGCTTTAGCGGCCTGGACACTTTTTGTGGGTTCAATATGTTTTGGTGGCTTTTGGCGTCATTGTTGGGGCCTCAGAGTGATCATCTATGTCTGGAGTGTTTTTCGTTGCTCCGACTTCATTTGTTCCACTGGCGCTAGTGTCGAACCCAGGACCTTTGGTACCCAGAGCACAACACCTTGACCACTCGGCCATCCCCGCCCCCACCTCTGTAGTTTTTTCCTCATTGAGCAGAGTATCAGAGGAGTTGGTTTGCCATTATTTCCAGTGAACGTTTTGGGCTCTGATTTTACCGACCTGGTCAAACATGCTCATGAGAATAAAAAATTCAGCCGGATGATGTCAGGTAAGAAAAGATACAGTTAGTTGGTGGCGAAGGAGGATCCAGGAGTTCTCATGAATAGCATTCGTTTAAAAAGGCGCCATTTCCTCGGTCAGATGGAAGTCCTCGAAGGGGCCCCTCTGGCTGAAAAAAGAACCGGTTGATCACTCGAGGATGGGCTGTACTAGCGCCTCCAGGTAGGGGCGTTTCTACCCGTTTAGAGCGGCACTGCCTTTCTCTGGGAGAGGGGAGCGCCCTAAAGCCAAAATAACAATGGGGGTCACATGTCCCCGGTGCCCACTGGCTGATGTGTGCGACACCGGCACTGTTGCCGCTCGCTGCATGAGTGTAGCCCCATCCTGCTTGGAGGGAAGGACGGTCTCAAAGGAGTTTGCTTTCTATTCCTTCCGTTCAACGCCCACCAGTCCAATGTGATACTGAGCAACTTTGGTGCCTATTCGCAACGCCAAAGATATAGGAAACCTCACCCTGCTTCGCCGGCATTATTGTCAACTGTCACGTGTTATGTTCTGCAATGAGACTGCGGATTTCACTTGTGTGCATTTCCAACCAAATTTCGTACAATTCTGATACCATTACTCGACATTTGGTGTACCATCCTTTGTTCAAGTTACATATTTTACAAATCATTGACATTACATTTGCTAAGAACTTTTACATTCTTATTCTCAATCACCAATTTTCCGATTTTTGGGGACAGTCGAAAACTTTCGAGAGAAAATTGCAAACAAGGATATTACATTTTACAAATGTCGACAGCCATGTTGCACAAGAACAACTTAATTCTGTGTTGACAGCACCATTGCCCACACCATTGCCCACCACCATTGCCCACCACACCATTGCCCGTCACTGAAGTCCGACCCATATTGAGTCAGTTTTATTTATGGCCACAAGCCGTAGAATTGGTGCCCGAACAGGTTCTGAAAGTTTGGTGCTTGAACGCGAACGGTAGCTTGAGCCAGTTATGTTACAAAATGATGGAGTATTATGCGTGAAATTTCTTAACGTTATTTCATTCTAGTAAATTATACTTCAAATATTTGGTTTAGGCCGCGGTCGATTTGGCATAGATTGCTCCTTATTGTCAACTAACTTTTCGCCTTAGACTGTGAGCAAACATGCCATAATGCGAAAATGTGGGCAATAGCAGTACCCATACTTAACAGCGTGCTGCATTTACCACTAACAAGAAAATGATCCAAGGATCTGTATAGTTTGTTGGATGTTTCGTGTATTTTGTTGGATGTTCTTTGAATAGTTCCGTTTACTGACGAAAAATAATTTTCAGCGGTTTAGTGGTACAAATCCGTCCTCAGCCCTAAAAGTCTGGTCTGATATGCCTTCCTAGCATCCGGCCTGGGGTATGCAACTAGGCAACGCAGAAAACTGAAAGTTGGTAAGAAGATGTAGGCTGGAACCTTTGGCAACGTTCTAAACTCAGCGCGCTAACGCAAACTGTTCATATTTTACGCACAAAGATCAACCAAAGGTCGAGGAGAAGGCGAACCTCCCCTCGCGCCGCATCGTAATAGGCTGAAACCATGCCATTATTAATACTTATCAAATGGTTGAATACATTTGCCAACTTTGTCACCGATGCTTCAAAACTATAAAACAAAATTCATGGAAACTCAACATGAAACATAGCAACCATAATAGCACATAAGATCACCTTGCATAAGCAGATTTCTGTTTATGAAAAGTTCCTTCCTGTTTATAGATGAGATTTTCTGAATTTTTTGCTACATTCTTGTTGACTTCGATCATTGCCTTTATTGATACCTTTCCCTGCTGATGCACCATTGTGTTGTTCCCAAACTTCCAGTATCCAACTCTGAGTCCCTGAACTCCACTAGCAGCGTCACTGCACGCCCTGCACCGGCGCTTGTGACGTCAGTTCCGGCACGCCGTGTACCCGGCGCCGTCAGTGTCAGCCCCTGTATGGCGTTCAATGTATTTCCAGCCAGGCCCAACATGCCGTGCACCGGTGCAGTTGACATCAGTTGCTGCACACCCCAGACCAGCGCCACTGACGTCAGCTTCTCAATACCGTGCACCGGCGCTACCGATATCAGCTCCTCTGCGCCATGTACCGGCGCTACCGATATCAGCTCCTCTGTGCCATGCACCGGCGCTACCGATATCAGCTCCTCTGTGCCATGCACCGGCGCTACCGACATCAGCTCCTCTGTGCCGTGCACCGGCGCTACCGATATCAGCTCCTCTGTGCCATGCACCGGCGCTACCGATATCAGCCCCTCTGTGCCATGTACCGGCGCTACCGATATCAGCTCCTCTGTGCCATGTACCGGTGCTACCGATATCAGCTCCTCTGTGCCATGCACCGGTGCTACCGATATCAGCTCCTCTGTGCCATGCACCGGCGCTACCGATATCAGCTCCTCTGTGCCATGCACCGGCGCTACCGATATCAGCTCCTATGTGCCATGTACCGGCGCTACCGATATCAGCTCCTCTGTGCCATGCACCGTCGCTACCGATATCAGCTCCTCTGTGCCATGTACCGGCGCTACCGATATCAGCTCCTTTGTGCCATGTACCGGCGCTACCGATATCAGCTCCTCTGTGCCATGTACCGGCGCTACCGATATCAGCTCCTCTGTGCCATGTACCGGCGCTACCGATATCAGCTCCTCTGTGCCGTGCACCTGCGCTACCGATATCAGCTCCTCTGTGCCATGTACCGGCGCTACCGATATCAGCTCCTCTGTGCCATGTACCGGCGCTACCGACATCAGCTCCTCTGTGCCATGCAGGGGTGTAACTTTTCATTTTGCAATGGGGGGGGGCACTTCGTCCATTTTTTTATACCTCACCTGACCCAGGACAGACATACAGAACTAGGCATTACAGGGTACGCCGAAAGGGGGCCAATACTTTGAACGCCTGTCTTTTCTGGAAAAGGCCAGAGCCTTCTCTATTTCACAGTTTAGAGACAACGTTTTTGAGTATTTGGTGTGAAAGACTACCTTGAATGGTTTTCCCTCCAGAGTGTAAGGTTGAAATGGCCCGATTGCAGTAACTACCTATTTGGACCAAATCACACCATATATGTGCATGCATTGCAGCCCGCCGCTGTCTCTGTCGGCAGATTTGACATCCATTCATCCAGCTGTGCAGTGCGTACTTAGACATTTAAAATTAGGGGAAAGGCTTATCTTTATTTGTCCATAACTTAGAGCTGATCACTTCAGCGAAGATCTTCCATGAAAACGTTACGTCATGCCTCATGACAGGACGGCGCACTTCTATATCCCATTGGTGCATCACAATTTAACACGTCACACGTTCCAACGTCGCTGACGCCCCACGACAGAGAAATCTTATCACTCACGTCAACACGCATGGCGCGTCACGCGTCACGTCACACATCCAGTGTCTGCTCTGCTCAGATCAGACCGAATGCGTGCCTCCTCTGAGCGCTGCGGCCAACGAACTCTCGCAGGAGTTCCTTCCGATCAAGAGCCCCAAGCTCTCGCCCGTACGCCGCGCACACAGCGAGGTGGTTGAACCGAGCTTGGCCCATTGTTGCACGCATCTAGGTTTTCAGCCTTCTCATCAGGCTGAAAGAACGCTCCGCGGAGCAGCTCGTCGCCGGTGCTGTGAGCGCCAGGCGCACCAGACGCGCCGCCTCCGGTACCAGATCCTGCAGCTCACTAATCATCTCGGCAGCATCTTGTAGTGACTTTGGCCTGCGTCCAGCGTCGTGCAAAAACCGCAGGTGAAGGACGACTCGCTCTTCATCTAGAACGTAGAACCGCGCTGCGCGCCGGCCCTCGTCTTGGTTTCCAGCCAGGGCTGCCTCTACCCCTTGCAGAACCTGGTCGTCGCCTTTGGTGAACCGGTCCTTGATGGAAGCTGCCAGGCTGCGCAGAGCGCCGTCGTGCTCACGGCTGTAGCGCTCCTTAGGTGTTTTCGGCGGCGCTTCTTCATCGTCGTTGTCCCTCAGCCGCTGCGGCTTCTTGAAAGGCCGTCTCAGGCGCGGCTCATCCACTCCGAGCGAGTCAGCCTTTGCGACAGCGTCGGACCAGAACCGGTCGCAGACGGCCTCACTGCACTGGGACAGCACGGCCTCCCTCATCAGTCTGACCTTGCTGAGGACGCCGGTGACAGATTCCTGTCTGCTCTGGATCGCTGTGATCACCGGCGTGACCAGCTGGTAGACGCGCAGGCCCAGGCTCGCCATGAAGAAAAAGTCAAACTCTTCCATCGCCCGCCGGTAGCCATGGGCCTTGGCGGCCGACTCGGGTGAGGCTGTGGGATCTTCCTCGATGGCGTGCAGCGTAGCCAGCACGGCAGCCCAGTTGGACAGGAGTGACGTCAGGCTCCGCTCGTTGCAGGTCCACCGGGTGCGGCAGAATGAGGTCAGTCCGGCGGCCGTGTCCTCTTGGTGCTGCTCGAACATGGCCAGGCACTTCGGCGAGCTGCGAACGAACTCGATAAGTCCCGACGCCTCTCCGAGCGCGTTTCTGAGCGCAGGGGTCGCGGCTGTCAGGGTGGCCAAGTTCAGACGGTGTGCTGCGCAATGGATGAACAGTGCCTTCGGCTGCTTCTCCTTGATGCGGACTTGGACGCCGCTAATTCGCCCTGCCATGTTTGAAGCCCCATCGTAGCACTGACCCCTGAGTTTCTCAATGGGCAGGTTGAGGCGCTGGAGAGCGTCCAGGATCAGCCTCGCCAGCGTGTCAGCTGTGGTGCTGTCGGTGCTGTAAAAACCGAGGAACACTTCCTGGACCTCACAGCCTGGATCCACGAACCTGGCACACAGCGACACCTGCTCTTGCCGGGACACGTCGGTCGACTCGTCGACGATGATGGCGAACGCCTCAGCAGCACCGACCTCCGTCGCAGTCTGTTTCAGTATGGTGTGGGCCATCAGCTCCAGTATCTCATTCTGGATTTGCGGACTGAGGTACATCTGCGTGTCCCTTCTCAGCCACTTCTCCAGAGCTGGGTCCTTCTTGGCCATCGTGGTCAGGAGCGCCTGCAGGTTGCTGGAGCCCTTATCTCGATTGCGAAGCGGAAGGCACTGGCGGGCGAGATACTCGATTGCGTCGAAGATAGCATCGAGCGCAGTTCGCGCCTCATCCACCGCCTTCGCATGCCCACTTAGTACCTGGACTTGGGTAGGGTTCTTACGTCCGCGTCCGATCAGGGCTTCCACAGCCCTTAGGTGAGACCGTGATCTCGCATGCTGGGAGAAGCCAGCAGGCACCTTTTTCCACGATTTGAACCCCCGCGAGATGAAGGCCAGATCGAGATGTGGCTCTCCTGACAGAAGCCCTAGCCCATGCGCTGTGGTGCACTCGCGACAGGTGACGTACTTGCCATCGTGGTTGACCAGCCACGGGTAGGTCTTCTTCCACTTTGAGAACTGAAAGTTCTTCCCACGTTCAGGCGCGGGCTGACGCGGCTTGACAGGTTCGGACGTGGACGGAGCGCACGGGCTGTGGAAGAAGAGAGAAGGATTAGGATAAGGACGTGGTGGACGTGATAATGACAATAAAAAGCCATTCATGGGTGACCGTTTCAGCAACCTTTTCAAAACGATGACAGATGCACAAGAACGCTTAGTTTGCAATTTGCATGACACATGTGCGCGAGAAGGTACAGCTGGTATGGCAAGACTATCAATTTTCTTCTTGGTTCCAATCGGAAATCCGGAACTAAACGGGCAGAGCACGGAGGGGAAACTAGCCGGATTTCGCAACCACGCTGCCAAATTGCTGCCAATTCGCAGTAGCATGGATATTTTCCCTTCATAGCAAATGGCAGCGTGAAAGCAGACAGCATTGCCGTCCGGCACGGTATGTCACCAGGCACATTAAAGCTCCGATGTTGGTACAACGCCTGCCGTCATGGGGGGGGGGGGCACTTGGATCGAATGGGGGGGCATTTTTCATGGATGGGGTGGCACCTGCCACCCCATATATACATAAAGTTACACCCATGGTGCCATGTACCAGCGCTACCGACATCAGCTCCTCTGTGCCATGCACCGGCGCTACCGATATCAGCCCCTCTGTGCCATGCACCGGCGCTACCGATATCAGCTCCTCTGTGCCATGCACCGGCGCTACCGATATCAGCTCCTCTGTGCCATGTACCGGCGCTACCGATATCAGCTCCTCTGTGCCATGTACCGGCGCTACCGATATCAGCCCCTCTGTGCCATGCACCGGCGCTACCGATATCAGCTCCTCTGTGCCATGCACCGGCGCTACCGATATCAGCTCCTCTGTGCCATGTACCGGCGCTACCGATATCAGCTCCTCTGTGCCATGTACCGGCGCTACCGATATCAGCCCCTCTGTGCCATGCACCGGCGCTACCGATATCAGCTCCTCTGTGCCATGTACCGGCGCTACCGATATCAGCTCCTCTGTGCCATGCACCGGCGCTACCGACATCAGCTCCTCTGTGCCATGCACCGTCGCTACCGATATCAGCTCCTCTGTGCCATGTACCGGCGCTACCGACATCAGCTCCTCTGTGCCATGTACCGGCGCTACCGATATCAGCCCCTCTGTGCCATGTACCGGCGCTACCGATATCAGCTCCTCTGTGCCATGCACCGGCGCTACCGATATCAGCTCCTCTGTGCCATGTACCGGCGCTACCGATATCAGCTCCTCTGTGCCATGTACCGGCGCTACCGATATCAGCTCCTCTGTGCCATGCACCGGCGCTACCGATATCAGCTCCTCTGTGCCATGCACCGGCGCTACCGATATCAGCTCCTCTGTGCCATGTACCGGCGCTACCGATATCAGCTCCTCTGTGCCATGTACCGGCGCTGCCGACATCAGCTCCTCTGTGCCATGCACCGGCGCTACCGACATCAGCCCCTCTGTGCCATGCACCGGCGCTACCGATATCAGCCCCTCTGTGCCATGTACCGGCGCTACCGATATCAGCTGCTCTGTGCCATGCACCGGCGCTACCGATATCAGCCCCTCTGTGCCATGTACCGGCGCTACCGATATCAGCTCCTCTGTGCCATGCACCGGTGCTCACGGCGTCACCTGCGGCGCCTTCAGCGGCCAGGATAAGTATACTGTACTTTTCAGTACTAGGCGACGGAAGTCAAAGACATGTTTTTGCGCATATCCCACGCACAATTCCTGAAGAGCATCCGGAGCTGCGTTCTTGCAAGGAGTTCGCACCGTAAACAGACACCTGCTAGAAGTCGTACGAAAAAGCCGCCGGAGATTTTTATGATTACATGGGAAATCCCAAGGGGAACAAGCGTGAAAGTAAACGAGAATCATATATTCATGGAAATTACAGCAGGCACGTGCACAATAGGCTCCTGTAGGCTGCCCCCCCCCCCACAAAAAGACGCAACAATCATTGGGAAAGCATCTTGCTTCGGTTCCCATTGGCGACACACGTTCGCGTGCAAAATTACTGGTCGATTCAACGACATTTAGATATCGCGGAAACATTTCTGTCCTAATTTACCGGGTTTGGATAAAATGTCGTGGCCCTTCATAGCTTTTTACATCAAAGAGCGAGACAAATCACCGAAAGCCATATGAAACATTGTATATATAATCGTACGCTACGCGTCTATTGCGTGTGCACTGCCACCTATTGGTATAGTCGAGCACTAGGTGTTGTCCTGTCACCTGTGAATGGCGGGAGCTTAAATTTGAAGTGTAATTGTGCCGATGGGCTAAGGCTAAGCTGACGGGGTGCGGTACTGAACCGGGCTGGCGCCAGCCGCACCAAGTGTCTGGCGAGTGGTGACATACTGACCGGCGGCCGTGGTCGGGCAGAGCTAAGTTTTGTTGTCATGTAGTTCTGGAAGATTGAACAAGGATTCCAATACAGGAGTGGCCTTGTGTTGGTCCGGCCGAGACTGAACGGACACTACAGTATACTTCCAAGTTTCTGATAGTTGCTGGCATTGGTATGGGCTATGGATGTTGTGCAGCTTACGGTCGAGTCATCCGCTTGGACATAAACCCCTGCGTGGTATCGCGAACACTCTCGCAAAGCAAGCCTAGGTTGGGCGCCTGCATGCTTTACCCAGGCCAAATCTGCTTCCGGTATTCATTGTGCCCAACAAGAACCATGTCACGGGAGAGCTGTGTGACGCTATGCATGACCGTCACGCACACTTGTCACCATGCGCGGTGCACGTAATCACTACCTCATGCATAGATACAAGTTAACACGCGCCCTGGAGGGGGGGGGGGGATTCCGCCCCCCCTAAGATCTCAGCTCCTATGAAGGCTAGAGCAACGAAATTTACAGGGTGGATGGGCCCCATAGTGACCTCTATTGTGTGCAAAGTTCATGACCTTAGGTCAATATCTTCAAGGTAAAATGAGGTCAAAATAGCAAAATTGTCTGGTTTTGCGTGGCTTGGCTTGTCATTGTTATTGATCGCAGTGGTTGTGTTTAAATGCTCCAAAATTGGCATTAATGATGTTTTGGACGTTACTAATGATGCAATACAGATGTCGGATCCGCCATTTGACCTCAGTTCACCTATATAGGAGCACTTTATTAGGTCATTACCTGCTCCAGTTACCGGAACCGGGATCCCATCCCGACGCTCCGTTGGGCGGCTCGGCACAATCGGCTTCGCAAATAAAGAAGTGAAATACATGAATAAAGTATGGAAATGCTTAGGCACACAATGACAAACAGTTGATTTCGGGATGTATAGGGAGTAACGTTTAAAGTGACATCAATCGCATGACAGTCATTTGTATTTATGACACATTCCAGTTGACCAAGTTTGGCTCCATTAGCCTGTCATGAACTTGACCTGACTTGACCTCGGCGACTTAACATGACTTTTAAATTATATAGCATAACAATATGCATCAAACAAGTCGCTAGTGTTGTCAAGAACACTTCCCTATTGCCAATATACGGGAAGCGCATCAGCGCCGATTTTTGTGGTCTGGCGCTGTGAATTGTTTTTATTTTAACGGCCCCTCACTTGAAAACGTCTCGGCCGATTTCCACTTTTCTTGCTTTAAACAATGCGCCGGTCATTTCTAAGCAGGTACGCGATAAATTTGGCGTATATCGGCCGGTACAATATGGAGTTATGTACGAAAAATCGGAAGGATTGGCGGATTTCGCCATACCCCCTCTAGGGCGTGTGTTAACCTGTTATGAACTTGACCTGACTTGACCTCGGTGACTTGACATGACTCTGGAACAATGTAGTATGACAATGTACATCAAACAAGTCGCTAGTTTTGCCAAGAACACTTCCTTTTTGCTAATATACCGGAAGCGCATCAGCGACGATATTTGTGATCTGGCGCTGGAAATTTTGTTTGACTTTAGCGACCCTTAACTCGAAAAATGTTCGGTCGATTTTCATTTTTCTTACTTCAAACAACGCGCCGGTCATTTATTGGCAGGTAGACAAACAATGGCGCATATCTGCCGGTAAAATCTGGAGTTATCTACGAAAAACCGGAGGGGTGGGCGGATTTCGCCCCCCCTCCAGGGCGCGTGTTAAGGCGGGAAGCTTTGCAACCGTAAGTCAGAAAGCATTACAGGAACACGTATATTAAGAGACAAGACGTAGATGCTTAAAATGTGTAAAGGACATTTGGCTAGCTCTCTTATTTAAATAGTTGCGAGGTGCTACGAACTTATATAGGCGGTGAGTTACAGTAGCAAATATACGATAGTTGTCGCATCCATCAATTTTGTCCGATCGACCTGCAATTTTACATGCACGCTGGTGCCACCAATGGTAATCGAAGCAACATGCGTCGCGAAGGATATACTATTCTGGCTTTTTAATGAAGGCGGCCCACCCGTGCGATAATTTTATCGATTGCTACGGCTGTCAAGTATTCATCATTTGCAATCCACTTTCATATTTTGGCACATTTGTCTTCCCCAGTTCAGAGTGAAGTGATCTAAGCCCAAGGAGAAACAAGGTTTTAGCGACAGCTCAGGAAGATAAGTTGGGGAAATTGGGATTTTTTATGCAATTGGGAGCCTTTTTACCTACTTCGAAAAATTAACTAATATTATTTATGTTCTGACTTGATGATCGTCTCATGGCACATGATAGGAACAGTTCAAATACAATTTTCGGTTCCAGCAACAAGAAGCTAACCATTTTCCGTAGCATTCATTCTTCTGGTGATGCAACTTTTTTCCTTGCCTATGTATGAAGGTGAACTCCACGAGGGAGCCAGGAATGTGCAGTGCTCGTCAAGTTTTCATGAGTGAACCACCGATGCTTGGCAAGCCACCGTAGCGGGATGTGCATGTCTCTCTTCTGTGTTTTTATGCTGACTCTATTACCGTAGGTATAAGTTTTCCAACTGATCGCGACATTTGGTTGCGATAAACTGTTTTTTTTCTTCAAATGTTTAAATATATTCTCACATTTTTGTCGCAATAAATTGAAACATATTCAATAATCCATACTCGGCGGGACCCAGGTTTATAGCGACCTACGTTGATGTTCCGATTAATTATTGTCTCCAAACATGAACAATTGATCAGAATTGAACTCTTTGTAAAGCTAGTGCACCTATATCCACACCAGACAGTACCAGATGCAAATCCACAAGGTGGAATCGAAATACATCAGATTTGGGCCGCCGGAAGTAGACTCCCGTCCCGTCCGCCATATAATTTTTAGGATGATGTCTGCATGGTTCATAACCCAGTTAGAGCTAGCAGCGTTTCGCCGGCACTACCCATTTTACTGACTTCGGCTTGTCACCGGTTATGCTTTGCGTAGTTCCTTTCGTTCTAGTAGCAAGGCAGCCGACTGAAGCAGACGGCTGGGGTGTCCCTATTGGTAGAGCAGCAGTCATTTAGACTCCAGATCATCAGCCCTACAATGTCTGAGGAGCTCTTTTTGCTGCTTGCAGGGTTGCGCCTGCAACGGTTGGGGTGTGCCTCTTTCCAGACTGTATGGTGTGGCTGGTGTACCCCCCCCCCGCAGATCGTAGAGTGCCCCTACAACTGTTTTGTAGACTGGGGGCGTCGGTTGCTCAGTGGTTGAGCTGAGCGTCTGGCATGCCAGAGGTATGGGGTTCGATTCCTCGCAGTGCTCGCCCTTCCTGCCAGGGTGAGAAACAGGCGACGCCGTATGACCTCAGCTGACAAATGCCTCGTAAAGTCACGACCACCACCCTGCCCGCTGTAATGATGCCCTTGCAATGGCTGGGGTGTCCCTCTGCCCACCACAAGGCTGCCCATATCAGGCCGGAGTGCCCCTACAAATTTGAATGAACAGGGTTTTCGCGGTGCCGATGGCTGCGCCACTGTGTGTAGCTTGCGTCACGACGTGAAGGGGACGAGTAGCCTAGGGGTAAGTTGCTCGTCTCACAATCAAAAGGTTGTTGGTTCGAGTCTCACCTGTCGCTACTCTTCGCCCGCGACCAATCGGCGTGAGAGATTTGCGATGCTACATGACTCAATGGTCGTTGTGTCGTAAAACCAATAACCAACCAACCAGCGTCGTGACGTGATGGGCCCACATTTAGGAGCGCCGCGTCAACGTCACGCTTCTGCGGCATGAACTAGGTCAGCACGCTCTACACACAAACTGCAGCGATATAAGGGGATTCACTTCCGCTGCCTGGGCACGTGGCTCCCTGTCACGATGCTCTCGGCCTCATCAGTGCCTATTTGGGACCTGCCACCCGGGGGTAACGTGCCACTCTACGTGAGCGTCACGCAGACGAGTAAAATATTGGGGAGGGTGTCGACGATGATGGGCCCCAGAACACTGCGGGCCCAAGATGGCAGTTCGTCCCACCCACTCCGAACGCCGTGACGGGACCCTGGCTCTCCTGCAGGTGCGGGCGCATTCAAGTATCCTTAGCACATGAACGAGCCCGTGCAGACATGAAACTTTTGAATATTGTTGGGAGGACAAACAATATTTTGGATGGCATTATCTCCACTCAACACCCACGAGCCTCGTGCTAAACCCCACAAGTATTGGGCCGTTCAAGCGTCCGCACACACCGGTACGGAATGCTCGACTTCTGGACCAGCGCCATCCCATTCCGTGAGCCTCGCGGATAAGAACACGAAAGTTTGCGCAGCATGACCCCCAGCCTGTGCCGACGCCTGGACTCCAGACACCGTGTATGGGCAATTGACGGTGGAGGTTTCCGTCAGTGATGCTATTGGGGGCCAAACAGCAAACACCAATCCTCCCACACCCTGTCAAGTACCTACTGTTTAAACAATTCACAAGTGACTTGACGAGGGCGATCAAACTGAAGGTTTACGTCCCTACTGCCACCCTGTTAGGTTGCATGTCTGGTGCAGTCGATGCGCCCCTGTGCTCTGCCACTCAGTTAACATGCTTGAAAAAATGTTATAAAAAAAAATAACATGTAAGTGTCGGGCCACCTGCGCATGTGTACAGTGGCGACATGTACATCTAGATGTCCGAAGGGGTGTCAGAGCACACGCGCTATACATTGCCAGGTGTCTGTTATTGAGATTTTCCGGGTTGAAAAATTCAACACGTTTATCTCGACACACGGAACGTTGCGAAAACTTTATCGCGATAAAGGAGTTGCAACAAATTGAAACCCCTTAATTCGTGTCGCGATGCGTTGGGAAGACTAGTATATTAATATTTGAATATCTTTTCTCTTTTAAATCTCTCATATCTAAGTATGCTCATGGATTTCAGCATCTCCCCATATCGTCTCTGAATCTATTGAGCCAATTTCAAACCGAAAAAGCTGAAGCGAGTTTTCCTCGCCTAATCTACAATTTTGGGATGCAAAATTTCCTAATTTTCCCCATGGCGAAGTCAGGAGCCAAAAAATGGTGGAAATTGATGCAAATTACCAGAGGCTATGTTTGTATTTTACACGGATCAAATTGCACGTGGCTGGGTGTAAATAATCCTTTCTGGTCCAAAACACCATTTCGTGTTTATGCATGTACAAATATAACAGCCAATATAATACCCAGGAGTACGAATCATTTGTTCGTTGTTGTCGGTCTTCCACATTTGGTGCCACAAATACCTACGATTTTGCTATACATACAAACTTCCAATGCCTACCGCGTCGTTTTGTCCGAACGCGTTTCTAAGAAATTGTGGCAGCGTGATCGAGAGTGGCCTTAATCCGATGGCTGCTACCTTTGTGTACCATTGAGGCTAAGAAAGCTGCATTGCTATCATTGAAAGTGGCCTAAGCAGTAAGGTTTCGAAAATAGCGGATGATTTGAAGGTCTTTAGGGCAATAACAGGTCACAATGAGCATATCTCGCCGCAGAAAGACGTAGACGAACTTGTGAAATGGTCCGAAGAATGGCAAATAAAATTTAATTTTGATAAGTGCAATATCATGCATGTAGAAAGACAGCATATGAAGGCTAAACACTTGTGAAATGATGCAATTAGAGGTCATCAATTCACAATTAAAGTTAACCACAGCCGGACAAAG